>NDFG01000392.1:7532742-7782592 GCA_002167245.1 Sporophila hypoxantha | reverse complement strand
GTGGCGGGGAAGGATCGAAGGAAAGTAAGGGAGCAGGGGAAGAGGAAGGAGGAAGGAAGGGGAGGAGGACGTTTGAAAGGAAGGAAGGAAGAGGAAGGAAGGAAGACCGAAGGAAGGAAGGAAGGAAGAAGGGGAAAGGAGGAGGAAGGAAGGAAGGAAGAAGGAAGGAAGGAAGGGAAGGAAGGGAAGGAAGGGAAGGAAGGAAGGAAGGAAGGAAGGAAGGAATGAAGGAAGGATAGGAAGGATAGGAAGGAGGAGAGGAAGGAAGAAGGAAGGATTTGTGCCTGCCTACAATGAATGAGTTGACCTTTAAACCTCTAAGTCTTTGGGCTTAAATAGGGTGGTATTAAATACAAAAGCAACATACTGCCATCTCGTAGGTTCGACCTTGTATCTTTGTGCAGAGTTCAGCAGTACCTCTCACATGTGAAGATGCAGTGGAGTTTATTGCTGCTGTGAGCTGCCTTCTGTTGCCTTGGTGGTCTGTGCTGTTCTGCTGAGATCTGTCCTGGTTCTGGTTGCTTGCAGATCTTTTCAAGCAGTCCAGGCATTGCCAGGTATTTAACGCCTGACCTGTGCCCTGTTAGAGTTGTACAGAGTGCAGCTTTTCAGCATTACATAAACTCACATCTGAAGGTGCTGGCTGGGTTCATAAACAGCAGAATGGTTGAGCCTGGTTTTATGAGCTGTGTGCATACATACAAGTGCTTCAGTCATACTGAATCAATGGCTGAAATAAAATGTATTGCTGATATGTGGATCTTACAGTAGATTCAAGTACATTTTGGTGAAACAAAACCTTGGTATTCTCCTGTGAAATCACAGAGARGAATAATTTTAGCTGTTTGGGTTTTATTCTCTATTAAATTATTTTTAAAACTGACTGATTCTAGTAGCCACTGACAAGTACAATCTCTGTCTGCTAATAGTTCTCTTTTCTTTAGACCAGTTTTCCTAAAGCTTGTGAGAAAAGATATAGRTTCAACATGTTCACCTTCATTTGAATTACTGTCAGACCAAAATTTTCCAAGTACCTTGTGTCTGTGAAAAAGTCTGCACAACATGCTGGTTTAGGGGAAATCAGAGATTTATAGATCTTAGAGCAAAGGGAGAACACAATGTTCATCTAAACTGACTGCAGTCCTGCCCAGACTTCAGGTTCTTTTATTTAACTCAGCAGCTTGAGGTTGACCAAAAGTATAATTTTGGARCGATACCCAGGCTTGATTTAAAGACTGCTGCAGAGTTTGTCACAGTCATTGGGATTTTGTACCAATGGTCAATTACCCTTTCTTTGAAAAATGCCCTTTCTCTGAAAAATACACTTTCTCTGAAAAATGTGTACCTTATTTTTTTGGAACTCTGTTAACTTCTTTCTCTTAAATCCTKGATTTTGCTGCTTGACAGCCTCAGCAGGACTAAGGAGCCTTTTATTTTTCTCACAGATGTTTCTTGTGATTGTGAGTTTGTATTTGCACAAAAAAAGTCAGAAAAWTTTCTTTATATTCAGAAGCACAGTTAGGCACATATCCTTAAGACCCCAGTATTCCTGTGCTAAGGATCTGACATAATTAAAGTCTGCCATCTTAGAAAAGAGTTGCTATTGACTAGTGTGTCGCTTTACATTATCATATAGTATAGGCAATATTGTTGCTTTAAGTCTTATAGGTACATGCCAATATTGTTGCCTTTATATGTTGCTTTCAGTATTATAAAAGTTATATGCCCTTCAAGTTATTATAAAGTATATGCTTACATTCTTATTATCATTGTGCTGCAAAGGATCCTTGGCTTCTGAGCACCATAACCTTCTTGCAATGATGGCTTCAGGATCCCTGCAGCAGCCATCTGACTCCTCATGCTGTCTCTTTCTTTCTGTCCTCTCTTTTTCTCTGTCGCCGCTTCTTTGAGACTGGTGGCCTTTAATGTGGGTTGTGGGCGTGGCGGTTCTTAATTGGCTCCCGGCTGTAAAACTTACTGGGAGATGATTATTGTGGCCTCTTTCAATCCTTCCTTACAACTATGCGTGCATTTCTGTTTCAGTTACTAACCACTGGTTTATGGATTAAAGTCCAATTAATTCATGGCTTGGGTATCAGTACTGGTGAAGAAAGGGTTTTTGGTATATGCTGTACTTATACTGTAGGAATCATGGTTGTTTCTGTGTTCCTCAAAATACTACTTTCAGCATGTCCTTGTGTGTGTCAAGCATACTTTGCAAATGGCTTGAGTTCTCTGTTACTGTTTTTTCCATAAGCAAATCCCTTGGAGTCATATTTTGARGATATCAAAAAGTATCTGGTCCATGGTCCAATTTTGCCTTGTGCCTAGGCAAAATCAATAATTACTCTAAGCCTGCATTATCTTCCTTCCATTCTTTTCCACTGAGAAGTTGAAGTGCAGTCAACATATTATTTCCCCAGAGAATGAAAATTAAAAAGAGTTTTTAAAAAGCTTGAGCAGTAACCTGTGTCCTGTCTCGCTTGGTTTCTTTCCCTTAGGAACCAAGTAAGATCGATGGGAGACACTGTCAGTAAGGCCTGTGTTGATGCATTTGTCTCACTGATTTATGAGTAATTATTGTTCCTCTTTTCTCCTCAGGGCTCTTCCTGCAATGATGGAGTGGGTCCGAACTCAGAAGGCAGGAGAGAGTGGTGTGAATATTATCACTGCAGATTTTGTAGAACTTGGTGACTTTATCAGCACAGTCATAAAGCTCAACTATTCTCTGGATGAAGGTGAAGATGACACTACTTGATAGTACTGTGATATGTGTGTTGTTGCATTATTCAGAATTAAAAAAAAAAGAAAGATTGTATTCTAAAAGGATTCTATTGTTAAACACTCATCTTCTTGTAACACACTGAGGTGTTTAGGGCTTTAGTGGGTGGGCATAAGGGAAATGTTTTCATCATTTATGATCATTTTTCATATTTGTGTTTAGTGTGAAGAGCAAAACTAAACATGTTTACAGTGTTTGATAAAAGAAGGCCATTTACAGGTTCTCCATGAGGTACCAAATGTGATTCATGTGTCTTCTGTGGTTATGAACAGTGCCAATAAATTTGTTGTTTTCAGAGCAAGGGGATGTATATATTGTCCTCTTCCTGCTCACAGCAGGATTCCCAATGGTGTGAGCATTGCACCAGGAGGCTGAGGACAGTATATCTGGCACAAAAATTTTAAGCTGCTACATTTCATCTGTTAGGTGGTTTAAGTGATCATATTTATCAATGAGCTGCAGGTTTAAATGCCTTTGTGATGTAAATCCAAAGTCATGCTTCTAACACATGCATAACCAGTGCACAGTAACCATGACGTGCTATGTACCATAATCAGTGGACAGTAAACATCATGTACTGTGTAGCTTGCACAAAGCACAGATGGAATCCTGCTTGCTTTTCATTCTCAAATGGGGTTTTCCAATGTCTCTGCCTCAGGTCAAGCCAGCAGGTATGTGATACTGGCCTAACTCTGTAATCACAGAATGGCCTGGGTTGGAGCCTTGAAGATCATTTAGTCCCACACTCTGGCCATTGGCAGGACACTTTTCACTAGACCAGGTTGCTCCAAGCTCCATCCAAAGCCTTGCTTTACACACTTGCAGGCATGGGGCTTYTCTTGGCAACATGTTCTAGTGCCTCATCACCCTCACAGCAAAGAATTTTTTCCTAATATCTAATCTAAACCCACTCTCAGTAGCCACTCCCCCTTGTCTGTCACTACACRCCCCTGTAAAAAGTCTCTCTCCACCTTTCTTGTAGACTCCCATCAGGTACTGGATGGCCAAAATTAGGTCACCCCAAAGCCTTCTCTTCCCTAGATGGAACAATCCCAATTCTCTCAGCCTTTCCTCATAGGAGAGTTGTTCCAACACTCTAATCAACTTCATGGCCCCCTCTGGGCTCACCCCAGCAGGTCCCTGTCCCTCCTGTGCTGGGAGCCCAGGGCTGGATGCAGAGCTCCAGGTGGGTCTCAGCAGAGCAGAGCAGAGGGGCAGAATCCCCTCCCTGCCCTGCTGCCCACGGGGCTCTGGATGCAGCCCAGGACACGTTTGGCTCTCTGGGCTGTGAGTGCCATGGCTGGGCCATSTGCAGCCTCTCACCCACAGCACYCCCAAGCCCTTCTGGGCAGGGCTGCTCTGGGGCTGGTCATGCCCAGCCTGTGCTGATACCAGGGGCTGCCTGTGCACTCAGTTTTGTTAAACCATGTGAAATTCCCATGGACACACTTCTTGATCTTGTCCACCTTCATCTGGATGGTATCCCATCCTGCAGGTGTGTCAACAGCACCACTCAGCTTGGTGTTACCTGCAAATTTGCTGATGGTGCACTTGATTCCTTCATCCGTGTCATTAATGAAGATATTAAATAACACTGGTCACATCATGAACCTCTAAGGGACCGCTGCTGGTCCGTATTTTCCCTGGTTCCATCAGGAATACAGTTATGCCAGCTTTGAGCGCCACTTCTTCCCAGGATTAATCTTATGTAAGAGCCTGATCCCATGCCCTGAATATGGAAATGACTCTGTTTAGCATGGATTGAGCATAAGGTGAGTTGTGCRTACTCTAACATGTGCAGTGTTTTGTCCCGTGGTGGAAACCTGATTTCTGCAAGAACTGAAACTGCACTTAGAAATAGATGCAGTCTAAGCTTCTCTTTAAGGCAGCTATGAGCAGAACTCTTTTCCACTGATTACAAAAAATCAGTGCCAGTTTCATCAGTGAAAAGTTCCTGTACTAAAGAATGCAGTAGTTCAATTCTAGCTAAAAGCAGTACTCTATAGTCCTTAAATTGTCTGTGGGATACAATACTGCATAACACAAGATTGAAAATCTACTGAATGGCACTGTTCCAGCAACAAAATCACTGATCATCCTGACTTTAAAGAAACAKATATAAAAAGTAAATGGAAAATTTAGTAATTTATAAAATGAGAGCATTGCAACGGTATGACACCTAACTGGATAAAATACAGGCAGTCTCATCTCCTGGACACATCAATAGACACGTACACAACTTGGGAAAATAAAACATCTCCTCTGTACAAAACAATAGATGCTATACCATCTTACAAGGAAATGTTCTTTGAAATATTGCAAGGATTTATGGGATAGAATTAAGGTCTAATTTTAGTTGATATTACTAGAACTTTTGGTTGAGTGAGAAGAAAGAATTGCATCATACAGTCCATTGCTCTTTTCTGTCAGATGATAATGACTTCTGTCTCCCATCAGAGTTTAGAAATTCAGAAATGGCCATGTTGAACAGATAGGTAACAAGCATTATAGGGGGTTTGTTRGCTTTAGTTTAGGGAGTGAAATAAAAAGAACATTTCCTGATGTTTCGTACTTGGAAAAAGYTTATGCACATGTGACTGTAGAACAAAGAATAATTTAGGTGTATGTGTCGTATAATGACACTTTTAAATGTGTATGTATAACACATGCATCCTTGAAAACTTGCATAATGATCTTTGGGGTTGTGGACAGGAATACTATAAATTTGTTTGAAAAAACCCATGCAGCTGTTATGAAGTCATGATGGCTCTTTCAGTAGAATTCTCTTCTGTATATGTTAGGACCGTACACATCATCCCAAATGAAGTCTGTGATCTAAGCTAGTAAGGTTTTTTATGGCATTTAAACTTCATCCAGACCACATAAAAAATTTACCTTGAGTCACAAGTCATGGTTTTGTTGAACAAGGGGTATGACTTTAATGCTTTCACCCACAACCAAGCAAGTTATAGAGTGGCTTGATAGTCTTTGTTTCTGGTTTCCACAGGCTCTCCCAGTAAAATTTATGTAACAGATATATAAAATAAAACATGAAAATAAATTTTGAACCCACACCTATGTGGRTGTCCTACATAAAAATATGAAAATGTTTGCTTATTTATTGACAGTGTAGTGTAAAATGCTCTTTTTTCCATTTAGCTGGAGTTGGTTTTTTCCACACTCCTCCTGTGATTCTTCAGCTGCTCAAAAATAGCCAAAAGAGTTAATCTATCATTTTAATACAGTAAAGTGATCCAAATCATTGGGTGGAGTGAAAATTAGATTTTTTTTTCCTTTTTCTTTCTTTCTGGTTTTTTTTTTTTTTTTTGGATATTGGCTGAAATTCTGTTGCATCTGAGAGCATCAGCACCAGGTTTCTGCTGGTACCCCTGCTCAAACACACACCAGACACACCAGGCTTTTYGCTTGCTCAGAGGTGTACTCAAGGCAAATGCTTTGCTGTATTTTAAAAAGTGTATGTGTGTGTGCCTGTATATATGAATAAGTATAGACCTATCTAGAGTTTGTTAGTATTGTTATGAAATGTTTGCTTAGTGTCAGTTTTATTCTAATTCTCATTTGGAAATGAACAGAAAGTAAAAGCAAAGCAAAAAAGAATCCTCTGACAAGAAACAATAATAGACAAATTGTATCATTTGTCCATTAATGGGGAAGAATGCTAGCAAAATCTTAAATTCTGGTTGGAAAAAATACGCTTTCATTTAGCTGTYGATCTTTCTATTGGAGAAGCACAGCACTTTATGGTAGGAACAGGTAAACAAACTTGCCTTAATTACTAAAAGAAAAAAGTGCATGTGGGGATACACTATCCATGCTCTTCTGAAGATTTCATCTGAGGGGCCTCAAACTGTAAGTCCTGATAGAGATGCACTCCCTGTTGATGTTGTTTGGGGATCTTGCCAAAAAAGAACAAGCCAGAAAGTACTATGCAGCACAACTGGACCATTCAAGAGCCCAGTTTTGCCACCCATATGCAGCTAAAATTATCTTTGATTACAACCAGAAATGTGCTTGCAGGGTTGGGTCAGTTGTGTTTTTCTGATCCCATGAACTTGGAAGGTTTCTTCACATGTATTATGAGGAATCTTGCATGGGAAATTAGTTGACTGTAATCAGCCCATCAAGGAAAAATACCTGTCTACACTATTGATCTGTATAAGCATCTAATAAACTGTCATGTCATTCACTGCCAAAACAGTTTTTTCCTTCTTCTGCTTATTTTTCCCCTCACTATGTTCATCATTTATACATCAAGTGCTGTTGTTTTCTGGCAGTTTCATGTGATTACTTGATTCTTTCTTTTCACCCACACTTGGAAAATGGCAACTGTGCTGCACAAATGGAATGTCTCAGCTGTGTGAACCCACCTGGCTCCATTTTTCAGTTTACACATGCTGAGACATCTTTGTTCCATACTGATCTAACCTGCAGAAATCCAGTCCAAACAGGAGGTGGTTCCTGGAGTGCAATTCCTGCCTTGTATGGTGAGGGGTGAATTGGAATCAGACCACAGGAGCGTAGTTTTAGAATTAGTGGGTTATTTGAATTATTTTGCTGTTGGATACATTACTGGTTTTTGTCGGTTCTGCTATTTCAAAACATTATTTTAAATKTAAGCATGTATATATATATAAATATATATGCATGGCTGAGAGGGAATGTATGATCCTGTATGCTGGGCTCAATCTTTCTGTCATACTGATACAAAYCTAGACAATTTCTACTAACTTCAAAGTAGTTACTAAGCCTTTACCCTGAGATGAGAGTGAGCAGAGAGTCACTGTGTAGTAATTATAGGCTATGTTGCAAATGAAATTTAAAATTGTGGACCTTAATTCCACGAAATAAAAAAAAGAAAGCAGAGTGCCCTGAAAACACAGTTCCAGTGCTGTTTATCCTCAATTTAGTATATGAAGCACTAGTTATTAGCAACTGATTAGGCCATTTGGTGATTTCAAGAGTTCAGGTAACACCGTTTCAAAGTTCTAAATTCCTTTTCAGTGAAGTAAAAGCTAATAGTGTATGATGTATTTGCCATATCTCAGTGGTAGCTTCTGTGTTACATACAGTCAGTGTTGTTCTGAATTGTATATGTTTACCCAATGATGAGGTTAAAATGTGCTGTATAGTATGTGTAATGTATTGATTACAAGTATTTGGAGTTCAGTGGTCTATTTAGCTAGATGTGTATAAGAGAGCGGTATAGTATGTGTAATGTATTGATTACAAGTATTTGGAGTTCAGTGGTCTATTTAGTTTTCACTGTGCTGCTGTTTCGTAGATATGTGTGTAAGTGGGATTATGGATTGTCTACAGTGTACAAGGAAATAATAATTAATCCTAAAGGAAAAGGGCAGTTATGTGACCTGCCTTAATGCATTAGGATAATAATATTGTTAAATCTCATAATTATYGGTTCTGTTTCAGATGTTACCAAGGGTTGTCCGTAGAGCTGACTCCCTCACTTTCTGGCACGAAGGAGTTAAACTTGAAGTTACTTGGAGCTCACTTACAGATTTGTAAATACAGAATAGGATGTTTGCCTGATCAACTGCCTTGACTGTACAAGGTGGCAAAGACATGGTTTCCAGTGTGTTACAGATCAAATCACTCTGCGCACACACAGCCCCTGCTGATGTCAGCAGGAATTGTGATCATGTAATTGAGTGGCCTCAAATTCATCTTCTGGAACATAGTCATGATAGGAGGATGGGGATATCCTGGCTTTAAGGAAGTGCCTGGATGCTATGCAATACTGCTCATGTCCTGTGTTGGAACATAGCTTTAAATTTGCAGGAAGAGCTTTGAACTTTGCTCCAGTGTAGGTTGGACCTATCAAAAAAAAAAAAAATGCTTATGTAAAAATTGTGAATGCCATAGACTGATCAGCGTGGCCTGGCCTGCCCATATAGAGCATTCTGCTTTCAGGAATTGTGGCAGCTTTAAATAAAAAAACTCTAATRATTCTCTAGGTACAATTCCTATACTATCCTCACAGCTAGACCTGGCTTTTTCCCYTCATGGTTTATATTTAAGATGCCTGATGCCAAGAGTAATTAGSATAGAGGTATTAACTAAACACAGGGAGTGTCCACCTTGTTCCTGGCTGGTTGGAGTAGGGTGCCTGCCCTCCAGCAGCATGTTTGGTACGAGGTCAGCTTCWGTCAGATCCACCTGAACAGTGACTGAGGGAAGGCACAAGTCTGATTTTCAGAGCCTCTAACCTTTCAGAGTTAAMATGCAGCATCTTCCCACTTCTCTCCTTTGCCTCTCCTCAATGCTGCTTATCTGGACTTGTGCGTGACATCCCTTTACCTGCCAGGTGTGAATATTAGATATTTGTCAGCCTCAGTGCATCATAGCAGTCCACATGGTGACAAAAGATGTTAAGTGTGTGGGGCTAAAAGCTGGAAGTGAGCCACATCTGATGTCCCAGGATGGTTTATCTCCACACTCCAAGTTATGCACACACATCCTTTTGAAGAGGAATCACCTTGGCCAATGAATATCTCCTCAGAGGGAGGTGCACTTAGGGGTTTTTGTTTCTGCAGCAAGATTGCATGTACTAATCTCTCCTTCAGCCTTTGGTCCTACAAAGGTCAGTTTGATTGGAAGAAATTCCTCAAGTAGCTGCAATTAGTTTTGCTGTGAAGYGGGGATCCTTAAAGCAGAATCCTGGAGTTATTTGTAATTACTATTACTGAAAATAAAAATACGTGGTTGAAAACTCAATTTTAAAAAGAAAAAGAAAAATTATATGGGCTTGCCAGGACAGTTCAGTTTTTGACTGCCTCAGTCATCAGTAGTTTAGTATCATCTAGGTAATGATTTTTAGCATGTTATTGCCACACTGCCTCCTGACACTGTTCAGGGTCTCTGTACAGAAGCCTTATTATTCCCAGTGAGCATTAATGCATTTAATGACTTGTCTCCGTTTTGGTGGGAAGGATGATTTTGTAACACTGAGAACATGGAGCTCCCTGTGTGTTGTGCCCACAAAGGTTCACAGAGCTGCACCTTCTCGTTTTAGGATCTGTTTAATGGTACTTTAATAAATGTTGTGTTAAAAATGCCTACAGTTCTGTATAGCAAATGTGAATTTTTATGACAAGAATGTGTATTTAGAGTAAAAAAAGTAATATAAAATCCCGTTTCTTTGTATCCAGTGAAACATCTAATAAAGCTCTGGTACCTGTATTCTTGTTTTATGGCTTCATTGCTTCATTTAAGGCTTTTTATGTGGGAGGCTTTTTAAGCACAGTTTGAGGTCATGGGGTGGAGCCATAAATTAGACACAGGCTGTGCTGTTATGTTAGGGGTGTACATGGACTGCCCCGTGGGGGCATTGCACGGGGAGTGTCCTTTTGACTTGGTTATTGTAGGGACCCTGCATACCATGGGATTGCTGTGAGTGTCCATGCTTGTCCATGCTGTTCGCATGAATTGTCATAGTTGTCTTGCTGTCCATGGTTGTGTCCATGGTTGTCGCATGCTGTGAGTGTCCATGCTGTCCATGGTGTGTCCATGCTGTCCTGGTGTGTCCATGCTTCCATGTGGTCCATGATGTGTCCATGTGTCCATGGTGTGTCCATGCTGTCCATGGTGTGCCATGCATTGGAGATTTGTCCATGCTTGTCCATGGTGTTGTCCATGCGGTGTGTCCATGCTGTCCATGTGTGTCCGTTGCTGTCCATGCTGTCAGTGTCCATGCTGTCAGTGTCCAGGCTGTGTCCATGTGTGTCCATGGTGTGTCCATGGCTGTGTCCATGCTGTCCATGGTGTGTCCATGGTCGTTGTGCTGTGAGTTGTCCATGCTGTCCATGGTGTGTCCATGTGTCCATGGTGTGTCCATGCTGTCCATGGTGTGTCCATGCTGTCCATGGTATGTCCATGCTGTGATGTCCATGCGTGTCCATGGTGTGTCCATGCTGTCCATGCTGTCCATGGTGTGTCCATGCTGTCCATGGTGTGTCCATGTTCATGCTGTCCATGGTGTGTCCATGGTGTCCATGCGTGAGTGTCCATGCTGTCCATGTGTGTCCATGCTTGTCCATGGTGTGCCATGGTTGTCCATGTGTGTCCATGGTGTGTCCATGCTGTGAGTGTCCATGCTGGTCCATGTGTGTCATGTCGCATGCTGTCCATGGTGTGTCTGTGCTGTCCATGTGTGTCATGCTGTCCATACTGTGGCATCCATGCTGCCAGGGACACAGCGGGCTCTTGGCTGCTCTTTTCGCCAGTGGGGCTCTGCAGCCCCAGTGTGCCCAGGCAGCAAAGCACAGGAGCTGCCCGTGCAGCCTGCAGGTTCGTGCCCCTGCGGGTGCCTGGAGCGCAGGGACTGCCCTTGTGGAGTGCCAGCCTGTCTCGTTGTCCCCCGGGCCATCCCACATCGCTGTCCCTGCTCAGCACAGCCCACCATCGAGGCAAACCAAAGCTTGCCTGCAGGAGCAGTGGAGCAGACTGCACAGCCCACCACCGAGGCAAACCAAAGCTTGCCTGCAGGAGCAGTGGAGCAGACTGACTGCTGCCCCAAGTCTGGTTCCAGGATATAAGTGAGGAGGGGAGTCCTTCCAACTTCTCCCTGGTGTCTCCTATGGGGTGCAGGGACCCCCCTCAGAACTGGGCACAGAAAGCTTCCCAGCAAGAGCGCTCTGTACACAGGAGCAGGGCCAGCAGCTCAGCTTCCAGCCAAAGCTGGACGTGGCATGTTAAAAGCTTAAAGCCTTTCTGCATGGCACAAGCTTGAAATTTAAGGTTTGGGTTACTTTTTCTCCCTAACAAGCCCAGAAATTTTGTTTTCCAGGACAGACTTCTGTTGCTCAGTTCTCCTACTGTGTCACAGGCAAACCCAGCCCCAGTACAGTGCCCTCCTACTCTTTGTGACCTCTCACTTGGCCCAGGTGAAGGCTGCAGGGTTGCAGTAGAAGAGGCCATGAAAGATGAGCAAGTCTCCCTGCAGAARCCCATTAATTAAATTTGCCTGCTGCTTAAAATGTCTCCCTAATTCTTTCTACCCCACAGGTACTGTCTTACCAACAGGTGCATGTTAATTGGTCAGTACACAGACTAAATTTTCACCATTGCTTAAGTGGTGGTACTAAACAGTAAATGTAGCTGTTACTTTGGATCAGTATCAATAAATAAAACTTCTATCTCTTCTTTAAAATGTTGGAAGTGATACTAAATTTTCACATGGTTATTAAAAGCTAGCCAAAATGCACACAKAGGGGTAAAAATCTGCAGCTCTTGACAGTGTAGTGCTACTGGACTAGAGCATGTGGGGGGTGGCAAAAATTGCAGCAGGATCTGGTCAGCTGGAAGGGACATCAAACATGGGGTTGAGTTTAGCATGGTGGCTCTTAGTGCTTTTCCTCACACATCCAATAGCAAGTGTTCAGTCTGGATGAACTCTACAGGCATCCCTGCTGGCAAGGGGCAGGGGGATGTGGGGGTGGGGTTGGCAGAGAAATATGCACACAGAAGCTGCCTGCAATTTAGAAGACCCAGTTGTTCCAGTCTCCAGCAGCATTTCATATCCTTGATGCCCAAAAGGCTGGAAATAAATCCCCACAGACTGATGTCTATAGAACAGGTATTTGTTTATTGCAGCCCTGGYGGTGAGTGGGATTTCTCCTCCTAGCTCACCTACCTTTGTCTAGTGCTGTGGTTTGTTTATACCGTAAGTGTTGCTCAGTGTCACTATGTCACTACAACATCATCACATACGTGCCAGAACTAATTTACACAGTATGATCTCATGGTTATAAATAGTTCTTTTGCACTGCACTTGTGCCTTCCCACTTAGGGGGTTGTCGGGGGTCTTTGATGAAGGCTTCCAAGGTCTTCTTTGCATCTAAGCTTTTCAACTTTGTCTTCAGAGCATGTGCTCTGAACATTGTTCCTTGGTCTGTCTGGTCCTAACCAAATTCTTTGTTTTGTGGCTAATTGGCTTTGCACTTRCCAATTTCTCATTAGTACCACACTTTTCTATCTCTAAAGCTATCCACCTGGTGAGTTTTTTCTTCTTTTTTTTTGTCTATTCAGCATTAAGCAATTAGTTAACCTTATACTAGCCATTACACTGTATAAAAAGTTATTTAAATCAGGTTAGATAGGCATAAAAGTTATGTTTCAGGTTATATAGGTATAAAAAGCTATGATTCAGGTTATATAAGTGTCAGGTTATATAGATATATAAAAAGTCATGATTCAGGTTGTACTGATATCAGGTTATATAGATATATCACGTTATATTGATGTCTTATAATTCAAGCTATATAAGCRCCTTGTAAATTTGATCTAAGTTACATAGGCATCACCCTTCAGCAGGTCAATGTGCACCAAAGTCAATGCAAGCATCTCAGCTCCCCCATCTCTGGAATATATTTCTTGTGCAGCCACACAGACAATTCCTCCTGCAATACCCACCCTGGTGTTCCCACCTTAGACAAACTACACTGAACATGAGAGGCCGTGGAAAGGGAGAGGGGGTTAATTGGGCAGGGGGAGGATGCACTTGAAGACCCAACCCTCTTTTGTCTCTGTCACAATCACACAGATTCATCCCAACCTGAAAGTAYGGGCTGAAAGACCTACCTGAGCACCTTCATCTTCAAACAAAAACATTTGAGCCAGATGAAGCCAAGGAAATAAAAAAAACTTAAAGACTGAACAGTAATGTGCTGGCAGGTAGGAGTTTGCAGTGCTTCTTGCTAGCCATTGCTCCCTCACAGCAATCTGATTAAAAGGAAGCGAGTTTTAAAAACCTCCTGCTCRATTTACAGGATACACACACTCCTTTCTCATTAATGTCGTGCCATCTATGCAGACACATTTTGTTTCCTTGTTCCTGTACGGTTTCCACTGTTGCAAACACCACCCTCATTAGCAACACTATTGTCTGAACAAACCACTTCTGTTCCCTGAGTAGCCATCACATTTCTGAAGCTTGTAAAGTTTTCAAGGAAGAATTTGAGGGTGTGAGCTGGGGTGTGTTTTGGATATCTCAGGTGCCACACTAGTGAAACAGCCAGGATAGATCCTAGCTAGGAATACCAAAAAAAAAAAAAAAAAAAAAAAAGCCTGCAGTTTAAGTCCTCTGGCTTTGCTTTTCTAGAAACGCAGAAACGTGGAACCTGTCTCTCAGTTTGCATTCAAATCCAGGAGGAGGGAGAGTCATGTTACTGCATGATACTGAATGAATTCCTTGTTCCCAAATTTCCAAGCCCTGCCTGCACCAGTGAAGGTGTGACCTGCTGTGGCCACAGTCAGAGCTTGCCWCTTTCACCTTTCCCTAGTGCTCTATCATCCACCTGGCAGTCATCTGACACAAGTCATCAGAGATCTTGTAAAAGGATTTAGAGGATTGGTTTCATAATAAAAAATCACCACATTATTTTCCAGCAGTAATGGGAAGATTTTCCCATGTTCATTAAACACTTGACCCAAAATCTGAACAAACTTCTTTTCCACTGTGTCATGCATCTGCAACCCTACAAAATACATCTCTGCTTTTCCTCCAATTAAAGCACTGAGAAATAGAAAGAGTGAAAGCTGTTGGAAAGAAAACATTCTGAGTGTGCTTTTACCTTCTTTAAACCTTGTTGGTCATATAGAGTCACTGCATGCTCCCAAAGTGGCCAATCCATTTTAATAATCCCTTTGGGATTGCTTCAAGAGTGTCTGGTTTTATATTTTAACTGAAATGCAATATGCAATTAACAGTGAATACAAACAGCAAATGTCTGCAGTCTATTTTCCAGGCTATTGAGAAATGTGGATTTGTCATCCCTCTATCTACCTTTCAATCCTCTATTGACCATTACCATCAGCACTGAAACAAACTTTAAATAATGAAGCAATAAAATTAATTTGCTTTGGCAGTCAAAAAAGCAAATCACAGTAGGGATCATGGRGAAAGAGATAGGAACAAAGTAGAGCACATCATTATGTGTTCATCCAGACACCACCAATACCAGTGCAGTTTGGTTAGCCAGTATTAAGGAGCATGTGGCAGCCTAAAAAAGGCTCAGTCAGGGCAACAAGGATGAGCAAAGTTACAGMAAACTTCCAGCTCAGGAAAGATGAAGTCAGGACTCCTTGGATGGAGATGAGGCTGGTAGGAGGAGGTATCATAGCTGGCTATCAAACCATGAGTGGCACAGTCCCACAAGCAATAGGGTGAGACATTGCCTGAATCTTTCCAGAGGCATGTCCAGAGAGACATAAGGAGAGGATTTCACCTGCTGGGTAGTTACACCACAACACTTCTTACCATGGGATACTGGGATGGGTGTTGAATGTTTTCATCAGCCCAAAGGGAGATTAGGCAGATTCATGAACAATAAATTTGTTGAAGATTGCTAATACAGAGAGTGGATTCATCTCACAAAATTCCTATGCTGTGAATAGTTTGGTGCTGGGAGATGCTTAGAAGCAGTTTTTTTCATAACAGAAAGAAACAAATACTACTTTTGATACTAAATAAGGCAATCTTTCACACAAATCAAAATCTGATAGCACCTGTTTAGTGATGAATAGAAAAAAAGTTAATTCATATTTGCATAWGAAGATAAGCTCTGCTTGGATAGTGCCCCCTTGAGCACCCTTCTGATTTGTTATCATAGGGTCGCAGAATACYTCAGCTTCACTTATTTCCATATTTAATCCTTCCTAATACCCTTGGCTAGATGGGATTATCAGGTGCTGAAAACACTTCCTGGGAGGAAAAGATTTTGTTGTGTCTTCATTCATCTGTTTGATGTGCTGATTTTCATAAGACTGCCTGGATACTTTCCCAGTCCGCATTCGGGTGACAATGGTTTTGTGGGATAAATATTTGTGTGTATAATGTGGAGCAGAGTGGAGAGCCAGGAGCACTTCATTAGCTGGAGTCACWGCTTGTCACAGGCCTGGTGTCAAACCCATCCACACGCTTGTCCCACAGTCCAATCTAAAAAGCTATTGTCTCTTCCTGCTCCGTGTTCAAGGAAACAAGGACTATGAAAGCCTTTCCCAGATCAAAAACAAGCTTCCACATGGAAAGCTTTGGGGTGATTTGCTATGTAGTTATGCAAACAGGTAATCATGCCCACAATTCATGGACTTGCACAAAATAGCACTGCTGCAATTAATCAAACATTTTGGAGATGAGTTTGTTGCCTACTTGAATTACTGCATCACTAAAGCTCTAATATGGTCAGATCAGGTGCTCTTTTGGTAATATGAGGATTATTACTCTGTACATCTGTTTGTGCAGACAACACAGCCTGCAAGAAAATCACATAATCTATATTCTYCGTACTACCACAGTTAAATGAGCAAGCTAAACCTGGCTGGAACTTTTTGTACATCTGCATAATTGGTCTGTGTGTAGTGGGGAAGGTAGGAGAAAGCTTTTTCAAAAATCTTGCAAAATCTGACAGTACCACTGTAAGAACTGACCACACAGTCTGAACATTGTGATTTTGAACATTGTAATTTTGAACACTGTGATTTTGAGCCTGCAAGCTCAAAGCTGAGTGGGAGGTACAGGGTAGGGCCATTAGCTGCCCCTCTTTGGCAGGCAGCAAGGCCAAGCTTGTGGATGTCAGGGCTGCTGAAAGATAATGGGGGCTGTTATACCACATGTTGCTAGCAAGGGCTGAAGTACACTTGATGTTTCAGCAAGGACTGAGGCTAGTTACATTCACTGCAGAAGAGGAGCATGAAAAAGCCAGCCTGCCATTACAGCATACTTAACATACAAAAATTTAGGCTTTTGGCTTTTATTTGCAATCATTTACTAAGAGCTGGTGCCCTGAGCTACCCATCCACTCTGTCCAGTGGAACACACACSAGGTAGGACCTCAAGTTTCTAGGAGTTCAGCTAAATGGTTCTGACTTCATAAAATTTGGCTGCAGTTTAGCCTGATTAGGAGGAATTCATGATTTTAAACCACAAATAGAAGAAGATAAATAAAATGCAAATACATTTGCATTTCTGGGCTGTTTGCTTGTGAGGACGGAAACATGGCTGCTGCTGCTCTCAAATGTCTGTCATTTTCTCTCTGCTTTAGTTTTAATTAAACCTTGAGTCCTCAATTAGGGCTAAAAGGACTTGACAAAGAGAAATGTAAATCAACAATTTGTGATGAAGCTGCTTTTCAGCTTTCAGGGCTGTTCTTTCTGTACGTTGAAAGCATCAGTTGTGCAAAGGCTGCAGTTAGCAAATATGTATGTGTAAAGTGCTTTAATTTGCCTGTAATCATAATGTTTATCAAAGGAGAGCTGTGAGGAGCTTTTCCTCTGATGTTCTCTTTGTGCAATAAAGATAAGATGTTGGATTAAATAAATACAACTCTTAGAGTAAAAAAAAAGAAGCTTAATTTGRAAAACCAAGTTACTGATATTGAGAACTTGCATACATTTTACTAAATTATTCAGTGAACCCCCTGCTACTTGTTTTTTAATTAGTCCTTTTCACAGATGTTCAGAAGAAATCTCTTGACCTTCAAGAAAAATAAAATAAATACCTTGGAGAATTATGCTCACAATTTTTGTAATAACTCTTAGTTCCATAGCYCTGAGTAGAATAATAGACAATTAGACTGGAATGTCTCACTTTTCATATGAAACAAAATGCGTGGACCTGCTACAGCTGCAAGGCACTATTTTCTTTTCTTCCTTGGGCCTGATGGACAAAAACAGGACAAAAACAGGACAAAAACAGGACAAAACCCTTATGCTGCTAACCAGTGGTGTGTCATGGCAACGTGTGGCAGCTCCTATTATGGCATTTAGCATTGCTTAGATCAGATGAGTGGAAGAAAGTGTTTCAGTGGAATTCCATGGGGGCAAAATATCAGCATTAACTTTTGCTCTGTTTTATCTGGTGGGACCCCGTGCATGTCCAGAAATTGTTTATTAATAAATATAAATGAGATTTATTCACAGGTTTGTAGAAGTTCTCTCTTACCTAACGGCAAGTCATAAATACCATATCATTAATGATCTGAGTGCCATTTTGGTACGTTTGGAATTTATCYTACTGAGTTGCAAGAACTTGGTTCATTTTTTTTTGAAAAGCCATGTTAAGGAGCTGAACCAAACTATATTTACAAAGATTTCTCATCAAGTTTWTGTATTTTTATTTTTATTATATTTTATTGTCTCAGAAAATAAGAAACAGTGATTGTGCCCCATTAAGTATCATGCATCCATAAGTGTGAACTCTTAAAGGATAGAGAGGACCTACTTCAAAGAGGAATTGTCCTGTGTTTTTATAATTTACAAGATTATGTATTAATTTGGGGTTGGTTTTGCATTTCTTTTTCTGTTTTGAAGTTTGTTTCCAGAAGCRCACACTATTTCAACACAAAGTTGCTAACATGTCTCATGTTAGAGAAATATTTTTGTGACGCAAGATCACTGGGCTTTAGCCCCAGGCAACTCCCCACRAGCAGATCTGCGTGCCAGCTGGTCTGAAGCTCTTCCATTCTCTCCTTCTGGGGYTCTTTTATGTTGAGTGGAACACCTAAATACTGATAGATGTGGAAAATAGAATATCTTGATTCTAGTCCATACTCTCCTAAAAATTGGACAAGTTGTAATGGCACAAAATGGTTTTGGGGACTTTCATATTGTTATTTTGTGATTACAATGGGGATGGGTRGCTTCAGATGAGTAAAGGAGAAGAGAGGACAAAACATATTGGTCTACTGTTTTTTTCTCATACATCCTTCCTTGAATTGCTGTACAAAACCTCTGGGGCAGATGGCTCAGAGCACACTGACCTTCCAAACAGAAAACCCTCTGCAAGCAGATGCTGATTCTGATATATATTTGCATAACCTGTCTGGGGTCATGTGCAATTTTTTAAGGGGTAGTTGTCTTGTGCTTGCCTCTTACAGCATTTCTGGTGTATGGTTGTGCCCTGGCTATCCCCTTTTGTCTTGGAGCTTGCCTCATAGGCATTTATACCTCTGCAAAGTGCACAGACAATACAGGTGCTTTAATTTGCAAACACTTTGTATTCACTTGGAAAAAGCATAAAGCCCCAGGGGTGGGAGCTTCTCTGTGGAATTTCAAACAGCTGGGGACWGCAGTGGTGGAGGCTTGGGGTCCCTCACATGCCCAGCTGCCCAAGGGTGAAAAGAAGAAGCCTCCCCATCTGCTGGGGGAGGCTTTGTATCATTTTGCAAAGGATACTGTGTACATTTTAAAGTACAAAATGACTGTCAGTTTCTATGCCTTCGAGCTGTTTTCAAAAGAAGCATTTTCCTCGACTCGCTGTTGTATCTAAGCTGTGTTATTTGAGATCCTGTTAATTGCCTATATTTGATGGAGATGGCTCTTGTATTTCTTCACCGTACCTCAAAGTTTGTCTTCAAAGGAGCAGCTGGCTCTCCTGTCTSGGTAACACCTTCCTGATAGCTCCCAGTCATGTCAGGATATCAGCGTGGCTCCACAGCAAGTCCAGGTGCCCCTGTGCTGCTGCTGCTGTGTGTTCAGATGGCAGAAAGAATGCTTCCTTTGAAACACTGTCTCCATGCTACACTGATCCTGTTGCTTTGAAGGTGATGAAGTGTGCAGCTCTGAGCATATTTGTGTGTTGCTGAAATAATTTTCAGGAAATTCGGGAGAGATGTCTGACTCTGTAATGAGCTCATTCTTCAGACTAAACTGGGGCTTGTGCAAATCTCATCCTTTAAAGACCCACTTCATAGTAATTATAAAATCCATGAGGTCCTGCTGCTGTTACTGAAGCAGCACATGTATTAGCTTATTGTCTGGGTCTCATCTGTGTTTATGTCTCACTTATGTTTAATCAAACTGAATCYATCCCCTTGGGAATCATCAGTGGTTCAAAATACTTCATGTCAGACTGACCTRCGTTTTCCATTAAAAGATTGTTTCACTGGTATTGATAGTTTTACAGGAATTTTGCAGTGGCTAAGTGTGAACTGAGCCATCCTCAGACATCTCTACTGGTTCTTCTATTTTCTTTTTTCTTCTATTTTGCTAAAGACTAGCATGGACTTTTTTCTTCATGGGAAAGGACAAGAAAACATCTACTTTYGGGACAGTATCCCCTCCTTCTCTGTCCTCTCCCTACCCAAAACTGTGCTTGTGAAACCAAAATGCACACAATTCTGATAGCATTTAGAGGATCTTGGTTGCATCAGCCTGTGATAATTCCTTTTACAGGGTTGCTCAAGTATCAAAGCAGGTGAAAAGGGGTTTCTGACAAACAAARAATGTGTGATGTGGGCAGCTGTGAGGCTGTGGGCACAATTTACCTTAGTGCCACCAGCCAGACATTGAAACCTGTTTGTGTGGTACTTTGAATAAATCAAGACTTAAATCAAGATGAGTTTCTGCTTTACAGCAGTCAGCAACCCTTAAAGTCCTACATCACCTCAAAATCCTACATCACCCAAACACAAGACATGCTTGTCTTGTCCTGAAGTCCATAACTTGCTCTACAAGTGCTCACTTATTTCCAGTGCTGCCCACTGTTAAGGGTGGCATGACTTGTTTTGTAAGCTGCTGCTTGATTCAGCAGTGTTGTGACCTAAAAGTGATATTGCCATGTCCTACAAAACACAACAATGCTTACACTGATCCATACAGTCTGACCATGTGTTAGCCCTTGACTTAGCACTGGATACTGTGAAGAATGCCAATCACTTGTTTTCAAAATTTTAAAAGTTTAATAGTAATAAAAATGGTTATAAAAAATAGTAATACAATTAGAGTAACAATAATTTAGACAAGCTAAGTTAGGACAATACGAGACAATAAAGACAAAGAGTTACAAACGCCCGGGTACCTTCTTCCAGGCCGCCCAAGCCCGGGAAAAAGGACACAGTCTAACAAAAGGAGTAATCCTTTAATAGCAATAGCCTGTTGCATATTCATACACTTCATACATGATGCATAAATTCCATTCAAACACAGTATTCCATCTGGTCAGTGTCAACCTCCTCTCCTAATCCCCACAGCGCCAAAGAGGCTGAACGGAGCTATTTCTTCTTGTTAGGAAAGCAATAAATTCTTTTCTCTGAGAGATTTAGGTGTCCTGTGGCTGCTATTTTGCTGCGAGTCTTCTCCTTTAAACAAAGCATTTTACATAGCATAGTTTCTATTTTAACAATTTCTTTATAACCTAAAACTATACAGTACTTAAGAGAATTAATACAGTATTACTTGCTAACACAACACATATAATATTCATTTTAATATTTGCGAAAAGCCAATCATAAAATACATGCATTTCTCACAATAGTAAGGCACTAAATAGCAGTGTTTGCTTCCCCTCAGGGATGATTCCCTAAGGGGAAGCAAGTACTGCTATTTAGTGCCTTAGTGGTGGTGGGTCTGCAAATCACACTCCTGAGTGCAGATAACAACATTCTGCTATGAGTCCTTACAGATCTGTCTTTCATGGCTATCCCCGACAACTTGAAAAAGATTGGTTACTGCTCATATTTATAAATTCTTAAGTGAATAGGGCAGTGAGACTTCAAGTGACATTTAAGAAATKAAATCAATATTATAGTAGCACATCTTCAGCATTCTTGTCTTGCGTCAGGCAGAAAACAGTGAGCCTGGCTATAATAAACATGCACGCATGCTCAAGGTTATATTTGTATCAAGTAAGTTGTGATTCCTCTTGGGAGGATATTCAGCACAAGCTCCCTCTTGTACAGCAGCGTGCTAAATGTGTCTTACAAATGCAACATATACAGTTTTGGTGATATCTTGCTTTATTTAATCTAGTATTCCTAAAACTTCTTCTGTATTACATCACCTTTCATTTTAGTCAGATTGTGAGGGTTGTAGAAAGGGCAATCTAYATGCACAGCTACTATGAGACATCAACTTGTTCATGTTTAAATAGATAGCTTGTATTTTGGGTAATTTTTTTTGTAGGCCATGGATCCTTCTTTTCCTCAACTCTTCTAATTCTCCCACCAGGATTTYATGGTCATCAGAACAAGAAAACCAAATTCCTGTCAGTAAAGCTGAATGTCAGCTAGTTCATTCACAAGGGAAAATGAAGCTGAATTAATGTGGTGATACAAAACCTTTTTATTTATGTATCTTGTTCAAAAATAAATAAAATTCCTTCATGAGCTTGGTCACACAGAATGTGGTCCTCTTTGCTGTCATAAGCTTCTCCAAACTTCCAGCTCCTACTTGCTCTACTAATCCCTCCTCTTCATAGTTGTGTTTTGTTACACTCATTGAGTCTGTCTGACAGAAACAGAGAAGCTTCTCATTTGGTTTGCTCTTATTTTCTTAATAGTAATAATAATAATAATAAAAAAATCTAGCCAGTACTATCACAAGATTCCAAAATATTTTTAAAATGAAGAGTCCTTTACTGTTCTTCCCAATATCATTTTATGACCTTTCCTGTAAGCCTGTGTGGTGGGTTGACCCCGKCTGGGTGCCAGGTGCCCACTCAGTCACTCTGTCTCTCCCTTTCCYACTGGGACAGGGGAGAGAATAAGATGGAACATAATCAGCAGGGTGAGATAAGGCAGTTTGATTACAGCAAAAAGGAAGAAACAAGCAGAGATGTGGGTGTGCAGGAGATAAAAAGGAGGGAGATCAGTCTCTACTTCCCATCAGCAGCGATGTTTGGACACTTCCCGGGGAGCAGGGCTTCAGCACGCGCAACAGTTCCTCCAGAAGGCAACACTGGAAACTCACTAATGCCCACCCCCCTTCCTCCTCTCTCCCTTAGCTTAAATATCTGAGCTGATGCCATACGGTAAGGACTATCCTTTTGGCTAGTTTGGGTCAGCTGGCCTGGTTGTGTCCCCTCCCAGGACCTTGCCCACTCCCATCCCCTCTGGTGGGGGAAGGGATGTCAGAGGGACAGCTCTGCTCAGCAGTACCCAAAACCCTGATCTCTTATCAACACCCACCCAGCTACCAATACAGAGCACAGCACTGTAAGGCCCGTGAACTTTACTTCAGTCAGACCCAATACAGCATGCCCTTTCTAATCCTTGTCTGAAAGAACAGCCTGTTTATACCCTGAGATGGAACTGACCTTGGCTGCAGCATTGCAATTTCACTGTGTTTATGCAAAATTCAGGTCACTGGCCATTTCCTTACCTCTGCAGAACAGAATTAACACTACAGTGTCAGCTTGATGTTAATGACTCAAATTGCCTGTAATGAAATGAAAGATATTTTGCATGACCTTGTTGGCCAGGGTGAATAGCAGAAAAAAGAAGCAAATCTGTGATTTGTGTTGCCTCATTTGTTTCTACAGGTTCCCTTGGGCTAAATTACTGCAGTGATGCAGTCAGCTTTCTTCACCATCATTAGCAGTGCTGAAAACCCTCTCATTATGACTATCTTTAAGGGGCAAAGGTGGTGTTGAGCAAGTGTTCATGTAATGTTCTGTGTGGCTGGCAATTGCAGTATGCTGATGCTGCAGTAAGTGTTCAGCGTGCTCCAGGCTTTTCACCAAGACTGACTTCAAATGTTGAAATGGGAACCTGTATAGCCAAACCCACCATCTTGGAATACCCTTTCATAGTCACCATTGATGCCTTCAGTTTTAGCTTTTATATTTTTCAGATCTTGTACTGCATTAGTGTATAACTCTGAACTTCATATATAGTGTTAGTAAGTTCTCTTCACAGTTTGGTCCGACAAAATCTTCTCTCAGATGGTAATCAAGGTCATCATCTCAGCCTCRGGCCCAAAAACTATAAACAAAAGTGAATTGGGGGGAGCAAACTGGGGAAATGTGACTTAATTACCCGAAGCTGTAATTGGACAATTAACCCCTGATGGGCAAGTAGACCAAACTGTCTGAGAAAACTGATGACTGTTGTCCTTGTAGCCTCTATGAGGCTCCTGCACTGCCCAAGGTGTATCTTTGAAGGCCTTTCAAGAAATWCCTACTTTATTTTCCACTCTGCCTAGCCTCTGTTCTAGGTAGCCTCTCCAGACACCCCCATGAGGCCCACATGCAGTGTGTGGTGCCACGATGGCAGTGTGCAGCAGCCTGTGAAGGAGAACCCATGGCCAGGGCAGCCCAGAGTGGTGCCAAGGCTCTGTGCAGAGAGGATTGAGTGCCTGCATGGAGGGCTGGTGAGAAAGGGACCCATGGAGGACAGTGGCAGCAGTCATTGCTGCGTTACCCTCTGGGCAAGGAAAGATGAGTGCTACAGCTGTGCTGGTTATGCACTGCGAATGTATAAAGAATCTGGGAGCAGGGCTGTCCATGCCCAAACACTGGGAATAGTTGGATTTAGTGGAGGAAGTGTGGGTGGCAAAGCAAGCCTCAAAATGCCTGCAGTTAGCAATGATGGTGCACCAGGAGCCTGAGTGTGCCGTGTTAGCCGTGAGACCTCCTCCCGTGGGGTTAAATCCCAGAGGGCACTGTGGGCTTGAATCTTCACCAGCTTCCTCCATCAGCAGATTTCTTGCACCCTGTGTGCCCGAGGTTTAAAAGCACAGAACAAAAGCCTTCATGGGATACTCCCCTTTCCTGCACAGCACTGTCTTCTCTTATCTCTTGTGTGAGTTCATGCAGGTGCAGGCAATGAAAAGGGAAGTCAAGGCTGTTCCAAAATGYGTGATGAGAGGCAGACCCGGCTGTCAGTGATGTCTTTATCCAAGAAAATTAATAACTTGAAGATCATGTAGGGGACAGAGAGATGAACAGATCTTTTTTTTAGCAGGTGAATAAACCTCTGAGTCTAAAATTAGATGAAGAAAAGGGCAAGAAAAGTGAGTGACTTGGCATAATACATAGAAAAGGAGGTATGGGACTGGGTGTTGTAATTTCTAGTTCCTAACCTGGTGTTTGGTTGTCTGGACTACACTTCCCTCTGCTGCCCTATTTTGAATTTCATTAATTTAATTACTTCAATGACAATAGGAACAAGGCCTTAGATTAGGGTTTTTCAGGGATGGTTGAGGGAGTCAGAGACTCACTGCTGGAGTCTCTGAAAAAAAAATCATTTCTGGAATGATTTTTTTTGTTTTGAAACCAATTAGAAAGGTCAAGATTTGAGTTACTTCTAAATGGTATTTTTGGGGATTTGAAGTTCCTTTATTTGCCTCCTGCTTCCAAAGTAGGAGTTAAGAAGAATTATGTGGACCCTGGTCAAGCTGTCAGTTGATTGTTATGTTTGTTGGCACTTGCATATAACCACTGAGTTCCTTTATAAATATATACATATGCCACCTGCAATACATTTTTAAGACAACTAAAAATAAATGTAAAACTATGAATCATGTGATGGGTAGACTTAAACAAAATCACAGTGTGTCCTACTGGATCCATATCTTGGACACCTCAAAATGTACACCTCAAAACAAAATGAACACCTCAAAATGAACACCTTAAAATACAGGTAAGGCTGAATATCAGAAACTCAAAAAGGACTCACTGAGGATCTACTGACACCTTGGGCAGGGGGAAGGACAGCCTGTGACTGCAGGAATATTCCAATGAGGGGCAAGGCAGAAACTGGTTTTCTCTCTTCATCAGTAGAACTGTATGGGTTTCCACCTATGCCTGCTGCAGAGGAAAAAGCAGCATGAGCAGGCATAATTTAGATCCCCCTTTATTTTCCTGGGTATGGAAGGCTGTACAGCACAGYTCAGAGGGAGCCAAGCTGGGGGTCAGCCTGGGGGTCTCACCACTCTGAAGGAGCTTGATGGGAAGAGTGGGAAGGTGACTGCCTGAACCATACGACACAGTGAATAATTTTTTCCTCCATCTTCATACAGGTGTTCAAGCAGTCATGCATGCAGTTATCCTTGCATACCAAGGCGTGCATACCAAATTTACACTGCCAGCTGCATTCTGTATTCAGGCCACGAGCAGATAAATGTGCATGCAGCAGGTTCAGAATGCAATTGTCCTTCAAACATGCAATGTCAGTGTAAGGCATGAGAATTAGAGACTCACAGCTGAAACCCTTGCCATTAGCATGCAAAGGAGTTCCAGTATCATCAGAGTTCCCTGTGCTTTGTCTTACCACAAATGGATCATGAATAAAACATTCTGAGTCATGGAGAAGAGTGCAGCCCCTGTAATTGCAGGTGAGTGATGTAAAGGTGGCATGGCAACACCAGCAGCTTCATCCTGCTGTAGAACACGAGAGTGACAGAAACAGYGATGCTGGCTCCACCAGCAGACCACCTCGAAAGGCACGTGTGCACCTGCAAACATCCTAGCTCTGCTCTCTGGCTGTCAGACTGGGAGTTTGGGCCATCCCAAGACTTGGCTGGAGAGCTTAGAGRATGCCTTTCTAATGCAATTCCTCCACTGACATTTGTCTTTCATCAGGAAGTTCTGTCCAGCATTGAACAGATTTTTCTCAATGCTAAAATTCACACATGTAAACATTTATTCATCTTTTGCAAAACTGCAACTGAAAAGGGGACACAGCTGTGAAAAAGAATCCTTTGAGGGAAAAAAGAGTCCTTGAAGAAAAAAAATCCTTTCTTTGAGAAAAAGAAACCTTTCAGGATTTGTGGAAAGCTGTGGTCATTTACCACTTGCATTGTGCCCATGGCAAAGATGTTACTATCCAACAGGAACTGCAGAAAACCCATCACCTCTAAAGATTTTCCATAGGGATAGGGACACTAATGGCAGAAGTAAGAGGTCACATTTATGAAAAGRAAAGCAAAGCATCATTTCCAGATTTGCCCTTTGTATAGGTTTCACTCTATGAAGAAAAATCTTCTGCTTCATCCTCTGCTACTGTCATGGTGACCTGTGAAACAGGCACACAAGTACAGCATGCAGATCCCTGTCACTCCAGCTGCAGCTCCCAWCTAACCACATTCTTATTCGAGTTACTTTCTAAACCCATCGTGATTAGTATTGTGTCATGTTTCTTGGAAGCAGCCTGCTTCGGGTCACAGAGTGTAATTAAAGGCAATTAATGCAATTACTCACAACTGTGCAACTGATAATGCTCCAGATGCCATTACAGCACTGTGCCTCCTGCTACTGGTCCTCACAGGCTGTGCCTTTATGCTCTCCTAGTGCTGTCATTGTGGTTAAACCAGGGGGCTGAAAATGGGAGTACAATTTATTGCTCCTAACTCCCTTCTCTCTGAAAATTTCAACTGTGCCAGGCAGAGCCTGAACTCATTCGTTTATTCACTGACTGATGAAGAGTGAGAAAGAGAGAAGAGTTAAGATTGCCATGGAAAATGATCATAGTTGAAAGGTTATAAAGAAAATATATGCAAAAGTGTGTTTTACAGTAGTCTGTTCTACAACTAAACATATACTAAATGYGCTGATTTCTTCTAATGAGCTTTTCAATTATGGAGTAAATTTTCAAAGGAACTATAACTTTAGGTAGTAAAATCTGAAAGACTTTAATTAGCTGTGAACTTCAAACTTTTCCTTTGCAATCCAGCCCTGCCTTTCTCTTTTGTCTCAGCCACTGCCAAGTAATTTACAGTTCAAGAAAGGCTAATGGAGCTATAAACACAGCACAGATGCCTCTCACATTTCCTTTATTGGGCTGAGGTATGAAAATAGCCACTGCTTCCAGAGAAGGGCACACATGTAATTATAGAATTATCTCAAGTCTTCTGCTTATCTGCAGAACAGGTACACCATAAACCATCTTTCATCTTCAGTGGGGCTTGCTTAGGGGGCTGAAAYCTATCTGAATTCACTCCCTACCCTCTGGGTTTATTTTTGCAAAGTGACTGTTGGTTTATTGGGATGATTGTTAACTCATTAAGTCTCTAAAGAAGGATTGACTACTGTAAGCTCGATKTTAAAAGCTGTCTCAGACAGATAGTGAGATATCTTTGGATCCCCTTGTGAGCCTGTCAATCACTGCAGGTACATTAGAGTTCAACATTTCCCACTTGCACCAGCACGAAACAAAAATATCTCAGCTGAATGGTTTTGAAACAGTTTTATAGCGATGCAGTTGTGACTGGGTTCATTAACACCTGGTCAGGGCTGCCTCCTGTTCACCTGGGCCTTTCTCAAAATGCAGGTTCAGCAGGGCTGGGGAAACAGCACTGTCCTGCAGCAGCAGATGTCTGGAAACACAGCCTGTCTCCAGGACCAGATCCTGCTGCTGCTGCTGCTGGGACGGAGCTTGGAGCTGTCCAGGAGAACTGAAAGCTTTGGCAGAGAGCTTAGTCCWTTGCCCTTCTTCCCCTGGGGGTGGTTGCAGTAAAGGGGAATCCGTATCCTTGGAAAAATGCAGTAGGATCTGCAGAATGCTTTGTTTGAAGAAGGCTAACTGCGAGCAGATGCTGTAGCTGGTGGTCAGCAGCACTGCAAGAGGGTCTGCAGGGTGTGTTGATGCATGCTGGGCTATTTCAGGACGAGTGCAAATGGGCAGAGSTCAGCAGCCTGCATGTGCACCTGGCAGTTCACCCCCTGTTTGTTTGCTGGCTCTGGGACCTTGCAGGGCAAGCAGTCCTGTCAGACACAGGCTCTGTGCAAAGCTGAGGCTGATCTTCAGCTCTCTAGTAGCTGGCAGTGCCCTGCAATGTGTAGGCTGGGTCACATATGTACCAGCCAGAGGAACATCTCCCAGAAGAGTGTTCATGAGGCCTGGTAARCATTTGCACCTCAGCTGACAAGAGMCATRGTTTGATTTTTAGGTCTGCTCAGACATACCACTGGTCAAATCACAGCAGAGTTGCAATGGAGACCTTGGGACCCCTCACAGCTCAGGGCTCCTTTCATGCACTCCTGCCTGACACCAAATTTTGTCTGTTTGTTCCACTGAGAGTGTGGSTCACATGAACTTTGGAAAGCAGACYTTTACATGGGTGTTATGGCTATAAAGGCAGGTCAGAAATCAGAATCCTAAAACAGGAATTAGAATTAGTTCTTGTATTAAAAGGGAAGCATCATCTACCAACATAGGGCACTGTTTAATTTCTGCTTTCTGTAGTCCATACAATGCCCAGAAACCCTCAAGGCTTTCACCCTCTGTATGGTTTCTCCTATCCAGTTTGGAGAGTGTATCAAGCATAAATCAGGTATGCAACCACTGTTCTCAGTTTAATTTCCCCTCAGCTGCCCCATTCTTCCAGTCCCATTTGCCTCAAACCCACAGTGCTGGGGTGGACTAAGGCATCCTCAGCTGGGRTAGGCACCCCTGGCCAGCCCAGCAGGACCACAGCACAGAAGCTGTCCCTCTATGTGATCATGAATGTCACCTTGAGTGTCATTGCAATATACAAGTGAGCAGGAGCTTTCCTACTGAATTCAATGACACCTTCTTGTGATATTTAGAGCACATTTACTACAGTGATGTGACTGTTGGGAAGGACAAGGTAAGAAATAACAGGTCACTGATGAAGGTGAGAGCCTTAATCCAACCGAAGATGGGCTATCCTGGCAGGCTTGATGAACACAGACTAGTTTCCATGAAATAACCACTACATCTTTCACAAGAGTGCTCAGAGTGCCATCATCCACTGCGTCAAGCCTGTAGAGCTTTGCATCACCCACCYTTTGCAGCTAGGGCACGAGCATGTTTGTTTGGAGGATGTCCTTGCAGCCATGCCTTCAAACACAGAGGAGTTTCCCTTTGAGCAGTGGCCATAGAATAGGCTCCGTTTGAACCTCTTCTGTTTTGTGGGAATTGGTCTGAGGTATGCCAAGGCTGTGTCCCAAATGGTGCACATCCTGGTTTTTGGGGAGAATGAAGACTAGGAAAACTGGCAGCTTGAGTGGCTCCTGAGTCCCTGAATGATCAAGCCTAATCCCATCTTCTAGTGTCAGAAACAGAAGATAAGATTTGAAATATTACCTTAATGATTGTTTTTTTTTATGCTTTGATCTCTCTCCACAAAGCCATTTAGTAGAAAAAGTTCTGTTGACTTGAGCCCTTGTCTCCATTTCCTTTTGTGAGACCCCTGAACACCCTGGTGTGACCTGGCTGATGGAGCATACAGATAGAGCCAGAGCAGCCAGAGCACAGTCTGACAGGTCCTTAATGTCACCCCATTCTGCACAGGCACTTACAGCAACGCTGATGTTTTTTGTCCAACTCAGAGAGAAAGAGAGGATAAGGAGAGCTTGTGGTGCCAGGAAGAGGAAAAGGAACTGAAGGTGTACAGGGTGAGCTGTTAGCAAAGCATCTCTGGTCAGGCAGTTCTGCTGTGTGAACTGAGATTTGAGCTACAGCTCTGAATTTTCTTTATCTGCCTCTGAGTCACTGCCAAACACTGACAGGCACCTCTGATCTTGATTTGCCACAGAAAAAACAAGCTGTTTGTTCTCCTGGCTTTGTGATGTACTTTGGATTTGACCTGGAATGTTCATCTCTGGTAGAGAAAGATTCCTTCGTTGCCTGGTATTTGTGGGTTTTTTATGATGATAAAGTTACCAATCATACTGAAACTTAAAAAAAATTATCCATGAATTGCAGAAATGAATCAGCAGAGCTCTTAGTAGGTGTCCATTTACAGGACTTGCCTAGTGATCAAATAAACTAAAATCTCTTGCCCCATTAATTCTGATTCATCTAGTTTCTCAGTGGGTAGTTATAAAAAATTGCAATTKAAAATATTTATTGTAACATTGTTAAATGCATTTTGTAGTTTATAGTCGTGGTTTGATTTCAACACAGAAAAGCTCTAAAAACCTTTGTCTATTGGTGCTCCCTAGCGGTGAAGTTTGCCTTCAGTAGAGCTGGAGGAATTTCACTAGTTATTGTGCAATTCCATATCTTAATTGATTCAAGTCACCCAAAAAGCCTCTTTGGAGATGTCAGGTCATTCACACATTGCAGATGTGCAGGATTGAGCTTTCATGTGGCACATGGCCTGTATGATGTGAGAAATGTACATTGCAGCAAAGAAAACCCTTTTTCTTTCCTAGGCCTTGTTCATTCCTGTCCTTAGTGATAATGTGCTACTGTCCTAAATAAGATGAGATACAATTCTYATTCTTTTTCTCCCTCTGTGTCTGACAGAAATCTAGCACCAATGCAGTGTGCCTGGCTGCCTTCCTGTAAGTGTGCCAGGCTGGGACAAAGTGCTTGTGGGARGGACTTTGATGAATGCCAAACTGGCCCCACTCGAGGGCTGAACTACATGAATTTGAGAAATATCTCAGAGAAAAGGGAACCCAATGTCAACTGTTTCCTGTGAAACGACTGTACAGAGCCACAAACCACAGCTCTGTGCCTCATGGAAAGTGCTGGTAGTCCTGGGCAAGGCTGACTGGCTCAGATTCTGCAGAGATAGGAAGTTTGTCCCAGGATAGGCCCTGGAGAAAACAGCAGAGCCAGAGAACCACAACTTTCTGCACACAGTCTGAGCTAGGAATGGGTGCACTTGGGAAGGAGCTCAGGTCAGGGGTGCACCCAGCTGCCTCCACCTTTTCCCAGTGAGGTGGCTTTCAGATGCTGTTTTAATCAAACAAGGTGACTTTCTTTGATTGATAATTATCAGACTAGTTTGATGGTAGTTATCRCTGTTTATCAAGGATCTTTATTGCTTTGCTTTTTTCTTTTTGAAGTGTTTCTGTACCTTTGTTTTTCTGTCAGGCAGGATCTTATCTTCCAATCTTCTGTGTTTTCAGCAACATTACCTCTTTCAGGRAGCTGAGCTCTACCAGCAAACTGTCTGGAGGTAAATTGAAATGAGTCTGTGGAACCTGTAAAGGCAAATTTCAGTTTTTAGTAGTTGCCTTATATAGACACATTATTAGACCTTCTGTCCCCATGCAAGAAAGGCCAGCACAACAGATGGCCCCTGCAGTTGCAAGGTGTAATTCCAGAGGCCTGGAACAGAGCCTGTCTGTCCCAGCTTCTGAGAGGTGGTTCCCAGGGAGCATCCGAAGCCTGTAGGCAGGCAGTATGCAGCTTCCTTGCAGATGTTGCAGATGACATTGGGGAAGTCAGCCGTGGCACAGCCTGCTGCCTCCTGCACTCTAGGTATGCCTGCAGGTACTCAGGATCCACATCTGAGTCCAGCCGAGTTAGTTGTGTGGAATGACAGGTATGTTATCCTGTGTTTTATCTAGAATATCTGTTAAGCTATGGGGTACAAGTGCCTCACAGCTCTGTTGTGAGCACTCCACAAGTGCCATTTCTCACAGAAGAGCTAAGCACAGATGCAGCATCCAGCATGTCTTGCTGGGGGACGTTTCAGGGATTCCAAATCTGGTCTTGCTCACTGTCTCAGACCTCAGCATCCCTCTCTCACTCCAGTGCTCCAGTGGGTACCAAGAGAGAGTTAATTTGCTGAATGACTTCAACAGTGATGGAAGTAATTTAGGCAGCAACTGCAAATGGGAAACTGTGGTCTCACACTGCCATGTGACAGACTTTAGGATAAAGTGGTGGTGGCAGCTCATGTGCAGTGATGCTCATGGTCCAGCCATGAACTGTGGGCCAGGCTGATGAAGCAGAACAAGAACATGTGGCCAAAATGTTGCCATCCCTCCCTAGCATTCATCCCTCTGCRGCCTTGCAGTGGTGGCTGCTGCAGGCTCCTTGCTGGGGTGCAGCAGGTGCTCTCCATTACAGGCAGTATTATGGAGGATGAGTGACTCTCTCTTGGCACAGACCAGCTCAGACTCTTACTCAGCTGGTGCTTCCTTCTCCCTTGGAGGCTGTTTAGAAAGCAGGCTACTGTGCAAAGGGTGGCTGCCTTTCCACCCACCTTTCATGATCAGGTGAGGGGGCTGAGTACTGAGTGATGGATGCCTGTCTGCAGCATTTCTGGTTGGTTCCAGTCCCTTCTGCTGCTGCTAAGGTGCCTTACAAACATGGAACCTGGGATTTACTTTCTCCATAATTTTGGTCCCTCACTGTGTGATAGATGAAACCCAGTTTTTAAGCATCTCAGGCCCTGGAAGAAGAGTTGTTTTTTGGTTCAGGGGAATGTGTTTATGCTGTAATTGGGCTGGGGTAGGCCTGTAGTCATGCTTCTGTCTGCCTGAGCCAYTGCTGGGCGCTCAGAGGGGATAAAATCCAATGTGGCTTCTAAAAGTGAGATGATTTAAGTAAATTTCCAGGTATCTTGTGGCCTAAAGAAGTGATAAGACAGTGTTCTGAAAACAAGGGAAGGTCCTGAGCTGGGGTTTCCATCCTTAGCTCCAGGCCAACCATTACTATGGGGTACAAGCAAGAGGGCAGAAACTTCTGATTATTAATTAAACTCAAAGAAGCAGAAAATTCTGCATAACAGAAAGAATGCCWGACTTTGTTCATTCGACAAAGCAGCTGAAAAGGGAAGCTGATTCCAAACTCTGCCTCATAAAAGCTGAATCTGCTTGTCCAATCCTTGGACATAAATAGTTTTTCTTCACAGGTGCTRCTGTTCCACAGAATCCTCCGTGCTGATTCAGTCCCTCTTCTCCACATCTCGGCCCTGCTCTTCAATCCCACACCTCCTTCTGCTCTGCAGGGCAGCCAGGGAGGAGGCAGAGGCATGGGATCCCTGGTGAGGCAGAGCACAAGTGGCAGATGCCTGGCTGCATGCAGGGCTGCCTGCCACTGCTGTGCCATGCCAGTGGCACTGCCACCCCTGTCCTCAGACAGCCCAGAGAGGGACAGAGGGTAGAGGATGTTCTATGGTTCACTTTTATTATTGCCACAGGATGTGTCAGAACAGCTCAGTACTGAGATAGCCTTTGTGCTTAAAGGTGTATCTTTGTTTGTTTGTTTTGTTTTGTTTATTTGTTTGTTTGTTTCGATATCCCTTCTCATGGGAGGCATATATGAAGGAAAAACAACTCTCTGAATTATTAAATTAAGTGCAYAGGGTATTTTCCTCCTGCTCCATCCTGATAGTAAATTTTCATCTGCTGTTTAGGGGTGGAAGATTTCTCTTGTGCTTTGTTTTTAGGAAGATTTTGAGGGGAAAAAATGTCTAATGAATAGTATCACTTTATGCTCTTAAAACTCCACATTTTGTCAGAACATAGACAGCTGATGCTAAGACCAGTGTGAGATGAGGGATGTAGTGCAATAAACTCTTGCTATGCATTTTCTGAAGAACTGAAGGCTGGTGGTGACAGTCCACAGACACAAATTTTATGGGACAGGATGAACAGCTTTTCCCATCTCTGTACATAGGAAATATGGAAAACGCTAGAGATGTCACTCAAATTGAAGACCTGTTTGATTTGTTTTTCTTATCTCTCAGAAAATGTTGCGGTGTTTGCCCCCTTCCTTTCTGTTCCCTTCTGTTCTTTCCCCTTTGCAGACCTAGACTTTCTTCAGCAGAGGTTTGCAGTGAGAACACGGGCTTCTCTAAGAGGAGAGTTAGAGGTTGACTTGGGAGAATAACATAGTTTTTCTGAGTATGAGGAATTAGATATRGGATGAAATAGATGAGACATGACCTTGTGAAACCCAGCCAGAAATGCTACAGTGTCTGGCAGAATACTCACTGAATTTCTTTGAGGTAATATTTTGACATTGTTTGAAAAATGATCTTTTATTCAGACATTGCAGCAGAGATGAAGAGATGTGTTTGTTCTCCTGGATAAATAGTTCTTGTAGAAATAATGAAACTGAGGCCATGAATATGTACATAGACATTTCCAAAGTCTGGGGGCAATAACCTGACCTCTTTGGACTGCTCCCAGTTCCATTCCAGTGTTGGTGGTTTGGTCTTTACGGAATACTGCACCAGAACTTGAGACCAGAGACTCAGTAAGGCACAGCAGATATGGGAATATCTTTCCATGTTTATGCTTTTCTGTTGAAAATCAGTTCTAGAAGGTAGCCTGGTTTGTATGAGCCATGATTTGTCATATTGCTGACTTGTCATATTGCTGAATTTCCAAGTGCTTTTATCTCTAGCTGACTGTCAGGACAGAAGGTGAACACGAGCACTAGGGCACTGTCCACTGTTTAAGATGCCCTTGAACATCCTATGSTTTAAGGGAAAGATGCACCTATACAAGTGCTAACCTCCATCTAGGGCAGAAAGTGAGATAGTTTTGAGGATACCCTGTAGACAAAATCTTTGAGAGTAGTCCTTCAGTGACAGACAGTGAGCTGCCACGCTTGTGAAAAACTCCTTTCTTYAGTCACCTTGCTGACAACATGAGTGCCTACTTTGTTGTTCTGGCCCAGACCCTTCACTGGTCTCATCCCCTTGCCAGCTTGCAGAGGAGCTGACAGCCTGCTGGGGCACATCAGCAGCTGTATGCAGCTTTGCAAAAAGTGAGTTAGCCCACACAGCACTCTTTGCTCCATGGCCTCTAAGTCTCAGGCTACTGATGTACATGACCTCCCATCTAAGCGTTCAATACAGATGCAGCCGTGCTGTTCTCAGGCCCTGGCTTTGGTGTGAGCTCTACCTGTGCCCATCTGCACCTAACATTTCTGTTAATGCTAAGTGTGGTGCTAGTCTGTGAGCTTGTTCTCTAATTGCAAATGGCTTTTCTTATAAGACTGCTTTTGTAAAAGACTGTTTTTACCCTATGTGAAGTGTCTTTCCCTTGTAATATTTTAAAATTTAATAACTTTTTAGTAATTCTTATTTATCCTGATATGAAGAAGTGAAAAAAATAGCTTCTCAACTAGAAGGTTTTAGCCATCTGCATTATGTACTGTGAACACTGACTTGCAGCTCACAGCTGTGGTTTTTTTCTGCAAGGCTGGGAGAAACCAGGCATCTCTGGGATCCCACTGGGGGTGGAGGGCTGCCCTCACTGAGCTGTGAGTGCTGAGGTTTAGAAGATGTTCTCTGGAGGGTAGAACACAATATTTTTCACATAACTTTAAAAATCCCAGCCAGCAGCAATGATAGAGCCAGTGATGACTATTTTGATTTCCTATGACAAGTTTACACAATGTAATAAGGATCTGGCAGAACATCACTTTGCTAATTTTGTGCTCAAGTTGTGTAACAACGATTCTTGGCAAGCTCAGAATTAAAAGAAAAATCTGCAAAGGCAACTGGAAAATAAAGCTATGCAGGAAGCTCWGAGGTTTTTTTTCAAGGATATAGATGACCTTAGATCCCAACAAATTGGGAAACATGTTTTTAGGACTCTGACATCTTGGCATATTTCCACCAGTCCAATGGAGTCAAGAGGATCCARTGTAGGATTGCCCTCTGCATGGAATCCTTGCTGGTTATTTGGGAAGTGAGGGATTCAATATTTCATATTGTGATTATTTTTTTAGAGGAAATGACTTCCTTGTTTTGTACTTGCCATTGCTGTTTCTGTTTTGCATGTGTGTATTCCCTCATTTACCATTCCAATCCCTGCCTTGGCACCTCAGTTGCGAGGTGGTGCCCGTGCTGCAGGACAGAGGCTCACAGTCCTTGTCTGCTGGCAGCACTTGCCCAGGTCCAGAGAACAGATCTCGCCATTGAGGGCAAAAGGCAAACAGCTGTAAATAACCTCAAATGTATTTGGGCTTTTGCTTTCTCTGGGAGCCTCCCTTTGGTGGAGATGGTACAACAGCAGACAGGTGTCTTGCCTGAGCCTGGACTCTGTCTCCTGTTTCCTTGTGAAAGCAGAAATGAGTTACGAGCATGAGCCTTCTTACCAAATTCTCACTCTCCTGCTGTCAGACTGAAGGCAGAGRGGTTGTGCAGCACAAGGAGACCTGCAGTGCATTGAGCCACTGTGGCCTGATGCAAATGTACTTTGATTCCTCTTGGCCCGTCCTGGGCAGCTGCATTTGTACACAGAGGTGGTTTTCCACACTTCTGCAGAACACATCTCCCTGGGCATGCAGGGAGATGAGCACTCCTCCCACCAGATCAATTTGCCATCATTAAAACATAACCAAATCAAACAAAGCCTCTGGCCTTTCCTTTGAAAGGCTGCAGCAAACCACACCAGGGCGGCATGAGTCTGCAACATACACTGACTTTTCAGGTAACAATCTTACAGTGAGTTAGAAAGGAGGACTTTTTTGTTGCTGTTGCTGGCTTTAATGCACACAGGTTACAAGACCTATGGAAAAGTGTTCTGTGGGGTTTGCTCTATTTATTTAAAATGTTAATTACTCTCTCATGGGCTAATATTTATATGGCTTCTGATGCACTGATRGGTTGGTGTTTTGCTCACTGATAAGAATAAAGAGTTTTTTCTRTGTACAGCACAGTGATGGAATAAAGCAAGTAATTGTTGTGTAGGGCTTCATCTCTTTTCCAAGCTGGCATTGTTGGTGCAAGAAGCCAGGAAGTCAGGTAAGGAAAAAGAAAATATCTGTTCTCTTCTCACTGGCAAGACTGCTACTTCCTCTGCCTTATCATATTTTTTATTTGATTATACTTAAATCTCTCTGAAAGGTTTATTCATTCATGAGTTTTCCATGTAAAAAGTGCTGTAAGTTCTCACTGCACAACAGTGTGAAGACCTACTGCCTTTCTTTGCTCAGAGAGGAAGCAATGGTTGGATTTGATGCAATTTCATTTTTTTTCAGCAAAGTATAAAAATCATAATAGCATATGTGACTAAAAAACTCAAAGAAAAAAACAATTGCACAATTAATTTCAAATTTTTGGAAATGAAGTATTTTGGAGTATTGTTTTGAAACAAATTCTTTGGTTTTTAAATGTCCTGCTGAACTTGGGGGGGATTTTTGMGGTAAACCAAATTTATAACAACCTATCAGATTTAGTGTTGATTCAAGCTCATGATGAGGTTTGCATTTTTTTATTAATACATATTTTTTCTGGATATTTTTTTAGTTTACTAAGTATTGTTACTTCCTAAACACTGCCTGTAACCTTCTGTCTCAGCAAATAAAGTTTGATTGACCACTGGAGTGAGAAACAGGCAAGATGTTCTCTTTCTACTGCTGGTGGAAAATTCAGATGAGCTTTGAATAGTGATTGTTTGTAGGCTAGTCAAAACTTTGAGAAGGGACAATTCACTGCACTAAAATACTTATACAAAGGGTGTTTATAGGCATGTGAAAATTAATTGGTAACAGGCTAGTATACGTGGCTGCCTAGTCTTAAGTTCTTGTTTATTGTTTTACACACTGTGTACGATGAACTCTCATATTTTTATTCCTATTCTAGAAAATATTTTTGAGGATACTTCTAAGCAATGAAGAACAATAACAGATCTTTATTTGTCACATTCAAAATAATTTCTAAGCAAATTCTGAAACAGAAATAATGCACAATTGTGTTAGTACTCCTGATAAATAAGTGGCCAAAAAACCCATTGTGACTTCTGGTCCTTGAAGTATTGACTGAATTGCTGCTATGTCTGTCATGCATGMGTCTCCCTTTCTAGGTGCCCTGCTTAGCACCTTTGTATTTTGAAGCAGATTTATAGATTCTGCATTTTAGAAGAGACATCTCTGTAAGAACTGTGGCATAACTAAGTGACAGTTTCTTGAGCTTTTGTTGCTCTTCTCTGTAGATGGACACCTTTGCCATGGGCATGACTGTGCCAGTGCTCCTGGTCCTGCTGAGCCTGGTGATTGGGAGCAGCCAGGGGTGCTACTGTGAACATTACCCATGGGGGTCCTGGTCTGCCTGCTCACAGACCTGCAATTTCGGCACACAGACCAGGCACAGGTAGGGCCGAGCCACCTCACCACTTCTGTGTTTCTTTTCTGTGAAAAATAACACTTCAGGAGAGTGGCACCCATGTCCAAAGCTCCACCTTCCACAATATATTTGAGAAAAATTGTCATGCTCAAGTGTTTATCAGATAAATAGATCATCTTTTAATTGCAATGCTTTAAAATTACAAAATTTAGTATCTAGAACATTACTGCCCATGAGGCAGGGAGGGAAGGGGAGGGAAGGGCTGGAATTCAATAATCCTTGAGATCCCACCATTCTAATCCTAGGAGCCAGTGGCTCCAAACAAACCAGTATCTGCTAATAGATGGAATGAGGGGAGGACAGCCAGGTCCTACAGCGGCCTTGCTGGCAGTGCTGTGGATGTTCAGCCCCTGTGGACACAGGAGGCTCTGGGGACCCTGCGCTGGCACAATGCCACAGCAGGAACGAGCTCCAAGTTTCCTCCCTGCACCATTAGTTTTATGACAACAGATGATGTCAAATAAAAATTCAGCAGCATCAAATTTGATGCAGCACTGTGAGAAATCCCCTCTTTTCCTCCTGGCTCTGTCTGTAGCTAGCCTCTGGGACATCTGAAGTGACATGAATCAAAAAGAATTGSTCTTTAAACTTAAGGCATATTTGGATTTTTCTTGTAATCAACGTTCTGCAAATGCATATTATCTCTCAGGGTTTCTTAGTTGGGTTCAAATAATTTTGTCAGCCTTCACCCACAAGTAGAGAACACCTACGGTCTGTCTATTCYTTCTTAACATATTTTTTAAACTTTTTTTAGGCAAATAAGAATGGATGAATATTATAGCCAAAACTTCTGTGACCAGCTGTGCACAAAGCAAGAATCTCGCGTGTGTAACCAGCAAACATGTCCTATCAACTGTAAGCTTGGAGACTTTGGCCCTTGGTCAGAATGTGACCCATGTGTTAAAAAACAAGTAGGTAGAAAATGCATTATATGGGCTAAATGCAAGAAATCATGCTAAGGAGATCTCTTTGTTTCAACTTTACAGCAATTAATCTAGAAAATGAGAGTTTAAGTTATCAAGGGAAATTGGTTATGAATTATACAGTAGGAGCTGGGGAGAACAAGTTAAAATAAGCAGATCAAACCAGAAAGGGGTTTTGGTAGAGTAAATCCATTTATAAGACTGCTTGTGATGCTTATCATAAATTTGCTTCAAAGTTTCCACTGCCATAGTTAAAGGTGAATTTTTCACATAAAGAATCAACTAAACTGTAAAGTGTTCATGTATGCTTTAGCAGGAGACAGTCACAGAATCTTTGCTTATCCATAACATTCTGTATGTTCTAAAGACAAGAAAAATAGAATTTTGAGAAGAGTCAACAAATCCTAAGTACTATTGGCTAGAAATTCTCAGGCTGTATCTTACACTGATTGTCAGGATCAGTTTGAGATTGCTGTTAATAAATACAGAGCACCATTCCCTGAACCTTCATAGCATGGAGATTGCTGTTAATAAATACAGAGCACCATTCCCTGAACCTTCATAGCATGTACAAATCCCTCCACCTCCACAAGTAGATGTGCTAATATCTGTGGGACAAACACCCAGGATGGTGTTTTTTCCTCTTGGGCTTTTCTCTGTTGACCATGGTACACCTTTACRTGAGACAGTAGAGAGGAAAGAAATGAAACATCAGGTTAAAGTGAATTTGAYCTGGACAGACCAAGGCCTGTCAAAGGTAAGGTTGTAGAGGATAGAGGGAAGTGACAGCAGATTGTGTGGGGTAATTGTATGGCTGGTGGGTATGAGCTTTGAAGCTGACCATGAGAGCAGCTCTGAGGTTCTGTACAGACACAGCCCATGTCCCTCCGCATGTACCCCTTGGTTTCAGAAATCCATGCCTGAAAAGCAACCCTGAAAAATYTGCCAGACATCATAAGTATATCTTTACACAAATATCTAACTTTCTGATGCCCAAATAGGGTGAGAAAGACATAAAAAAGCAGTTCTATGTGTGAGAGGTGAACCAGCCTGTGGGGTTGCAAGTAGGATGGGCAGTATGAAAGCAGACTAAGGAAAATCAGTGAGAGGCTGGGAGACAGAAAGCTTCAAGATGTGAAAGGGAGTGTTCCTCTCTACTGGACTGATTTCAATCCATATAAATGTATTAATTTTTGCTAGTTTTAAGTATTAATGTAACATATATATGCTTCTTAAAACAAAAAGGGGCTTTTGTGGACTGTGGTCCGTTTTCCCGTACAAACTATAAAGATCATTGCTTGTGTCATTTATAAATAGGAATAACCAGCAGAATGGAGGACCTGGCTTACAATGTAAGAGTGAAGACTCTTAGTGTAGCAAGTTCCCATTGATGGGGAGGGATAAAGAAGTGGAAGCTCTGACAAATCATATGAGTGAGTGTTATGGAACTAAAATGGAGTGTAAGGAATGGTTCTCACAAGCTTGAAAATTTTCTGGTGTTACTCTTTGCACTCTCCCTTCAGAGTCACTTGGTTACTGATTTTCATTAGAATCTTCCTGCCCTGTTTGTCTCCAAGGTCTGTCTACAGGGAGGAAAGTCTGCAAGGGACTGTACTTTTCCAGTGGGAAAAATTCTTAGAGGAGAAACTGTTCAGGCACATGCAGACAGGTCTCACCAGAAGTCCTGTGAAGTGGAGTGGAAAATATATCTGAAGTGGTTTATCTACCACCCTCCAACTTTACTGTTTTGTGTGAAGGGTGCTGTGTCAGGGAAAGAAAACTCAATGAGCTCCCAGAAACTTTCAAGAAAAGCTTTTTTGTCCTCTCAAGTCATCCAGTTCTCCTCAGACAAGCAGTCCCACATGTGGGAGTCAAGCCAGCTGAGTTGTCACTGTCAGGGTATTTCTAATTCAACAGAGATGSTAAAGAACAGGAAAAATCTCTGTAAACCTGTTCTCACATAATTTCCTACTGTATATCTTGAAGATACAGGGATGGAATTTCTGATCCCTTTGGTGATGTAGACCAAGTAGTCTGCAGTTGAATAACTTATGCTTCATCAGGACTAATGAGGCTCTTGGATACCAGTTCCCTGCCTGCCTCACCTGGGATGATGGCACGTTAGAATGGAAGGACAAGAATGAGTGATTATTTCCTTCAGGGCTGTGGTTCTGATAAAGCTTCAGCAGCACTGATGTGTGTGGCTCTGCCTGGGGTGGGACTTAGCTACAAACAGCTCACAAAAACAGCTCTGGGCTTGTTTCGTCTGCCTTTCAGTTCCGTACCCGGCCACTCCTGCAACCATCCCAGTTTGGGGGCCAGGACTGCACCGAGCCACTGGTGGATTCCCGTCCATGTTTCCCAGCCAAGCTCTGCAACATAGTGGAAGTTGACTGCAAGAATAAATTTCGGTGTGAGAGTGGTAATGATAATCCCCATTGTGTAACTGCAGTATTACCATTTAGTCAAATTTTACGTAGTGAGGCAAAAGACATCCATACATTCTGTGCATAWATTCCAGGGAAAATGGACCAGGGAGAAAAGTTTATGTGAGGATTTTATATGTATTAGTAACAGCTTATCTCTTCAGTTTCTTCTGTAAGTAATTAAAATATAGTCCCCAGCCAGGGGTGTCACTATGATCATGATAGCTGGACAGTAGCACTGTTCCAATTATATTTCTTTGTACAAATTTTTCATATACAAATATAACTGCAGAGTTTGTCTGAACATAAATTCTCACTATTTTTATTAGGCTTGTGGCTATGTCGTTTGCTTCAATTTAAATATACCTGATTAAACGAAATAATTTTATCCACATATCCTTTTGCCAAACTTAAAATTAAGCCTTTGCAACTTTGAAAGAAGTCAAAACTCACAGAATTGAAATAATAATTTCTTAATTGGGATAATCCTGGCTTTATACTAATTCAGTGTTAGCATCTATGGTAAGCTTACACCTTTGCAAGGGAAAAAGACAAGATTGCCCTTTTCTGCATTTAGACATGATGAAGCTTTGCTGCTGCTGTTTCTCTGGTGCAGGTCGYTGTATTTCAAAAACACTGGAATGTAATGGAGAAAATGACTGTGGGGACAACTCTGATGAAAGAAACTGTGGAAGGAAAAAGACTGTGTGTAACCGAAAGTATGAGAGCATCCCAGGTGTGCAATTAATAGGCAGTGGGTAAGCCAATTCTGCTAATCTTTTTGTAAGCTTTAGTTGTTACCCCACTAATTTACATGAACAAAATAATTCCCAGTAAGCATGTGAGAGCATTCATTAAAGCATATAATCTCTCAAATTAAAACTGGCAAGAAATTATAAAAATACAACAAAAAAATTAGACCAGGACTGGCCTGCTGCATCATCCAGTCCTGCTCTGCACTGCTGGTAGACCAAATGAAGAGGTGTCGAAGAACACTGTCCCCAAGTGATTTGTTTTGTCCTACAGCAACCAGAGCATGTATGGGCAACTTCCAGCTCATGGAATTACCTACCTGTACATCGTGCAAAGTGCTTCAGAGATTTTGAGGATGCTCCTCTACAGTTGTTTGTCTGTGTGACATTTCACAGGATACCAACTACTTCCACATTATTAATTAAAGCAATAAAAAGCCGAAACATGGAATGCCTGTCCCTAGCAGACTTGCATTTTTTAATTGAATTTTGAACTCAGTGTGGTCCAGTAACATCACTTATGGTAGAAATAGAGAACCAGTAGTTCATTTTCCTAAAACATTTTTAGGCTCGCCACTTAAGACTGACTTCCTTATGCTGACTTTGGGGTTATCAGTAAGGTTAGGTTCTTCTGGAAAGTAGCAAACTGGATTGATGCTACTGCATTTTTCAGGTGAATTCAGTGTGAATGAGAAGTTCTTGTAATTCCTTTCAAAGCAGTAACAAGACCCAGATGCTCATGCTCTCAATCGTACCTACAATACCTCACTGCAGCTGTATACCATGAAAAGTTTCAAGTCCATACATTTTTCTGGAATTGTTTAATCTCTGGAAATAAATTTTTTTTTTTAGATTTCACATTTTTGCAGGAGAGAGCCGAGGGGAAGTTCTCGGCAACTCATTCAATGGAGGGCGATGCACAACGGTGAAGCGCAACGAGACAAGGAAGTTGTATCGTGTCCCTGCAAATCTGGAGGCTGTCAGCTTTCAGGTACTCTCAAGCAGCAGCTCCCAGCTGTAAAACCCTTGCTGTGATCACAATCCAAATTAGTGTTAGGTAGTGCTGTATGTTTTAGAACAAAACTTCTCAATCTGGCGAGGCTTGGATGTGCTTCAGKTGATACGTGGAAAGGGGATAAATGTTCACGCTCCACTCATGGTTTTCAGATCTGTGTTAACTCAACTCACCATGTATCAGAGTCAATATGACTGATTTGAGCTTCTCCTGCTTCCAGTGGCTGTGGCCTWATTTTGTTCCAACTTGGTACCACGGGCCTTCTCCTAGCCAGACATCATCTAGGCAGAGGTTTGTTCAACTACTACAAGGCTTATTCCAGCATCACTTCTGTGTACTTAAGAGCCAATGGCTGCAGCTGCTGATTCCAGCATCCTTCCTGTCACCTGCAGCCTTGGCATCYGGTTCCTCCCTGAGCCATTTCAACCCCTCAGTCCTGCCTGTTCCCTGCTCAGCCCCTCCACAGTACAGCAAGGAAAGGAGGCAGGCACTGAGCCTGGAAAGCAGGAGGATAAAATACACACAGCCTGGAGAGGAGGCTTACAGGACAGGCTGGGGAATGACCAAAATGAACCTGGAACCTTCTAATAAAAAATCCASGAACCACTAATACCTCTTTTATGGATACTACCGTTCAGAAAATGCTTTGAATACCGTGGTTGGGGCACAACATCTGGCTGTGTACGTATGAGCAGGCCCTGTTTGAAGCCAGTAGATGCTGCATTGGGAAAAAAAGAATGCAGGATGTGAAAAAAGCCCAACTAATGGATGAAAAYGGATTATTTTTGCCACAGGTGTTGTGAGATTTTAGGATTACTTTAACAGAGGCAGCTGAAAAAAGGACACCCTGCTACATTCCACAGCAAGTGCAATTGAATTGGCCATGACATGTAGGATTTATCAACAATAGTGAAAAATTACTGTCTGCAGAAATATTCAGATGGGAAAACCAACCTTTGGTTTGCCCAGGTCTATAGGCAGTAAAGTTCATTAAGTTACTGATGTCCATTTGCAGAACTRTCAAGGGTTTGTGAAACTCACCTTTAGGAGTGCATCTTTATCTTTTAACATTTAGAGCAGTTTCTCATATAGAAGGGTCACTGGATTGGACCTTCTTGGAAATCCAGTCTATTTTCCTGCAAAAGCATAGGATTTCTTGAAAACTAGAAGGTGGGGGTAGAATGGGCCACCTCATTTCCCAAAATCCTTAGCAGCCCTATTAAGCAAACAGGTCTAGAAGAAGGGAAAAAAATCTAATTTTTCAAAAGCACACAGGGATTTTCCCAAATTTTGGGAAATAAGTAATTTCTGATCTGATGCTGATTTTGTGTTGGTGCTTTGCTCAACACCACCACTGGAGGTTTACCAACTTGATCAGCAGGTTTGCTCACAATTCCTCTTCTGCCTTTAATCCATCATGCAGTATAGGTGCTAACAGTCCAAGCATACTCTGAGACTCTCCTGTGGAATTCTGTTCATTCCTCTAGCTGGAAATTGAGAAGAAAGGTCAGGAAGCACCAAATTCTGTCTTGTACAATATAGAAGCCATGGGGCTGGGAAGCAGTCATGATGTGGACACAACATGTATGTCTGGAATTCTTTTAAAAGTGTGTTGGAACTTGTTGAAAAATATTCTTAAGGTTTAGGGCCCAGGGGTGAGAAGCTTTAGAAGAAAGTGCTACATGCTTTTTGTGGTTGTTGTACAAAAAACTATTAGTAAGTCTGGTTCTTAACTTGTATGCATTTTGCCTCTTAGCCTTTCTCAGTCTCTTTTGTGTAGCTTACTTTCACATCTCAAATAATCAAGCCATATTTTTTCCATTAAAAAACATCAAAAAATCAAGAATTCTTTGCTTAATAGTTTTCTGTTTCATATTATAATTTATGCAAATGCATTTTACTTTACTGAATTTCCAGGTAACAGATGAAGAGGATGATGTAACATCAGATTTCTACAAAGATTTAACTCCCCTGAGTCACRCTGCTTCTTACAGTGGTTCATCCACTCGTAGTGGTAAACGTTCTTCTGGTATCCCATTTTTATTCTCAAAAAAGACACGGGTCCAGGTCACATCATCTTCCTCCTTCAAGAAAGCTATTGAAGCCTCGTATAAAAAGGTAATTTAATGTTGCCTTCAGTTTCTTTCTTTCAGTTGATTTGTGTCTGCTCATTTCAGAACTGAACTGCCAAAGGCTACTTTTCCTATCAAGACATTAGCCCACTAGAATTAACTATTGAAAAAAATTCTCTTTTGATGTTGCAATTTCCTGGTTGTAACATACCTTTTGTAATGCATCATAGTTTTCTGYGCTTAGTACAGAAAACATAGGCTTGTTCCATTTTTAAAAAGCATAGATTTGACATTATCATATTGGGTAAGCCACTCCTTCCCCTATCCTAATTATAGATTAAGAGGGCATAATACCTAACAGCAGACAACTCAAAAAATAAAGGACGTGCTCTCAAGAATGTTATACATATGCATGTACTGGGTATGAATCTACATTATTTTTTTATTTGGTAGTTGACTTGCATATTGAAGTCTCATGTTGGAGTCTCAAATGCCAAGATGCATTTTGGTCATAAAGATAATCTCAGAAATAACACACCCAAAGAAAAGTTTCTCAGAACAGATAACATTTTCCCATAAGATTCTGTGCCTTGAAAGCAAATGAATACTGGTAGGGTAAAAGATTATGYATTTTTATAACTTAATGGCAGTAAATGATGGGCTAGTCTTTGCACTTCTGCATGGGAAAGGCCACAGGACTGAATGAAAATAAGGCCTGTTGAAACCCAGGAGTTCTAATGCAATTACAGTGAAACTTTTGTGGAAATATTAGTCTTAACATTAAGATTTCCTAWGATGGAAGTTTGCTGCAGGCCTTTCTCACTTGTCCTAATGGTTAAGCAACTTGATTTCTTGAACAGTCCATTGCTTCTAGTTTGAATGCAACTATACTGAGTTCCAGCTACTGGAAACCTGTGCACTTTCATGCCCATGTACACAGATCAGGCAGCTCTCTTGTACAATTGGCAAGTTTATTTTGGGGGAACAGTGGCTTCTTATTGGCTTAAGCTCAGACCAGAGCTAATTATGAAAATGTTAAATTAGGTTWAACTTTCAACAGAAACATTATTCTGGGTACACATTGGTTTTCAGCATTGTTGTCCTGGAAGGTGGTGAGGTGCAGGAACAGGTTTCCTAGACAAGCTGATCCCCCATCCCTGGGAGTGTTCAAGGCTGGATTTGATGGGGCTTTGAGCAACCTGGTCCAGTGGAAGTTGATTCTGCCCACAGCAGTGCTGTTGAACCTAGATGGTCTTTAAGGCCCCTTCCAATCAAAACCATTCCATGATTCTGTGAAATCAGAGAAACCCACCAATAACTTAGTCTGGTGTTGGCTAAAGGTGACATGGTTTAAAATCCTTTCTTAGTAAATCCACAGCAGGATTATTACCTTGGGTCTTCCTTGTGTTATCTATTGTATCAGACAGGAAGCCTCTATTTTCATCTCTGTCTCCATACATTGTATTAGTGAGTGTTTGTAGGTAGATGTGTATTTGTGTATGTTTGAGAGACCGACAAGTAAATTTGCAACACTTCCTTATATAGTGAAGAAAGAAGGCTATTCTGATCACTTAAAAGGAGAGAAGAATTTTCCTGTGCTTTGGGACATCTCATTCAGACTTATGTGTAAAATATGTATAAAAAGGATATTAATACTCTTGGCTTCTCTAGTTTCTGCCCTCACCTCCCTCTGAAGGTGCTAAGACTCCCCTTTTCTTATTTCTAGAATTCCAACTTTATTAGAGTCCATAAAGTAATCTCTGTTGCCAACTTCACAATGAAACAGTCAGATCTGCAGCTATCAGATGTCTTTCTAAAAGCACTTAACCACCTGCCCCTGGAGTACAACTATGCTTTATACAGCAGAATATTTGATGAATTTGGCACTCATTACTACACCTCTGGGAAGATGGGTGGTTCCTATGATATTCTTTACCAGTATAGCTCTGAGGAACTGCAGAACTCGGGTATGTAATCTTTAACAAGAAAATATCATTATTTGTTTAACAGTTTTTCTTATCCCTGTTTTTAGATCTTACACCACAGAGTAAGATCTCCAACAGCAAAAAATTCTCTAGACTTTCACAGACTCATGAATTACTCACATTGCTTACATATAGAGCAAGAAGAAATTTTTGCTCTACACTGTATTTGAAAAGTTCAGGAGATTCCTTATTTGGTAAATGTCACTGTGTTCAGTGAAACCACTTAAGACCTTCAGACCAAGACCAGGTGCCACCAGGAAAAGTTGTTCCAGYTGTTSCTATAGCATAGGACTGAGGCCCTTRTACCTCTSCTCAGGTCTCTCTTGAGGAGAGGTATAAGGGGTWCTTTTTGGGATGCAGTCAACAAAGTTGATGGTTTGGATTAGAAATTACTTTAACATTTTACCATGACTACTGGACTCTCAAAAGGAAAAGAAAACACCACAAAAATAGAAATCCAAAGTTAAAAGCTGTGATCTTTAATGGCATTGCTGCAACTTGCATGGGCATGGGAGGGTAGCTGAAGCACACCTCTGTCCAACACTGCATGTGGGACAGCATGTGCCTGCTGCAGTGAAGGCTCCAGTGGTGGGTGAGGAGCTTGGGAAGCTGCTGGCTCACCTCAGTGGGGCATGGCGCCTGCCAGGTATCATGGTTGCRCTGATAAAGATGCTGCTCTGTGCTGTTTCTAGGCCTGACAGTTGAGGAATCAACAGAGTGTGTCCGAACAGAAACAACTCGGCGTGTGTTCTTCAGGAAGAAAAAGAAAGTCAGTACCAGATGCACCACAAACAGGATGACTGTGACACATGAAGGTGACCATGTTGAGAACAGGGCCATGTCCTGTTACTTACCCTGAKAGATATCATTTCCCTCAGCTGCCCCAGGTGACCTCTCAGCTTTGTTGAACTACAGATGCTCTTCTACCACCGTCAGAGCAGCCAGTGTTTCATTGTCTGGCTCTGATRCAAGCACTGAAATCATATTCTCATTTGCAAAAGAAATTATGGTGTMGGTGTGCTATTTCTCTGCTCTGGAGTGCCATCACTGGGGATCTGGTGTTACTGGCTCTCCAGCTGGTCACAGGTCTGCCAAACACTACCCCWCACCCTGGGTCCCGGGCCAGGAATGCTGAACTGAAAAATAAGCAAAGCCAGAAATTTGTGTCTATGACTCACTCCCTGATCTTCAAGGGTTGCTCAGAGCTCATTGAGGGAGTTGGGCTGCAATAACCCACTCCCTGACTTTCCCTTCYCACCTTCCTCATGCCAAGCAGACATTTAGGTACCGGGGTGCCAGAAATGTGTCTCAGAAACTGCAGAAGGCTGGTGCATTTTCCATGAGAATGGCAAGAGTCATGTTCTGTATCACTAAGGATAGGAATTTCATCACTTCCACCATGTTTTTGTCCTCRGTAATTGATTAGTATCTTACTTGGATGTTTGCAGCCAGGACTAARCCAGCCATGCTGTGTGTTCTAGAGGTATCCTCCTACTATGCTGTGTGCTCTAGAGGAGGCGGCTGCATCCTCTGTATTTTCCACTACTGTCTTACACTCTGGATGTCCTCATGGTTCAGGTCTCAAACACTTTCATTTGGAATAGTATCACAGGCTTCTGTTATAGCAGGCAGGGATTGCTCTTCTGAGCTTTGACTTCATCTTTGCAAGGACAGTTTCAGAAAATTAATCTTAGTACATTCTTTAGTGTACTTTAATGTACCCTCTTRTACTTTTTCTTATAGTTGTGTTGTCACATATGCTGTCTTTGGAAGACTTTGTCTGAAAATACTGTAATGAAATCATCTTTCAGGTTCCATTTTGGAGTCAGCTGAACGATCAATTTCCCTGGTGAAAGGCGGCAGGTCAGAGTATGCAGCAGCTCTGGCATGGGAGAAAAAGGGAGCTTTTCCAGGACACAGAGTCTTCACAGACTGGCTGGAATCAACAAAGGACAATCCTGTGGTGATTGACTTTGAGGTAAGAGAAGAACAAGAAAAACACTGAGATAGCAAAGACTAACTGCTCTTCATAGAGCTGTGCAGATATTTTTTTCCTGTAAAGAGGRATGATGTGTCTGATATGAATGTACATAAACATGAGTATAACATAAATATACAGAATTTTTATTAGGACAGCTTCTTATGTATGTTGGTTTATAAGGCACACCAGTTTTGCATTGTCCATGGACAGTGGGATTAAGGAATGTGAATTACTTGCTCTGGCACCAGCAGGAGCTCAGGCATGGGCAGGGGTTAATTACTGTGCAGGAAAACAGTGCATGGTATCATTCCCTTGTWGGGCCTATGTTGCAAAGTGTGTCACATAGCTAAACTGAAAAAAACCAGCAACGCTCTCTATCTCTGTCCTGGTCCTTTAGTGCAGCATGCTGGTGCTGCTGTGAGTGCACCGAGCTGTCTCCCTCRCCAGCTGGTACAGCAGCTGCTCAGCAGCACTTGAGGCAAACAGCAAAACCTGCCTGATTGCAGCATCCACTGAGGGATGGGATCCATGAGGGATCCACTGACCACATCCTGCTGCAGCTGCTGAACTCCTGAAGGCAACATAGGGATGTCTGACATGGCAGGGACTGGACGCAAGCAAACCCTACAGCTTATAGTGATGTGATGTGTGGTAGAGAGTGTCCTGACTTTTAGGACATAGCATCCCACTTGGTTGATTCTGCCCTGGCTCACAGAGTCCTAAACTGGGGAGATAAAAGCATTCTGAACACGGTAACTTATATATATATATAGCACTGCTGTGCTCCTTTAAAACATCCACAATTCCTGTGTGATAAAGCTTCATATGTAGGCTCTAGCTCCTTTAAAATGCTCTGCCTTCCCCGGTGAGGGCCCTGCTGTGTTTTGGTTCCTGCTGACGAACAGCTCGCTGCCAGGTGTCGCCCATCGTGGAGCTGGTGAGGAACGTGCCATGTGCGGAGACCAAGCGCCGCCACCTGCGGAGGGCCCTGAGGGAGCTCGCAGGAATGTTGGACCCATGCCGCTGCGCCCCGTGCCCCAACAACGGCCGGGCCGTGCTCCTGGGGACACGGTGCCTCTGCGTGTGCCCGCCCGGCACCTACGGCGCCAGCTGCGAGACGCGGGCTCCTGGCTACACCGCAGGTACCGGGGGCCATGGTGGCGGCCTGCAAATCTGGGCCTTCTGGAGTCTCCTCGTCAGGGCTGATCTGCCATAACCTGCCCTTACTAAATCCACAGCRCCACATGGTGATGTCCAAAAAGCATAAGAATAAATGTAGGGATTACAAACGAAAAATAGCCACGACTCCAAAGACAGTGAAAAGCATGGCAAAATATTTCTTAGCTACATAATTAAGGTAATCCGAAATGAGCTATTCAGCAGTAAGGGTGAAGCTGAGATCAAAGATAATTGATGCAAAAAATTAAAAAAACCCGTTGCTTAACATTGCTAGTTTTCCCTATAGCCTTTTATGATTAAGACTAAATGGGTAATGAACATAAAAATTGTTTATTACAGTTTAGAAGGAAAACTCAGTTGTCATAAGGASAGAGAACATAATCACCATTCTGGAGAATTTAAAGAGCAATTTAATGCAAAAACATTTTTGAATTAAATTTGCACTAGTGCCATACCTAAGGGAAACAAAGGAGMCATTATATATATTTATATTCCCCAATCAAAAGGGAACATAAGTTAAAGTCACTCAGGCAGGTACCGTTCTCATTATCTGACCCTGATGGAGGAATATTTTGAAAGAAAAAAACAACCAAAGACATAGATGGATACAGACAGTCTATTGCATGCAGAAAAGAAAGTGTGTGCATGGAAAAAAATTATGCATGWTTCATGGTGGTACAGGTAATAGATATCAGGGGTTAAGAGAAAACTGTAATAGTAATCTTTAAATGTAAGTGGCATAGGCTGTAGATTTTGGGTTTAGACATGGTGTTAGATCTCAGATTTATTTGAAAACTCATTAAATAATGACCTATCTAAGAAACTTGTAAGTACCATGAAAACACACACATCTATGAGTGCAATAAAAGTATAAATTATGCTGCTTCTGAGTTTTAATGTTACTTGCAGCCAAAAATAGAAAGGTAAATTTATTTTTGGGTTTTATGAAGCAGCTGGAATTTGACTGGACACCTTTTGGAAAATTTTACGTTCTAGATGCAATCTATTCCCTTAAAGTTAACAATTGTAAATTTTCTGAAAATGGCTAATACGAATTTACCATCATCCCTCTCATATGTGGCCTTAAAGTAAATATTGTGTATGGTACTGGTCTGCCAATAAAAGAYGGTGTCTCTTTTATTCCTTGCAGTTGCTGCTGATGGCCGATGGGGATGCTGGTCTGAATGGAGTCCATGTGATGCTTCCTTCAAAAGAAGAAGGACCCGGGAATGCAATAACCCCTCCCCAATGAACGGTGGGAAGCCGTGTGAAGGGCAGAGGGAAGAAGAGGAGGACTGTTATATCTCTGTGTTCACAGACAGGTGAGAAGGTCAAAAGATCTCCTTAGTCATGGGATAGTTAAGGAGCGCTCCAGAGTGGCTCTGTGACTACCAAGGAGAAATTGACAACTTTCCCCTCTCATTTTCTTTGGTGGAGCATAGAAAAGTCAAACTCTGAAAATCTCTGCAATTTGCTTCACATTTGGATTTATTAATTTTTTATTCCTAGAAAATTGCTGATGAATTGCATACTAAAGTATGCCTGTAGATCTTGTTTGATGCTTTGCATGGCTTCTTTTCCAAAGCCAAGGCAAATATTTTTCTTCTCTTCATTGGAGTTCACTTTTTCTATTTTTTTCCCTATCCCCTCTTKTTTTAGAAGTTTAGATCTGAACTCAGTCACAGAGAGAATTTGGATGAAGCTACCAGGTTTCTCATATTTCAATTTCAAGTATGCCTGATGTACCTTGTTAGCATGGTTTCAACTTCAAATCCTAAACCCAAACTGGCTCAGTTTTTTTCATCTTCAAGCCCAAGGCTTCAGTTTTTTTTCCTCTCCGCAGTGAATAGGAGAGGATTACGAGCAGTGGGCTCCACAGTTCTTTGTTACTCAGACACAATAAGAGACCAGCCACCTTTAACCACCGCCTGGSGGCAATTACGTAGGATTATCTAGAGATTTCCTGTTATGTTGTTCTTTGCTGCCTCTTTTTCTTGCTGTAAAAATATATATAATTAATTATGTTGATAGATGCATTTAGCACTTTTTTTTACTGCTGTCATGCTCTCCCCCCTATCAACCTGCAGTTTTGTCCACCATCTTTTATTTAACAGAATAAAACTAAAGGGGGAGGATGATATGACCCTCTTGCCACTCTCCTGGCATTCTGCCATGATTACTTGGTGACATGAATGTTTAAGACACAGCCTTACAGCAAATTTTCACTTTTCAGAGGTGCTCCTTGTATAAATGATGATGAGGCCAGGAGAGAGGAGAATGTCTTGATTGGTGAACCTCAGTCTGGATGTTTTAGGCCAGGCCCACCAGAATACGGCTTTATCAGGGTGAGCATGAAAAATGATACAGAAGCAAAGTGTAGTAGTTGCAGAGATTGGAAATTTTGCAGCTTCTCTGCTGTATGTGCCTGATATCCAATCTAGCCACTGTGCTAGTGAAAGTGCTGTTCAAAGAATGCTGCAGGACTCTAGCCCACCACACTACACCAGCAACTGAAAAAAAGTCAAGGTAAACTTCATTTCAAGTGGTCCTTGAATCCTTGTTTGGTAACCATGACATCAGTTACTGCAACTGGAAAAAGTTATCATTATATTGGTGAGTGGATGACTCATATTTCAGAGTAGGAAATGCACGCATTCATTACATCTTATCAGGATTTTGCTATTGTTTCATTTGACAATGCCCAGTCTCATTACCATAGATCCTTGCAGAGCTTTTTGGTGTGGGTTTCTTAAATTTTTTTTAATTTTTTTTTTTTTTAAGAGTGAAAAGAACCATTATGCTGTTGGGGAGGAAGTTGAAATTGCTTGTGTGAGTGGGTATAGCCTCATTGGCTACCAATACCTTCGGTGCCTGCCAGATCAAACCTGGACACAGCAACATGTTGAGTGCCAACGTAAGAAAGAGAAAATGAACAAAATGCACACCAACAAAATAGAAGGGGGAGAAAACATACAAAAAAGATTTTCATAAAGGTCTTTTAAAAATGAATCTCTAACATATCTGAAAAGATAGCATTTTAAGAAGGTATTTAATGTAGACATGGCAAAAACATYGTGAGTCACTACATCACTTGTCTTTCAATTCAGAAGTGTTACTATTATSTGCTTTGTAAGGAAATTGTAATGTGCAGTGCATTAGAAAATCCTCAAATGTATGCTGTGAGATCCTTCTCTTTTCTAGTTTTAAATAGCTTTAACAAAAGAACTCACCTTTTGTTTTCAGACTTACATAGATATCTTTAGGCTCATACAGTTATGAGGAAGAAATCATTCCTACAGAAATTTGTCTACTATATTTTATATTAAATGGATGATGTGTTTCTAACCATGACCTCCCAGGCTGCCTTGAAAATCTCTACTATAAATCAATGCCTTGAAGGATTTATAGGTCAGTTAAGAATTAAGGATCAGAATCAGTCTGTGTTTGCTAACAGGAGAGATTTCAGAAGTTTTCTAAAACTTAGTATAATTTCATTGACTTAGTCTTCATTTTAACAAAAAGAAGTACCTGAATATACTTATGAGCTTTCTATTGCCATTGACTTTCTTCCATTTACAAAAGAAAAATTAAAATATGTTGTTAAATGCCATTTTCGTACTATTTTTTCTATTGGCATACATTAGAAACATTTTGTCATTATTTAGCTATTACTTGAAAAATATTTTAAAGACTATGACAGTGCACTGAAAATTTCTAGACTTAATTATGTTGAATTTTTATTRGTTTTGAATGTCAGAAAAATGTTCAGTATTACTGAGTGTCTTTATATGGTTCTTCAGACAAAGCATTATGACTTTCTGTAAATATCCASAGAGCATTAAACCAACTAGAATTATGCTTTTTTTTATTGTTTGTTACAGTCTCAGTATGCCTCAGGCCACCAATATCTGAGAGCGTCACAATTTCCCCGTTTAAGCAACAGTACAACATTGGTGAAACAATAGAGTTGAGCTGCCCAGCTGGGTATATAGTCACTGGTCACACAGAGTATACCTGTGGGGAAGACCTGTCCTGGATACCTCCTATTATGATGTCTACTACATGTGAAAAAGGTTAGTATGCCTGCTGATACTTACCGCTTCCATAATGCTGGTATTAACAGTACTGTTTATTTCAGCTAGCTAGAACTAGAAGGCTGATGACTGAGTTTAAGACATATAGCAGCTGTTCATTAATTTTAGTTTTCCTTTGTGTCTCTCATGGTGACAGAATTTCCGCTCTAAACTTCTGCATTAAGTTCAGAATTTYTGGATGCAATGTACTGTAAACTTTAATAATGAAATTGAGACACTGCAACTGTTTGCTTAAAATCAAAACCAAATCAAACCAAACCCCAACTGCATTAACAAGGCTTCATGAAAGCAAAGTAGGAAAATTCATTCTATTGAAACTTCAGCTGCTYTTGTTATTTTCCAGTGATTTTTACAAAGACTGATGAAAATACTTGTAACCTGCCAACCAGGGAGCTTTTGAAAAGAGAAACTTAGGACAAATAGAAATAAATCCATTTTAGCTTTTATGGTAGGAGTATTAGATATTTCTGTTCACTYCTTACTACTTACAGTAGTTCTCACTTGTTTTTTCAGATGTGCTAACCAAAATTAGAGGTATTTGCAGTCCAGGACAAAAGCAGATTGGATCTCAGTGTGTTTGTATGTCTCCAGAAGAAGATTGTGGGTAAGTGCTGTAATTAGAAATYAAAGTTTCTCTAATGATAGACCAAGAGGCCATTGTGACACCGAACAGGAAGAGCAGGAAAAGACAACTGCAAATCAAGACTACTCTCTATTCAGATACCASCTAGCTGTTCCTCTGTATTCAAATTACAGTCCTGTTTGTAACCTATGAAATAAATAAAAAATCACAGAATCCCAGAATGGGTCAGGTTGGAGGGGTCCCCAGCGGTCTCCTGGCCCAACCTCCCCGCTCAACCAGGGCCATCCCAGAGCACACGGCACAAGATTGTGTCCAGATGGTGCTTGAGTGTGTCCAGTGAGGGAGACTCCACGACATCTCTGTGCACCCCTGTTCCACCCACAGTAATCCACTTCTTCCTCATGTTCAGGTGGAATTTCCTGTGCACCTCCCACTGCCCAATGTCTCCTGTCCTATTGCTTGGCAGCACCGAGCAGAGCCCGGTCCCTGCTCTGACCCCTCCCTGCAGTCACTGACACTGATGGGGTCCCCTCTCAGTTGTCTCTTCCTGAGACTGAACAGGGACAGCTTCCACAGCTTTTTCTCATAATAGAGGGACTCCAGTCTTTGTAACCCTCCACTGGACCCGCTCCAGGAGTTCCATGCCCCTGTTGTGCTGAGGAGCCCAGAACTGGACACAGCTCTCCACATGAGCCTCACCRTGGCTGAGTTGATATGCAGGGTCACCTCCCATGATCTGTGGGCAACGCTCTCTCTAATGAGCCCAATTACATTACTGTAATGAGACACCACAGCACATCCTTTTAATCTACACTGCTCTCTGCTCCATGAAACTCCTGGAAACTCTTCTTCTCTATTTCTCCAATGTCATAATCATGCACAAGGAGCATGCAAGAACTCTGATCTCTAAGGTTCCTTCCARTCCAAACTATTCTATGATTTTATGATCCTCTTTTCGGAAAATGACTAAGTTCCACAAAATGGTGCTGCCTGGAAATGCATGCACCTTYAAGGAATGAATTCGCTCAGTAACTGACAGCAATACAGAAAAAAAGGAAACTACAAGCCACATTACTGGTTTTGCCTGCCCTTGGTCCCAAGACACCTGTGTGTCAGAGAGATTCACACACCGCTGCAGGGATGCATTAACTMAGAAAAGCCACCCAGGCCCAGTGGAAATTTCACATCCTTGTGAAGGTRGCAGCCTCTCCTTTTTCCTGTACATACACATGTCCTTCACCTCCCAATGGTTGGATAGGACCGAAGCTTCCCCACCTCACAGCACTCATTTTATCAGGTCCAGGTCCTGCAGTGCTAGGGMAGCCTTAGGTGTTTAGGTGAATCTCCAGCCTGGCCATGGCTTTGCTGTGTTCCATCAGATGCTGATGTACTGTTTAAAAGTATGGACTTGTTCCATAGCCTGCTAAAGTAATTTTTCTTTTCTTCCTTTGGGCAGCCACTACTCAGAAGACATCTGTGTGCTACATGCTGTTTCTGAACAGAATGTGACCAAGCCCAGCTGCCAGTACTCAGCTGAAATGTGCCTTGGAGTGCAGTCATTTCATTTCTTGCATGCTGGCCCTTGCCATGGTAATTCCAACCTAGACTGGGCTATTGAGAGGGCAAAGCTGTCTGCAWATAGCTTGAAGAAAGAGCCCTGTGGCTATGACACCTGCTATGACTGGGAGGATTGTCAAGGTATGACTTCTGAATGGTGAGATTCAGCCATCCCTTTGGATCTAAAAGTAAAATGTGCTGACTTTCACTGCTCCAAGAGCAGGATTTACAGATATTATAGTCCTTCTGGGCACACAGAGTGTGAAAGTGTGGTCAGTCCTGTGTCCCTGCTACCTAGGGTTACACTTAGATATGTGCTTTTTCCCTTTACTCACAACTAGTGTTGTGTTGTTACTTCCCATTAGAAAGGCACTAGAGGAACTAGGGAATTAAGAGAGCATTTTCAGGAGAATTAATATTTGAATCTTTAATCACAAAAAATGTAGTTCATAATATTTTCACCCATTCCTCGTAAGGCTACTAGCTCCTAGTTTGTACTCCAGGAATTAATTTGGGCCACACTCTCTATARCATATAATTAAATTGGGAAATTAAATCATGATACTACTTCAAAAGCAAGACTGGGGCCATCAGGCTTAATGGGATTTTAATGGCAAAATTTGCAAATACCYATCTATGAAAACTGTGTTTATCAAGAGTTGTAATGAACTAGCTAAGCTGGTAAAAAAACCTAAGAGCAKTATTTTCTGAACAATATTGTGCAGCTTGGCTATTTACTATGTAACCAGGTGATATGAGTAGTAGGTTTTTCTGTAAATGTCTGAGGTGCTGACTGGCTCTGCTCATATCAAGTTTTGCCAGGTAAAGGCTGAGTGACAGACACACTCACTCTGTCCCTTGCTGCCAGAGACAAATCTGATTCTTATCACACYGGGTCTACTTAATGATAAATAAAGCAACAGCAGTGTGCAGCAATCCTAACCCTCTGTTTTGAAGATGCTGATTTCTGCAGCAGAGAATTTGAAGTAAATATGGCTGTAAAATTACTGCATGACCTGTTGTCCCTTGTGGGCTCAAGCAGAGGGCATGACCAGGTGTGTCCATCAATGGACATGCTCTGGTGGAACCTCTAGGTTCCATGTACTCCTGGGGAAAAGGTGGTAATTTTTTCTTTTTAAATTACTTATTCCAGAGCCTCTAAGAAGCCTAGTTCTGCTTCCACTGTGCAACTGACTTCAAGCTGGATCTTGTGCCAGCACTTCAGTGTTTTCCTCTCGAAAGCCTACAGAGGAGCTCTGTTCAGAAAAATAAGAGAAAGGGGAGAAAAAGAAATAAGATTAGTTGTTGGTGTGGTGCTCAAGAGATTAGAACTAGACTCTACCATCTCCACAGAAGTCCACTTTTCATAAGTGTGCACAAATATTTAGGAAATTAATATTTTGTTTTTCCTGAAAGTGAGTAGTTGGTATCAATACAGGGACAGAACATGCTGCAGAGAAGATACTGCAGTACCATGAAAGAAGCTAAATGGAGGAAAGCACACATTTTTCATGCTTTAAAAAACTGAAGGCAGAAACTCTGCCTAGGGAGTTTCTGGGAAAGAATATAAAGAGTCAGAACCTGATTAGATCAGAAATAGGTAATGAAATAACCAGCAGGACAGAGCTTTACCACAGGCCAGCAGTAGGTAGCTTAGTATTCATAAAGTGAGATTTAATGAAATAGGAGCTGACACAATATGGACCTTAAGACTCCATTTCATAGCAAGATTGTGTTCAAGGATAATTGGGAAAAGAAAGTCAACTTAATATATCTTTGTTTAGAAGAAAAGTCAGGGAAAGCCAGTGGATAAAAATAGTTAGATCGATTCTCCTTTTGTATGGGCCATTGCTGAAAAAACAGTTACATAAAGCTGATTATGCCTCTATTCCTAATATCCAACCATCTAGTGAATGCACTACAGGCTTTTCGTAACTAATATATCACAAACATCCACTAGTGTTTTTCCCTGTTGGACTTTGAAATGTCATCAAAGTATAAAATCTGGTTTTAGTCATCGCATATGCTGCTATATTTCCACACATTTGTTCCCAGATACAAAGACCCAGTGCTCCTGCCTGATGCCTTACCAGTGCCCCAAAGGAGAGATCCGCCCTCACTGCATCCAAATGGAGACGACAGGGAGGAGGAGGACAGTCAGTCACTGCATGCTGGCAGCCATGAAGTGTGCTGGCGTCAAACTGCAGGTGCTGGAGCAGGGGAGCTGCCTACAATAACCCATTTGCTCTCCACACACACCATGATCATTGCATCAAATGCAAACTCAGCCACACACGGAAAAGCTTGGTTGGTTATGAAAGGCTAAGTGGATCAAAACAAAAGGATGAGGAAAAAAAAATCCAGCTCGTTTAAYAGCTTTTTGGGAGAAGGGTGGCAGTGACGTTTTCTGTCTGAAAATGACCTGGGCTCAGGGGTATAAGGGTGTAACTTGTCATTGCTGGCACCTCTGGGAATGTACAGAGGAAGGGAGGGGAACAAATGGAAAGGGAGAAAAAGAAATATTGCCTTTGGTCTCCCCTAGAGCTGGATGAGACTTTTCCTTTYCTCAGCCATTTGTTGCTTTGTCCTTGTGCTTGTGACTGCTGCTCACTCTTGTCTCACTGGCTGAGTACCTGCTGTATCACACAGGGAGACAGAGCAGGCACTTCAGCACCACTTCTGACATCAAATGGGGAASGGGTAGCAAGAAGTTACCTGCAGTCATGGTACAAATGGAAGGAGCAATACCAAGCACTGAAAACTGCAATTACACAATGACTGAGTGAAGTCATCAAAATGATGTGATTTTTAATTGGAGTGGCTGAAGGGAGGAGGTGTTTGCTTTCTGTGTTTATTTACTGGGTTTCAGCTTTAGGCAGAAAGCCCGAAGCCTAAAGCTTGGAGAATTTCTACAGTACCCCTCAGTGTGAATTAAAAATGTTTGTACTTTAAATATAAAATAAATATTTAATTAACAATGCACTGGGCAGAGTCCTACTGCAATATGTGGTTCTACTTGGAATGGTTGTACTTGGAGTCTGCAGAAATACATCACAATCAGATTCCTTGCATATACCTGGATCAGCATCAAACCTGAGAGCAATTGTATGGGGCACYTCAGCCCAGCCATGGTCCATGCCCCCAGCATTCCTTGGTCACAAATCATTATTTCTGAGCAGTTGCAACTAGAATTTTCTCCTCAGCATTAAGAATTTCACAAATCTGAGTATAAATCTGCCTTTTAAGAAGGGGAAAACTGAACTCCATTTCTTTCTTTACCAACAGACATTAGAACAATGACAATCAGGAAAAAAGCCCCCAGAATTATAGAAAAGAATCATAGAATTTGCTGAGCTGGAAAGGACCCATGTAGATCATSATAGTCCAACTGGCCCTGCACAGGACACGCCAAGAATCACACCATATGCCTGACAGCATTGCCAAAATGCTTCTTGGACTCAGACAGCCTGATGCTGTGACCACTGCCCTGGGGAGACTGTTCCAGTGCCCAACCACCCTCTGGGTGAAGAACCTTCTTCTTAAAGCCAACCTAAACCTCCCCTGGCACAACTCCAGGCCATTCCTTCTGGTCCTGTCACTGGTCACAACAGAGAAGAGATCAGTGTGTGCACCCTCTTCCCCTCATGAGGGAGTTGTAGCTGCAGTGAGATCTCCCCTCAGCCTCCTCCAGGCTGAACAGACCAAGTGACCTCAGCTACTCCTTGTACAGCCTCCCCTCCAGACCCTTCACCATCCTTGTTGCCCTCCTTTGCACAATCTCTAATAGTTTCATGTCCTTCTTACACTGTGGCACCCAGAAGTGCCCCCAGCACTGGAGGTGAGGCTGCCCCAGCCCAGAGCAGAGCAGGAMAATCCCCTCCCTTGCCTGGCTGGTGATGCTGTGCCTGATGCCCCCAGGACAGGGTTGGCCCTCCTGGCTGCCAGGGCACTGCTGGCTCACCTTCATGTTGCCATCAACCAGGGCCCCCAGGTCCCTTTCCATGCACTGCTTTCCAGCATCTCATTTCCCAGTCTGTCCATACRTTCAGGATTGCCCTGTCTCAGATACAGAATCGAACATTTTTCCTTGTTGAATTTTATAATGTTGGTGATTGACCAGCCCCTTCATCCAGGATTTCTCCTCCGAAATTCGTATCATCTGTAGATGTAGTATCCCTTCCAGTCCTGCATCCAAAGTTGCTTTTGAAGATGCACAGGGCCCATGATGGAGCCCTGAAGAACCCCATACGTGACCAGTTGCCACTCTGATGTGACTCTATTCGCTACAATCCTTTACATCTGACACATCAGCCACTTGCTCACCCATCACACGATGCCTGAGAAGTGCCTATTACCGAACCTGCCCTATGTGTAAGTGTTAAACCTTGCCAGAGGCTGGGCAAAGTCACCTGGGAGCTGGGAGTGGGCTGGATGTGAAGTGGTTATCTTTCCCTACAAAGAAACATATTTGGGATGTTGTCGAGCTCCCTAAAGCAGCCACTAGTCTCAACTTGATGGAGCTCAAGAAAAAGAAGAAATTAATCTTGATGCTAAATACAATTAATKTATGCTTTCTTGCTTAAAATTTATAGTAAAAATTATTATAAAAGCCTGAGATAGTGTTTTATTTGTAGTTCTTTAGCTTTTTCCTCCAGCTGAAAATCTATAGTAATACCGTAGTGGTGACCTTGGAGTGAGTTGCAAATTTGATTATGTTTAGATTGGTTTTTAGTGCCCTTGTTTCTTCCTGCTGGTTGCATTCYATGGAGAAAGAATCACTGAGAATGGTTGTGTATGTTCTCTGCACCACCAACAAACAATGAAGATTTCTTGCTCCTGATCCTCTAACCTTAATACTAGCCTTTCATTACAGGCTTCTGATTCCAGTTTGTCTAGCAAGTTTCTGATAAAGGGAATTTTTTATCCCTGATACTTTTCACCATGATAAATTGTCGGATGAAGTTATTTCCTGGTAAACAGAAGGCAGCCAGGTRCTCTCTGACTGCCCCCACTTCTCCATCACCTCTGGTCTCAGAGTGGTTGTGTGCTGTGCAAGTGCTCGCAGTAAGATTTGCTTTGTTCTCCCTTGCTGATGGGGATTATTCCCATAATTTCTGTTTTGCAGTTGAGCATTACAGCACAGAATGGAGACATCACCTGCCACTCAGTAATAAGGGGATGATTCTGCCATATACTGAATCCAGAGGATTTTCAGCATGCTGAATCAGAGGATGTTCAGCATGCTGAATCAGAGGATGTTCAGCATGCTGGAATAAGTGGGATTTTTACTGTTGGCTTCAGTAGGGTCTGGATTGCACTTCAAGGACTTTGGGTTTGCTCTTGTGCTCTGTCACAGGGGTCCCCAACCCTTGGACCAAGGACTGAAGTTCTTTAATATTTCCTGCAGCATCTGTCCTTTTCTTGRAAGTGATGACTTATATTAGTTAATGACAGTTTTCTGGTTCACTGTGGATCCCTCCTTTGCCACTGTAAGCTCCAAGTAACATACCTGGCTTGATGGACCATTTCCTGGGGCCGTTAACTTATAATTGGAGAAGATACAGCAAACCTGAAGTGTATCTGTCAGGGTAACCTAGGTCACAGAGACCTTAGCAATTCTCAAAGGACATATTTCTTGGTAATGCAGCTTCTCAACTTCACAGAAAAAAACCATCTATTTGGTCTTAGCATTAGAGAGGAAACATCATTCAAAATACATTTAATGAGCCTTTCCACACAAATTTCCAGACAAATTCCAACATATCTAATTTTTCACTAGCGCAAGAGTGTGTGTAATGTATATAGAATACACTTACCAGGGTCTGAGACAGCTGAGGCATGATTCAATGGCTGGACAATTAGCACTGCTGTTTGTCTCACCACAGCTTCCGTATAAATACTTATTGTAATGTAGAATGCAAAATTTGAGAAAACATAGAAGAGAACTGAATAGTGTCTGTTTTAATGTTTATCCTTATGCAACCTCAGAAGGGGCTAATCCAGAGTTTTCTTCAAAGGTTTGAAGGTAAATCAAATATATAAGTTTAAATATCAACTGCCAAACTTTTGCTGATGAGCCATGGTTTAGGTATAGCAATTACTGTTCCTTGCTGCAAATATGAAAACATCTGGTATTAAATGTTTGYATCCTGGTGTCTTTATATTTCAGATGCTGTGAAAGTGGTAATTATCTCTTGATTTAAGATTTTGGTGCAAAATAAAACTATTAAATGCAAAATTGCTAGACATTGTAAACACAGTAGAAAATAGGCACCAGTGGTTTTGCTAGTAACACTTTCCCAGTGAATGATAAAACAGAGACTATTCTCAGCCAGTGTTTTTCCAGTAAGTTCTGGCAGTGGCCATTGCTGTCCAGTGCACTCTCAAGTTTGTACTCTCAGATTTGCACTCCAGAAAGGGCAGGGTTGCATCTCCAGCAACAGTATAAATTGTGGCATTCATGATAGCTMCAGCTCAACATTCTCAGTTGTGTATTCAGAGGGAGCAAAAGTCCATCACATTTCTCCTCACCCAGATGTCCTTGAGCAGTAAGCTTTGACAATTTTTTTTCAGAAAAAGGAAGCTTCAACTGTATCTGTAACAGAAACAATTCTGTTTCACTGATGAAGGGTTATGGAATAAAGATGCCACAAATAACATGYTTTTAAAACCAAAACTTAACTAAATTATTGAAACTTTTGCTCACAGATGTCAATTTTACTATAAGGGGTGGTCTTTGAACAGCTCCYTAGGCTGTGTGTTCATATGTGGGTTGCCATGAAGATTTCCAACGCAGATAGATCTGAACAAGCTGATTTTCATTCCTTGATTATCACAAATGAGATGGCCTCAAAAGGTGTATGGCTGCACCCAAGTTAATAATCTTTGGCTCTCCTTTTAGTCAGTTGAGAGAAACAGACCCTTAGAAGACAGAATTTCTGTCTCAGACATCTYAAGCTGGGTGAGTCATGTCCTAATGATGCCTGTCTTCCTCTGCTGACTTTGAAGGAAGGTAGGGGGTGACTAGGACAAATACAAATATTTATGCTATAGATTTCCAAAACWGGATAAAACTTTCCTACTCCTGTTTTTGAAAGAGTATATGTTTAAGATATTTAATTTATACTTTATTTCCAGCACCAAATTATTTSTATTCCAGTTCAGCACTATTTCAATTATCACTTCTTTTCAGGAATAACTGGCTCCATCCACAAAAGACCAAATCTGTTGTGGGCTTCAGCACTGTGATAACTTAAGGCTGGCTCCTGAAAGGGTGCTGAGCACCAAACGAGGTGCCTGTGCATCCTTCCCATTGCATGTTCTGTTAGCCAGAAGCCAGCCAGAGTTATTTGCACATGGGTGGAAGAGATGAAGGTGTCTGTATGAGATGCAGCCAGCCATGAGCAGAACAGGGGTGGGGGGTGGGTGGCTGTTGTGCATCCTGCCCAGCTCATCACCCAGAGAGTCCTGGGCTGTTCCTGGACCTGCAATAATGAAACCCAGAGCAGACAGAAATTGATATTAAACTTTGCTCATTTTCTAATTAAGCCTTGTTGCTAAAAATTCCCATTTTATCTTTGGAAGTTCTTACTTCCATAATTTGTGGGATAGCAGAGCCTTTCACCCAGCATCTTCCTTATCTGGGGAAATAATTTACCCAGAGCACATATGGTATCTCAAGCATTAGGGCATGAGGGGTGCAGGCACACTTATGGCCCACACCAGCTTCTCATGGGAATTCCCCATCTATCCCTGGCCCAGGAAACTGTTTCAGACTCTCAAGGCCATCAGGTCCTGCTCCTCCTGGTCATTGACCTTGCTGGTTGGGATCCCTGCCCATGGACCAATAAACCAGGCTGGCCTTGGCTTGTCCCCATCCTCAGGAAGGTGCTTGGGGCTGGAGCTGCCTGGCTGTCGGGGTGTGGGATGGGGAGTGGACCTGTTGGAATGAACCCAGAGGAGGCCACAAAGATGATCAGGTCCTGGAACATCTCTCCTGTGAGGAAAGACTGACAGAGTTGGGGCTGTTCAGCCTGGAGAAGACCCCCGAGAGACTTWATAGCACCTTCCAGTATCTAAATGGGGCCCAMAGGAGAGCTGGAGAGGGACTTCTTACAAGACCATGTAGTGATAGGACAAGGGGAAATGACTTCAAGTTGAAAGAGGGCAGATTTAGATTGGATGTTAGGAAGATATTCTTTACTGTGAGTATGGTGGGGCACTGGAACAGGTTGCCCAGAGAAATTGTGAATACCTCAGGCTGGATAGGACTTCAAACAACTTGGTCTATTGAAAGATATCCTTGCTCATGTAATGGAGACTGGATTAAAAGATCTTTAAAGGGCCTCCCAACAACAAGCGGTTTATGATTTTCTGATTGGTTTGAGCTACCAGGTATTGCTTGCTGCCCTGGGGGTCCCTAGGGAGACACGGCCCCTATGGCACACAGCACGATGAAGAAGTGCACATTTATCTGTAAATCAAAAACATGTCAGCAAGAGCAAACCTACAATGATATTTTCTTTACTGGGCATATAACCTGGTTACCAGGGACTTTCTTCCTCTCATGTTCTCTACTGCTGAGACCTTGCTAAATAATAGAATCAGTCTTCCTCTTTTATTAGATTCTTCTGTGAGTACAGTGTAATTGTGCAGCTGATAGAAGAGCCTTAGCTTTTACGTGATACCTCACTTTTCAGAGAAATCAACTACAAAAAATCATCACACAAGTGATTGTGGGTAACTGGGCACCAAGTGTGAATTTCAGGCCCATGTGTTAAGGTCAATGTGACCCATGTGTTAAAACCCACTCAGGGAGAAAATAAAGCTGATTATCTGCAGTTTCCTCAGTTCACTGGCTGTTTATGTGTATCTCAGGAAGGCTTTCTGACACAGCACTGTAAAGCAGCTGATCTGTAGCTTCATATTACCAGTCCCGAGAGAGAGCTGCAATAAACAGAAATGAGATCTGTTCCTGGAAATCAGCTCAGCTAGAGGCAACTGAAACTTATAGCAGAATCAACCATGACTAGTTGAAAGCACTTAATTTTTTGTTTTTCTCAATTTCCACAATTGCTGTTTATGAGGCACATCTAATCAGGAAGATCCAGGTTATATTAAGGAGGTGGCATATGTGTCACTGTCAAAGCCTCTTTCCAGAAATGAGTCACTGAACACACCACCAGCCACWCTGGGGGGTGCAGGACTGACGAAGGCCCTGACCTCATTGAAGCCCATCAATGCTTCTCCCAGCACAGCTAGATAAGATTACAGAAAGGTGGTGATCTTGGTTTACCAGGAAAAATATCTATTAGAAAAACACATCTTGTCCAAGGACTACAGGGACAAAGAACCATGACCCACACCAGCCAGGCTGCTGGATTCAACAGGCATTCTTCAGATTTWAGAAGGTAAAAATAAGCTGGCCTTCTATCAGGTTTGGGGAGTACAGAGCTCTAGAGACACTTGTGTCCTTGTCAGAGCTGTAGAATAGAAGATAATGAAGCCACATGCCCAATACTTGATTGAAAATATCTCAATGACCCACAACCTCTCCTTCTCCATCTTGGTCCCTGTAATTGTGACATTGACATGAATTGGCTATTGAAAAGAGAACATCTTAGTGAGGATTGGATGGAGACATACTACCACTGGGAAATGGATTCTGTATAACTATCAAATGCCTCGATTTAGGTCCACATTTTCAATGCTCAATTTGATGGCCAGTCCTTGGATTAACAAAAGTTCTATGATTTCAGGTTACAAAGCTTTGTACTGCATGTAATGACCTGCTGATTTCATTTGCAAAGGTTTGAAAGGTAGAAATGAGCCTGACAAATAAGTACCTCTCATGAAATCAATTTGGGAGCTAAAAAAGTATTTAGCAAATAAATAGCACTTCAGAGTTGGACTTCAGCAATCGCCTAATTTCCTGGAAGTATTTCAGAACAGTTACTTTATAAAGCAGTAGCATTTAAGATTTTATTGCTTGTTTAAGTTCAGGATACTTTTACAGAGAAGTGGTTTTTGTTCTGTGTTCCCAGAAGCAKCAGAGAAGGGTCACCATAACATTGCAGCCATTTCTCTCTTCTGTCAAGCAGCCTGGTGGTATCTGTGCTGCTAAAATGAAAGAGGACCAGGCCATGGGGTCCAGAAAGTGGCACATGATTATCCTTCCTGTTGAATTATTTAATGCGATTTTGGTCTGTACTAGCTGGTTCTCTCCCAGAAGAACATTTGAGGCCAACTAAACCACTCACATGGGCCAGGAACTGTTTCCAGCAATACAACAGTTTTTGTGGGGTTTGCTGGCTGAACGTGAACAGACCTACATCCCTTTGCCTCTGGGACTGCAAAATGAGGCCTGTCCAGTTTTATTTACTGTTACAATCACTGGTTATTTTCTCTTTCCCAGGAWTTCCTAGACTTGATTTACTTTAACCACATGCCCATATCTGTTATGAAATTCCCTAGCATGCATTAAGGATGGACAACAGTCCATTAGGGACAAACAACAGTCCAAAGGGTCAGAGTYCAGGGCCAGAGAAATGTTCCAGTTTTTGGAGTATAAATGAAATATGACATAGTGTTTCAGTCATCTGAGATGTCTAAAAGGGGCTGAGAAATTTTAAGAAACCAAGATATCTTCTCAGTATTGACCAAATCCTCAAGCAATATTCCCTATGTGTCTTCAAGCTCTTTTAAGTAAAACCTGCATGGTACAATACCTGATGGTATTAGATTATAATCACCTCATATCCTTGGTTTTGTTTGCTAGGGAATAATTTCTTAATAAATACATGTGAAATCCTGGGTTATTGGATTAGCRTCTGTGAACACATGGTTGTTTTGTCTGTGAAATTCCTCTGAGAGTTACTGTGTCAACATTTGTTGTGCAATGCTTTTATTTGCTGTGTAACAGGGTGAGACAAGCAGTGAGTTTTCCCGTAAATGTAAATCTTTTCTTGGCTGACACAGCTTGCAGGGCCCTGCTAAAAACATCTGGGTAGTGGCTGCATTCCTTACTGGCTTGATGGGTGTGCCTGGGGGGTGTGTGCAGGTATGTGTGTGCCCACAGGTGAAAAACTGCACATTTACTCAAGGGACTGGAAACACTTTAACACTGGCCAACACCAGTACGTCTTAGTGTCTTGGCTTAGTTTTTAGCCTCACGATATTTGTCCTATCATTCTAAAATCAACGAGACCTGAGAAAAACCTTGCGTGCAGCAGAAAACAGCACAAGCAGTCAGTCCTTGTTAGTCCTTGCAGTTAGTCCTGGACCCAGCTCTTTATTTGTGCCACCTCTTAACAGCTTTAAAGATGGTTGAAGTCTCAAAACACTTCACAACAGTGTTCATGTTAATCCATGCCAACCTCCTGCTTATTAGCTAGCCAGTCTATTCCCCCCGTGCAGCTACATGGTCTCCAGACCAGGCTGTCTTGTCTAGACAGCTTAAAGAGCAGGAATAGTTAGTATACACAGCCTAAAACAGTCTTTGGGATTCCCACAGATCCAGTTGTCTCAGAATGAGACTTTATTGGTGAGTTTCCATAAAATCTGGTAGAAGAAACAATGTAGTGAGAGAAAAAGAATAAAAGCCCAATTATTCTGTAGATAATGTTCCCAAATTTTCCATCTGAGAGACACAATACTTCTCCCTCTTGCTACAACCAGTGTTCAAAGGACAGGAGAAGTTTGACTGCATCTTGKTGGGAGCTTTGCATACTGAGAAAGATAATATCCAGTATGTGTGTTCTGGGAACAATGGTATAKAGTGAAATAAAGATGACAATCCTGTTTTCAGGTCTCTATCAACATGTATGTGTCCTAGGAGATAATGTAAATAAATTCACTCTCACTCAAGAAATGCGAGCTTTGGCATCTTTTTCTACTTGGAGAGGATTTGCAGCAGCCTTTGCTTTTATATGTGCCTGGACTAACTGCACAAGTAGAATGCTATAACTAGCTTTATGTATATCCCAGTACTTGCACAGTTGTCCTCATCATAAGACTTGATCACCAGAGTAATAGTTCCCAAAATAAAAGAACATTGCTTGTGTTGGTTAGCTGTCTGTGGGAATCAGTAATGCCTGTATTATGAGCAAGTTCAGCTATCAACATAAATAGCTTAATTATTCAGAAAGTGAATAACACAATCACTTTAAAAGTCTCAGTGTAATTGATGTCAACAGTAAATTATAAAACCATAGCTTTACTTTACCAGAAGTTAGTGATCAAGTCTTKTTAAACAATCACTGACCAAAAGCACTGCTGGCAGCTGTTTGCCACTGCTTATYTCTTGCTAAAGTTTATTTTGCATATTCACACAATACAGTTCTTTGAGGCTGCATAATGAAAGCCCCTTTAGAGAAGTGCTAAAGTGAGTTGATAGTTTTCTTTTGCATGCTGTGGCATAGAACTCTGCTCACTGGCCATTGACCACAAGAAGTGAAAAGAGCCACCTAAGGAACAGATGCAGGAGAGGTCCCCAACACTGAGCTCTGAGCAATCAGCATGTCTCCTGAGTTAAGCTAGAAGATCCAGTGTGCCAACAGCATCCTTCTGCTGGTCAGAAACAACTCCTTTGTGTTTTGCAGTAGAGACAAAAAGAAATCAATAGCGGTTTATGTTCCTGTGCCCCTTGTCAAACACAGTAATGTCTCTGCTGTTACTTACAGTGGCAGCTCATCATGGTGAGCAATGCGGCAGAGCCAGAGTGTGGTGGAAAAGGAGGTGATCTGTAGTAGCATTATGAACATGGTGATGCAATGGCTTTAGGTGGTAGCAAGACCAGGGCGGGAGGTTATTGAAGATTCTATTTGGGCTGAAGAGAGAATGAACGAAGAAGTGATACAACAGCYCTCAGACTGAAAGCAATGGGCAAAATTGTCAGGTGTAAAGAAATTGCGATGGTSTTTTGTCAGGTTATGACTGGCAAGCGAGGGCAAACAGCAAGTTARGCCCTGCAAGAAGAGATGGAAGAGTGGAAGTGCACTGGCAAAAGCTGTCTAAAGGAGATATTAAGAGAACAGGGAGAAAAGGGACTTCTCAATCGTGGGGAAAAATATATCTTGTAAATGTTATTTTTGACASCTTTTTCATGTTTCCAAGTTATGTTCTACCTCAAAACATTTTTCTTGCAGCTAATGGTGTTTTGCTTTTGGCAGGGCACTAAACTGCTGATCTGTTTTCACCTGGGAGGGTCTTGCCCAGGGCTGCAAATCAGAGAATGCTTTGGGAATCACAGCATCCTGCTTCATGCATCTCTCATTCTGTAAGGTAAAGGATGCCTATGGGTCTCAGGGGATGAGCCGAAGGAGCCATGAGATGCATACTGAGGAAATATAGTCTCCAGTGAAAAAGAGATTTGCAAAGGATACCTCACTCTACTGGTGCTATTATTACTACTTTAACAACAGCAGGTTGGTACGCACAAAGTGCTATCCTTTAGTTAGTCTCCAGATATACACTGGTCCCAAATCTTGTCTATGCACGTGAACTCCCATCTGGCAGAAATTTGGTAAGATTCTCCCATGTCACTGTACAGGCAGACAAATTTCCTATAACTCTGCAGATGTTTATTTTCTGCTCCCAGGTTAGGAAAAAATATATCAGAAGAGTTTTATTCCTTCTTAGGTTTCTATTAGCTTTTTGGCTGTTCTGCCTGGAAATATTTCACATCGTATGCTTAACCTGCAGACACTACTGCTGTGTGATAGTCCTGATGTATCCTTCCCACCTTCACTTCTAGGGCATCTCCTTCTTTTTCCAGCTTGTCATTTTTCACAAAGGGAGCCTGTCACATCATTATTTGAGCAGAAGTCTAGTTTTGTGGTCCCTTCAATAGTATATGAATCTGTAGTTTATCTTTTAAAAACAGGTAAAGCGTGATTAGATCTGAAAGGTATGGATTCTTCATTATCTTTCATGAAAATAGGCAGGTGGGAAGAGGAAGATCTCTCCTATGTCTGCCCCAAGGGGACAGACACAACACAGACTTATGCCCTATTACTCTGATTATCTGCACCAAAAATAAATTCCTAGAAAACCATGGTTTAATAGTGCTGCTGTTCAGTGGGTCACCTTTTTGTGAGAAAGCAACAAAGGCTGAATTTCATCCTACATTCTGATCATGTTTACCAAATAGTGTTAACTAGGAGGAATTTTTTCAGCATTCCTGTTTTATAGAGATCCCTCCATTCTCTTCGTGTACCTACTGCTCTGCAACAGGCAAGCCTTTTTACTGAGCAGTTTGTGATATCTTCCAAGTCACTGGTCTCAGATGATCTTAGCAGTATGGACAACAAACTTACCCCACCTACCTAGATCTGTTTAGCTTACCCTGATCTGAGTTAAATTTAATCAGTCACAGCTGCTCAAAGCTCAGGTCATCTAACATCAAACTCCTCCCAAGTATCCTGATACATTGTCATAGGGAAAATGCATGGTCATTTAATTCAGGTAAAACAAAGGGGTTTACCACTCTCTGCCAGGTAATTTTGCTAAACTTATTGATTCCATGGAACCATGGAACAATCCCTGTTGTTCCCCTCATCTGACACTCATTCATCCAATTTTTGTTTCTTACCAAGAAAAAATGTCCTGCATTTATTTGTCAGTTTAATATCAGCATGGTGGACCACAGTGACTGGAGATGCTTCTGTACTGAAAGGGACAAAGTGTGGCCAGCAGACATGCATACCATAGGAGTGACTGTGTCACTGGACAGACTGTGTGACTGGACAGTGTCCAAAACAAAACATGAACCTGTTTTTCTTTCAATGAATAGTCATATTCCTTTTAAGAAAACTTCTACCAATTCATCTTACTTTTCCTCTCATGCAACATTAGGCAGCCAGCTAGTCGGTTAAAAAACAAACAAATGAAAGCCCATAATATCTATTCTAAAATGCTGTAAGATGTACTCAGGTTTTCAGGAGGGGTGATGGAACTGAAATGCCCCTGATGTGTCAGGGAAATCACAAGTCAGGCAGGGAAAGGAATGTGGTATCAYAGTAGGAAGGAGAGCAGATCCTTGCTGGACACCTTCAGTCTAGCAGGAGGAGGAAATGTGTCTGTGAGGAGCCCACAGAGAAGGAGCTGACTGGGCTTAGAAGTAGGAGGGGGAAAGATGAAGTGGGTAATTAGAAAGAAAAAGGAGAGAGAAAAAGTATTCAGATGGGTCAGATAAACAGTGAGATGTCAGGGACCGCATGAAGCATCTGAAATGCAGCCTTCATTAATATTTTGGCTGCCTTATCTCAGACTAATTTATTTTATGGACATGGAGAGCTGTTCCTGCTGATGTATTGAGATGATTATCTGGCAACTTTATTGTTTTTTGAAACAGGAATTCTCAATGTTTCTTGAGGCGCTGTGCTGGTTTTCCACCTTTCCCTATGTTTGAAGACATGAATCACCAAGTCACTATATCTCTGTGCTATCTATMAGGAAATTTCCAGGTGATTTTTTTCTTGCCTTGAGCAGATATAGAAGCTATTGCTACCCAGCAGACTCATGTTCCAATCACATGTTGTGCCAAATGCCACAAGAAAAAGGTTAGAAATTGTGAACAAGAGCCTTGAGAGTAATCAAGTTAGAAAACATCTGGGTGCTCTACAAACTACTACTTACTACTCCAGAGCAAATTATAAAGACAAAATAGCTGACTAAATTTATTTGGATTTCATTCTACTAATTTTTATCTGTATGCTATTCACAAAAATTTATTATTTGCTCAAGAAGAAAAAATAACCAAAACCCACAACCTGATATTATTTTCTAGACAGCTGGAAAAGGTTATAAAGGTCAGGAGGTCCTTTCAGTTAGTGTCTGGCAACCTTCCCCTCCAACATGGATACCCCCACAAGAGACAGTCTCCAAGRAAAGCCACTCCTGTTCTGGCTTACTCTTTATTGACAGCATTAAAGAAAGCAAAGCTTTATCCAGCTGATGGTAAGGTTTATGTAAGGAAACTACTGGTAGAAACATAACAAACAAGAGAGATGTTTAATCTTACTATATTGCTAATAGTAAGAAAAAAAATCTCTTGCTTTGAAAGTGTACATACATATCATACATGCTGATAGGTACTGCACTTGGTTGAACATCCACTTGCTATCCAGCCCTTTGTCCTTGTTTGCATCCAAGAATAGTCAGAAGGGATGGGACTGCCAGCATGGGTACCTGAATGGACTTGAAATATGTAAGCAAAGGTGTCATGGTCCAGCTATGCCAGAGAGAATGCTTAGCTCTGTAAGAAAAGACTGTAGGAGACTTCTTTTATTCAGGAATWATCTTTGAAGATTATCCAGTGGTATCTCCAAGGGGACTGCATGCAGAATGTCTTCATTGCTGTAAAGATGTGTTTTCTCTAATAGTTGCCTTTGAGAAAGGTTTGGTAAGGCAGAAGGCCTCTTTGTGCAACTGTCTGTAAAGAAACCAGCCTTGGCACGAACATAAATGCATGTGACAAATGTAACTGAGTTACCTGAGCTTACAGGTGTAGCTCATTACAATAATAATAATAATGACAATGTAAAATGGTGATTTTTCATGAAGTGGTTCTGTGCATAAGAAGTTTCAAGCATAGATGTATTCTCATTACTTTAATATGGCTTTACTATTAATGCATATTGTTTTGGTGTTTGAGTGCATCAGGTTCAACAACACATTCAGTTCTGTGCAGACTGTTTGCTCAACTGAGTAGCGTATGGTGGAAAGAAGCTGCTTTATTAAAAGAGAAGGATCATACCACTTAGTCTGTAAACTTACTCTTAGTCTGTATGTTTTGCTAATCTAAATCTACTCATTGCAAGCATATGTTTGTGTGGCATTAAGAAAAACATATTGACAGTGTCAGACATAGTAATCCCTCACTAAAATAGATACTTTGGCAATCGCAMTTCAGCAATACTTTTTAATTCTGATGGAAATAAAAAGTAAATCTGCCAGTGGTAAGGCTAGTGCCTAAGCAAGAGCTCTGTTGTGAGCAGTCGTGGCAAGTGCATCTTGGTCTAACAAAGAGCCTCAAGCCTTCATTCAGARCTGATCAGATGCACAGTCTCATCAGCTGTGATGGATTTCACAGCAGAGCTTACATTTGGCAGATCAAGGTTCAAAGTATGCTGTGACCAAGAGCTGACACATTTTGACATATCCTCCAGCAATAAGCAAAATAAAGTGTAACATATCTTATTTACTCTGCGTGTCACAGGGCCTAATGCTGACAAGGGTGACAGTCTCCCCCCGGCATCTGAGCAGCCCAACCTCGCACTCAGTCATGGTCCGATGGGSAGCAGAGCTGCTCACTTCAGCACAGACCTGGGCACCTCCCTCCTCACACAGCCCATCTTCATCACAAACACAGGTGTTGGATGGCACTAAGCAAAAGCACAGAGGAAAAACACTCAGGATAGCAACCAAGTCACCAAAAAAACCCCCAGACTAAAACRTTTCTAGGAAATCTGTAAGACTGAAAGCAATTTTCTGGAGGGTGTGGAGGGTGGTCAGCTTTCACAAGAAAGACATGGACCTGTTGGAGCAGGATCAGAGAAAACCACAAAAATTATCAGAGGGCTGGAGCACCTCTCTACACAGACTGGYTGAGAGAATTGCCATTGYTCAGCCTGGAGAAGAGAGGGCTTTAGGGARACCTTATAGCATCTTCCAGCACCTAAAGGSAGCTTATAAGAAAGATAGGGACAGACATTTTAATAGGGACTGCAATGCTAGGACAAGGGATAATGGGTTTAATCTAAAGGAGACCATACTCAAACTAGATATGAAGAAGAAATTTTTTAGGATGAAGGTGGTGAAACACCGGATCAATGTGGCCAGAGAGATGGTTAAAGCCCAGCCCTGGAAAGATTCAAGACCATGTTGGACAGGGCTCTAAGCAACCTGGTCCAGTTGAAGACATCTGGGTGATTGCAAGGGGGTTGGACTAGAGGATCTTTACTGGTCCCTTCCAACCCAAAGCTTCCTGTCATTCTTTCCTTAACCTAATTCCCTAATTCTTTCAGTAACATTAGCTGATATTCAGGCTCAGTGAAAAACCTAGAAGTGGAAACAAATTGCACTGCTGGGGCTTCCTCTGCTTGGAGAGGCTGATAATGCTTATGGGGAAAACTTACTCAAGCTGTCTCAGATGCTGTACTCAAAGCCTTCTCTGATGTTACTTCTTGAACTGGTCCATGTATCTACTACTCTAGAGCTCAGGTAACTTGTAAGATGAGAGGATCTGTCTTTGGACACTAACAAACTGATCATGCAAACCTTTACAACTGGTATCTATATTTTCATACAGACAGTTTCATGAAGATCAAAAGATCTACTCCTATAAATAAATGTGTGTAGCYATATCAGTGACATTCAGGTAAGAAGATTTCACCTGATATTTATTTTTCATAAGTGTGCCTTTTTTTTTGGTGTTGTATGCAATTTTTTGCCCGTGTTTGTCTTTGCTGAAGCCACAGACAGTTTTGACTTTGTTGTTGTTATTATTTTTGTCTGTTCAACCCTGCTAGACAAAACAGATTAACTCCTATCTAGTAATCCTTTTTCTTTTCAAATTATGACAATAACCATGCCTCTAGCTTGGGCACTTCTAAAACCCTAATTTATTAGTTAATCTTTCCATTCCTGGCAACCTTCATTAAATGCCATGTAGCATAGAACACTCAGGGAAAATAAATCAGGGACTTGAAAACTTCCACTGCAGACTGATTACAAAAAACAGGAACTATTTCCTCTGAGGGAAGAGACCTCACCTTTAATCATCATATGAGAAACTGGGGAGAGACAGTGAACAAACTGTACAAACCTACAACAGTAACTGGCTTTCCCAGCTAGCATACAATAAGACTTCTAATTCCTAACCACGGGATCCTGCTGGGGAGACTGCTTGGCAAATTTCAGGAGAGGATTAGTTACTCCCTGGGCAGTAAGGGTTCCTGCAATTGCTGTTTTAAGGAATCTGAACAGGTACATACAGTGAAAAAGAGTACGGCAGGGGTTTCACCCAGAGGACAAAGTGGACCAAAAGGATGATTCACTTAACAGGGACTAAGAATAAGCTTTTCCTGTACACAGTATATTTTTTTTACAATATTCTGCAGGGTTCTCTTTCCCTGGTGGAGGCGTCTGCCATGTTTGGATACCAAAGACTTGGCTAATGATTTGAGCCAGCTTAGCAGTGCCTGGTGCTTCTGAGAGGGACTGGAGATGCCATACCAGGACAGACCAACTGCCCAACTACTAGTGTGTAAATAGGGATAAAGATATCCTTTTGGGCATATGAACAATTTTGCTCACAGTTTTAAAGTTCTCTTACCATTACATTTTTCCCATGAACGGCATGATCCACATGGTATTTCAGCTGCCTGGGGTACTTTGCAGTTTTCTGCATTAGTCAGAGAGTATTTTCTGCCCATGCACTCCAAGGCATGCATCTTGCAAACAGTTAAAGGTGTGTTTCTCTTGGTTCTTTGATCAGTAGCGCAAGTGTCCAGAGAAGGACTGGAAAAAAAAGCAGGAATTGCACTATTTAAATGTGCCTTATCTTGGTAACTTCAAAACAGCTGAGAGACTGGAAAACATTCAGAGTCTCAAGTATCTCCTAAGAGTGCAGCAAAGAACTCAAGACGTAGACATACAGACAGTCCAGACTTTTTCCTTTTCTACAGCATGCTCAGCAGAGTCAAGATCTGTCCCATCTGAAGGACAGGGATATTACCATCTTTTTGCCATTGACCTCAGCAGCAGAGAGAGACTTTAGTTAAAAGTATTTCAGATCTCAATTGTTCTCTAATTWATGACACATGCATGAACATAAGTACACATACAGAAAGCATTTCTTATACATATATGACAYATACAAACATGCACATACAATATTTTATAAGTATTTCTTAATTTTAAGGTGTTCAAATATACTTTAAGATTTTTATTCTGCTGTCTTTTAAAATGTTCAGCTTTTACTAAATAATACTTTATAATCGACCATTAGAAACCAAAGATATTTCTGGAAATATACATACATCTCCACAGAAATTTTAAGAAAAAAAATTACCCAAAAATTGCTTATTTCTTGAAATGAGGTAGAGCTTTAACACCCACATAAATGAGCTTTTAAAACTGGTAATAACAATTCTTGGGCAACCTTAAATGGTGTTTGCTTTGGGGACAGTTCCAGGAAGTTGCCACCATTTGTGTTTCATGCTCCAAGTGTAGGAGGAGAGTAAAAAACCCTTCCATTACTTCAATTCCAAGAAGCTGTCATTATTTGTGTTTCATGTTCCAAGTGTAGGAGGGGAGGAAAAAAACCCTTTCCATTACTTCTGAGTTTTAATCTCGAACTCCTAGCTTTTCCACTTGTTCTCAATGCAATCAGCAGTATTTGTGTGGAATGAACAAGACAGTGACTATCTGGAGCYGAGCATGCCTGTGCTGTCCTGCATGCACTTTACAGCCATGGGGAAGGGACTTCACAGGGTACCAGAGAGCAGAGATAGGCTCCCAGGGGATGGAGAGCTTTGAAATTCAGACCCAAAGTCTAATTTTCAGCACAGGTCCTCATTTTAAGCTCACAAACACTTCCATTGAAACCTTTGGTGTCTAATAGGCCAGTTCTGAACATCAACCTCAGCTAAACAGGTGCTTGGTGGGGAGAAGAGGCTGATGAGGTACAGGCAAATGGCCCTAATGAGCTCCATGAGGCTCACTGAAGGGAAGGGGAATGCCTGTAGGAGGAGGGAAAAGTCTTGTAACAATGCCAGAACTCAAAACTTACTCACTTAATGAKCAGGCATTAAGGTAACTTTCCTTTTTCTTTTCCTTTTTTTCTTTTTGCTTTTTTTTTCCCCTGTGAATTAGGAAGTGGGTTTTGATCTATAAGTAAGGCACTAAGGAAAAGAGCYTTCTCCAAGCTTTGGGAATTGTTCTTGAAAAGATGACTTTGAAGCCTTGTAGAAAAGCTGGCTTTACAAAAATTTTAAAATACCTGTAGCATAGTGCCTCTTTAAGGTATTTAAAATATAGCATGGAGTTCATTAGCTGAGCCTGAAAATTTGGTGCATCTACCTGTGACCAAATATTTTTATGAACAGTATTATATCTTCCACTTAGGTTACATCCTCAAACACAGGTTGAGGTCCCTTAACTGCTGCACTGGGTCAAAATGACAGCTACTAAATCTCTAGTAAAGTTTGTTACATGAATTTTCCTTAATCTTCTTTTATTAATAGAAAGAATGAGGTTAGCCCTCTTATTCTGAGGCACAAGAGAACAGACCAAGGGATATACAGCAGGAGGCACCTGATAAAGGAAACAGGTGCACTTGTATGCATTGTACTGTTTGGTCATCTGGCTGCACAATCTCTTAAGATAGTGGGGCCCTGATTTTTTTTGTGAGAGTTATTTTTACAGACAGAAGTATAAGTAAAAATCCCTGTTTATATTTCATCTTAAAGAACAAAGTGAGTTCCAGGGCAAGCAATTGTATTTAATCTGTAATTAAATTTTTTATTATTTTTAAAATTGTTCAGATGTCTTCTTTACTTGCCTAAGTGATAAATCTCAATATCTGAGTCTGAAGGTCAAAATCTTGCAGAGAAGACAGCTAAATTTACCTAAAAATATTAAGATCCGACATCTGCACTAATCTGTCTGCTTTGCGCCACTTTAGAAACACCCAAAAGAGGAAGTGGAGCTGATTTAACCAGCTGCCAAAGTTTGAACCAAGGAGTTCAGGAACCATGCTGCCAAACTCTCACTAGAGTTCRATGCCTCATACTGTCTTGAGAGTGATTTACATATTTGCTACAGCTGGGTCAGCAGAAGAAAGAGTGGAAATCAACATGTTAAGATGCATAAGAAAAAGGATGGAGAATCTTCACTCATAAGAGAAATTAATAATTTGCACTCATTGCTGAGAAAGGATATTTCCCAAGGCTGAGAATATCACATCATTGCAACAAACATTTTTTAGAGGCAAGAAATAATCCTTGTGTAAAGTGAATGTGAGAAATTCAATACTTTTTACCTGAAAAAATAAGGTTAAGGATAAGAACAATATTTTACTAAAGCACATATTGTGAGAAATTAAATAATATCTGTTAAGTCCATAATTACCTTCACTACCTTTCACCTGCAATAAGAGGTAGGAAACTTTTGGTGAAAAATTCATCATGCTGGGAATGATTTTAACTTCCTGGAATTACATTTGAGATGAGAAGTTTTAATGTAACACAGTCCAAGAGCTCTCAGGAGAGACATAGATGTTTTGCAAACAAATTTGAAGAAAAAAAGAGGGGAGAGTACTTCAAAATTATCAAATCTCATGTTTCACCGTACAGATAGGTCTCAGCTACTGGAGGCTGAGGTTCTGCCTGTATTAACACACCACGGTCTGGCTCCTTCCATGTGTTAGGGATAATTTACACAGAGTAGCRGGTGTCCCTCTTTGCCCCAGAAGATGGGGACTACATCAGAACTGGAATGGTCTCTCATCCTTGTCACTCCTGAGCTGTGCCTGGGAATTTTACGGGAACTGGCTCTTGTCAAAGGTCTACCAAGAATTGCTATACCAATTCAGCTGCTCTGGTGCCTAGGGATCATTTCCCTGCTCTCACTGATGAGGACAGATGTAGCCTAAGGTACCCCACCAAGAGGGACAAATTACCAGCCTGTTCTAGGGTTTTTGTGCTGTTATGGGCAGTCTCTGTAGCTAGTCTCTTGGAAAATGAAAGGATGGAGTAGAGGTCTGAAACCATGGTGTTCCTGAATTACCACATGAACTCTTCTTGCTCCAAACACTCTTCAGAGAAGAGACTACTGCCGAAAGTCACTGCCAAAATAAAGCAAGTTAATTCTGCTCTCTGAGGAAAGATTGGACCAAGATCTGCTTACGTGCTTTACTCCTACGGCCTTATAACAGGCTGGAAGATTAGTCTGCTTTGACAGCTGATGGTTTATCCCTCTATCATCAGATGCATTATTTCAAGACAGTGAAATGATGGCATGAGGTAACAAAAATGACTGTTACCTATATTCTTACCATTTTAAACATAATTATAAAAAAATAGAAACAGGCAAGTAGTAGATTAATTACAAATGAAGCTTCAATGCGTAGCTAAATGTAATTCATTTAAACTGCAAAGGTTACTGTGACTCTGCCCAGGGCCTTCCCTASCTCTGACTCCCCTGTATTCTATGTAACTGACCTCAACACATACATAAACCAGAAAGGGAGTTGCTGATCCTTTTAAATAACTGTTGAGAGAAAAGAGCAGGACCAGATTACTTGAAGCATTTACGTGTTTAAGCACAGGAATAGCATTAGATTGCAGAGTTATTACAAACCTGGCACTTACCTTTGCACACAGGTCAATGGCCTCTGACCCTACATAACTACCCAGTGGACCTTCATCTGAACTAAGCTCACCAATTTTAGTTTTGAGATGTTCAGAGTGCTAATCTTGTCTTAAAATCAGAATCATCATGGAGAGCACTCAGTCTCTGTGCCTGATGGGAAGTACCCRTGCTCTGCTGAAAGTTCTACCTTGAAATCGCTTGAAACATCTTCACAGTTTTTTCCTCTTATTACACATGGGTAAGACATATTTGGTCTGTTATCCTGAAGCTTCCAAACTACTCAACTCAGTCACATACATATGGACAGATTTCATATCTAGAGCCCACACCCACTTTATAGGAGTGGCTTGATAGGAGACATCATCCAGTCTATGCAAACCAGCCCAGATGCTGGAGTGCTGAACTCATTGGCACATCTGTTCATCAGCGCCATTTGGTCTCAGGTGTCTTGTTATTCCTCCATTTTTGTTCTCTTCCTTTTGTGTCTCTCAAAGAATTGASAGACTTACTCATTCCCTTACATTATTTCTTCTGCATTGCTTATTGCAGAATATAGGCTTAGATTAAACAGGAAACAGCAAACTCTAATCTGCAAGTTATGAAGTCAGGAAAAGTGACATGACTGGTCTGTGAAAACTGTGTAAAWGTGAGATGAATTAGATTACTGTGTCTTTCATAACCGCCTAGTCTCTCAGCTATGAAAAGAAATATGCTTTATTTCACTAGCTTATTGCTTTGATGGTTTGTGTCCCAAGGGCCTCTATTGTAACTTTTCCTCAATCCTCTAAATCTTGAAAATATAATTTTATCTTTTTTCATYTGCTTCACAGATCAAGCAAAATTATGCATTCATTTTCTGTCATCCAACCAAATTTTAGCACTGCTARAACCCACTGACAGTTCTGACAAGGCAGGTAAGTGATGAAGAGGACATTGATTGAGGTGTAAAGCAAACCAAGTACGTCTCTTCCTCATGTAAACAAGGTTTTCTCCTCTGTCATAGACTGAAAACGTAAGAAATGTAATTGGTCTTGAATAAAGTGAGAATCTAATTKCCAAATTGAGCCTGAACTTACCCACACTCATAGGGCATTTTGCACACACATTGTGACTGATATAYTTTCTCCCATGGCTGACATTTAGGCTCTGTCACTTCTGTTTTCACACTGGGCACTGAAGTAGAAGAACACACATATATTAAGGGTCAGAAAAACAAGATCTGCTGTGAAATTATCAGTTGAGTTTAAAAGGCACTGAATTATATAGTCATGACATAAAGTCACATCCTACATGGTCATTAAAAGTATCTATTACAGGGAAGTAATCAACAATATTAAAAAGATATTACACACTTWACAAAGTTACTGTTCAGTAATTTATCCATGGGTCACCAGCCAGATGAAAAGATACAGGTACTATACTAAAACATTAATTTCATTTCTGCAGCCGTTATTTGTTTCTGCTAAATTTAGCACTGCTGAATCATAGCTGGGAACAGTTTTGTCATTGGGTTTCAGAATWATTGACTTCACTGTTGTCACTAGAAAAGCTAAGGATCCAAAACCCCATGTGAACCCAAATAMCTTTATACACTGATGGTAATGAAAATTACATGTTCCATCATCAGTCCTCAGTTTGTATCAGCTTTTAAAATAAAAATAATAGAAATTATTGGGGAATTGTCATGATCACAGGTGTACCATTCTTTAAGTAGAGAGTTGTACTCCAAATTTTGCTAAACATTTCTTTATAGGTTTCTGTAGCATGTTAACAGCTAGACTTTGCTAAATCCATATGGACACAATTTCCAAGGAGGTTTTATCCTGATTTTTTTTCAGATTGCATGTCTGCTAACATGAAAATTTAGTACTGCAGTTTGCCTTTCCTAAAAAAATAGCTCCCTTACAGATTAAGACTTGTTAAGCAAAACAGAAAAATTATCAGCAAAGAAGAAAAAAAAAAAAAGAAAAGAAAAAGTAAGAATTTCAGTGCATTATGATATAGASAGCAAGCATAACCCTGTCTTCCTGCAGAGGGGAAATTTTCACCAAAAATCACTGCATTTTCTTTATCCCCTGGGTAGTTAGTTGCATAGTGACTAAGCACTCCCATCCAAACATATGTATGCCATTCTGTCTGTGAATACTTATCTTCATAATTTTTACCCTTCTTATTTCATACTTCTTGAGTTTTTAACTGTTATTAATCCAATTGTTGTTCTTTATTTTTTTAACTTTTATGCTAATATAATGCTTCCATACAGCCAAGCACAAGCTGTTTTTCTTTCTGAAGCATTTGAAACTTTCCAATTATTGCTGRAATTTGAGAACATGATATTAGTAAAAAAACAAAAACCAAATGAAAATCAGCCACTGAGGCTAAGCCTAAGTAACTGGTAACAGCACTGCTGCTCTGGCAGTTTAGCAGCAGCAAGCCATTTATGTACAGCTATGCCATTCCTTCAGAAATCACTACACTTCTGTTGATGTGTTTATGACAGCAGATGACTTACACCAGGAATCTCACAGGACTGCTGCCTTTTGAAGTCTAAGCCTGACTGTCACCTTCCTTTTTCTGCATTTCTGAGGCAATGTCAGCAGCATTGGCTGATAAGGAGAGGACAGAAAAAAATGTAGGAGATGTGCCTAGTCTCCTGGAGCAGTGCCTGTTGTCCCCAGTCAAGGGTCTCCCCAGGTGAATATGTGGGACTTCAGGTGAAGATGTGGTATGCTAGAAGCACAAGCTGCTTGGGTGCCTCTGTGTCACTGAYCAGCATCACAGCAGTGCTCAAGAGAAATTTTTGTCTGTCTTCCAATCCTGGAAAAGATGACTTAGAGCCGCTTGAAGCTATAGCCTATTTCCCTTTCTGCCACTACCTGCCCATATCAAACTAGAGCTTAAACAGCATGAATTTAAAGCAGCATTTTCCCACTGCTTCCAGTTCCTTCATATCAGCTGTCTGACAGCCAGATCAGCAAAAGCAGTTACCCAGCCCTGTCATCCTCTTTCACAAGAGGCTCTGGTGCACTGAACAACTTCCAAATAGAAAAACACTAAGGTGTAGTTCATATGGTGGTAGTGTTATACAATGTGTGAAAAGTGAAACATATTTGGGTGGCAGAATAGACAGCATAAATCCCAGGCAATCTCTTAAAATAGTTAGTGACAACACTCAATAGCATTAGGGGAGTGGGAAGCAAAAAGCCTTAATGAAACTTCAATGAAATGCCTTCAGGCATCTTGTTTGAACAGACCACACCCCCATGCTTTCTGTGCTTCTTGCTAGTAATGTAAGTATGGCTTCTCTATCACTATCTCAGCAATAGCTCTTTAAATATCTAAACTGCATAAAGCTTAGCTGGAAAGAAACTCCTGCATTGTACTTGAGGACTGCAGTGGCTCACCTGGTCTCTTGCACTGGATAGTCTTCACATCAGGATACCACTTGAGGCTGGGCTCACACAAAATGGAGTGTGCCCCTTCCAAGTGCATGCCATGTGGACAAGACAGAGTTATTCTTTCACCAATCTCATACACAGGTTTCCATGGCTCTCCTTGCAAACCCCCCTCCAGCTCAGGCAGGAGACAAGCGGTTTCTGTGGATGGAGGCATTTGAGACAGCCACAGTAAATCAGGGGATTGCATAAAGCAGTCATGCATTTTATTTTCTCCAAAATTCCATAAAAAATTGAATGGTGAGCTTAGCTGACTTTCCTGTAGAAATGTATCAGTCAGGATATTAACTTATCACACCAGCCAAACATGCAAAACTAGGKACACACAGACAATATATCCTCCTATTGCCTGCAGGTGCAGCCCTAGCTTTATGAGGGCTTCCCTCTCCTTAGGACCCATGTTTCTGTTGACAGTTCCCACTAGGCAACAGCTTTCTAGTAGAGGAATATCATACATAAGAGACCCTGGAAAAACGTGTCCTGGTACACACAGAGATAGCCTTAAAACTAGATTTTGTGAGTGTGTTTCTAATCCAGCATTACAATATCCAGATTCACACTAGAAGTCACTTTAGACCTGATTACATCTAGGGAACTGGGAAATACAGGTGTGTCTTTTCCCCCCATTGTAGCTGGAAAGCAGATSCTCTGAGATGCTCCGTTGGAATTCAGAAATGGAGCTGTAGTTCAAAACAAGAATCAGTTAGACATACCCTGGCAATATCTCTCTCCAACTTGCCACTGTAAATTACTGCGACACTTAGCAACAGGATCACCAACAAGAGAATATCCATGTTTGCATGCATAAACAATGTTTTTCCCWACTGGGTATGAGTTTTCAGCATTCTGAAAGAAAATAAACAGGTGAAGTTTTGGATATAAAATACAAGAACTACCAGCAGCACTGTTTGATTCTGGAATGCAGTAGCTGAGGACAGTGAGAAGTAGAATTGCTACTCTACAACACAGTGATGAGAGAGTCTGGAATACTGGGGGCAATCCTGGCTATCAAGTCACTTAATGCGATCAAAAGGGGTATGGAACAGTGTTCTCCTGATGGTGTATAAACAAACTGCAAATATGGCTGTTATCAAACGTTAGCAGGGCAGGATAAGATCTTGAACAGCCTTGGCCTGGGGGGAGATCATAGTGACTGCACTGGTTTTGCCAATTTGTAGGATGGCATGTTATCTGCTTTCTAAAGGTTAACATGGACTTGAAGACAAAGGTTTTTTCTCATTTTATATTACACTGTCTTCTAAGGAGACATCTTACGAAAAATTAAGACTACTCCATGAATTGCAGGTTTACCTTTAGTTTGTGAAACAAAAATATCAATGTAGGAGACAACTACTGATTACAAAAAAAAAAATCACTAGCAAAAGAAGGAGGGCAAGATTGTGAATCTTGCTGTAGGTTGCAGTTGTGCAAAGGCWACTAATGAATTTTGAACTAATCCTTTTATGTATTTATTGAGCAAAGAGATTTATGACAGCATGATAACATGAAGAAGGCATAACCCATTCTTCCAAGGGAGGAATTAGTCCCCCTTGTCAAAATAGGCCTAAGCAACGGTGAACCAAGTACCTTGCCAGGTCTTCATTTCACCAGAAAAAGCAGAATAGTGAGTTACAGAGGGAAGATTCCTAAAATCTGTTTAYGATTTTGTTATGGACTTCCTGAATGACTGAACATTTTTCTCTCTAGTTTGTTGTGATCTTATGTGTAATCCATGTGGCTCAGTAAATTTTTAATACATATATGGAATAAAGGACAAATAGATGACTTTTCTGTGTAAGTACCATGGTCCAGAGAAGCAAAGATCTTGCTCTGGTTTTGCGGGTGGGGCTTTTTTGGTTTTATCTAACTTTTAGTTTGAATAGTTTTGGATACTGTCATGTAAACGCCAGACTGAAAAATGCTGCAAGAGTGGCTATTCACTCGGTCAGATACTAAGCTTGCCAAGAGAAATACAAACTTGCAAGTGAACATCTATATTAACTATAGAAAAGACATTGCAGGTAGGGATAGATAGATAACAGAGCAACAGAAATAACTCACTTGAACAAATCCATTTTCTAAGAGAGGAGGAGGTGAACAAAATTCAGTAGGATTTATGGATAAATCAAAACAGTGTGGTTCAATCAAGCTGTGAAGCAAACAAAAGTACAGTTTAGTTTGAATTTAGTTTTCTTTCCTTTCAAAATGCTACACTCCTCAGTGAAGCCCATTCTCAAGACTATTATGCATAGATTTATATCATGATTATATTGAAATCAGGCCCTGCCAGGCTATCCAAGAGAGTGGTAAATAGAATGCTGTCAAGTTTACTGGCTCTTACCCCATTTTCTAGCCTTATCTTCTATGACATTCACAGCTTCTGAATTTCATTTTCTTTCAACTTAAATATTAAAGCTCAGTACATGATCTCCTTGAATTCAATAGTTTATCCACCCCTCTGAAACAAATTTTTAAATCTTTCCGCCGTTATCTCCAACTATTTTTTATTACTTACCGAAGATGCTGCAACTCTTCATCTTCACACGCTTTGCTTTCATGCTGCTCTCCCAGGCAGGCCTTCCCACCACCACGTGGGGAGGGGTTGTTGCAGGTTCTACTCCTTGATTTCCTTTCCCCTGAACAAGGACTCCAGGAAGACCAGCAGCTCCAGTGTCCATCAACAACCCCTGTGGGAATGKTTGGTTTAATGTGAAAACTACTCTCTTTAAACCACTCTCTCTTTAAAGCATTCCCTCTGAGAGGTTTTAAAAGCACAGGCTGCTCAAAGCTAGTGATGGCTCTAACTGTGCCCTTACAGAAAATTCCAGATTGTAAAAATCTGATCTTCCATCTTYACCCAGCTTTGACACAGGTATTATTCCACAGAGGCTACGTATTATCAGTGTCTGAGAGAACATAAAAATAGCTACCAGCTACTACTAAGTATAAAATTAAAAAGGAATTTTTTTTAAGTCATTGATAATTAATGTAGGATATGTACTTAATTATAGGTGTTTGCATTGAGCAGTTAGTGTTGTCCACTGTATTTAACACTAATAACAAAACCAGCTCTTTGCTAAGGACTGTTTAGACATGCTAAACAAAGACTCAGGCTTGGCACGACCCTCCCCATTGTTTGTTTGCAATGATGTCTCACCCCAGCAGCCACTGCATGAGTGTGCAGTGTGACAGACAGACTCTGGAAGCAGGAGAGCACATTTTGCCACTTCTAAATTCTCACAGGTTTAAAGAATGCTGACCTGGCTGATCTTGCACGAGGGTCCCCAGCTCACAAGCCACTCCAAAGGTGTAAGGCTTGCAGTAACACACACACTGTGTTCCTTCCACGGCCGCCTCACCACCATTCTGGCAAGGTTGACATTTGCAGGGATCATTTTCAGCCATATATTCTTCAATGGCTTGTTTTAAGTAGTGCTTTTTGACTGAGGAGCAGGGCACTTCCTTTACCAGCTCATATAGTGGTGTTAGCTGCACACAGTAGRAAAACATACACAGTAGGAAAACAATACAAACATGTATTACTATACTACAGTAATAGTTATTACTGTAAGATAAGAGTTTATAAGCACATTTCATCAYGCAAAACCATTTGTGACATATGCTTTTGCACATGGGAGTTAGCACATTASATGCTCTAATTTGCCAATTAGCTAAAATCTTATGYTAGTATTTAATATTAGCCTTTTTATGAAAAGCCAGTCCTGCTTAAAAGCATCCTTTAAAGCTACTGGTATATCAGTCATGTTTAGATATATTTGAGCTATGATAATGCAGGTGAGATAAAGTATAACACAGACCACCAATGAACTTGAATCCTTGAATTGTCAACCAGATGTYCCCAGCATAAAAAATAAAGACATTTAAAGAGCCAACTATGGCATTTCATTGGACAGTGATCAAAGGAAACAGAAATTGAAACTATTTTGCCTTTAAATTTATTACTTTATGATATTATATGCTTTTACATTTAGCTAAAAACTTCCCAACAGAAATATTTGGAGTTTATACCATTCTTGAGTATGTGGGCGATTCCCAAAAGGGACACAGACAAGGTAGCAGTGAATAAGGCCATGCCCATCTCTGAAGTGTCTGACTTGGAGAATCTCCAGTTATGCTAAACTTCTACATTCAAAGTGAAGAAGGAGAAGTAAAAGGGATATGCAGAAGTTGGCAAGTGAAGTGGAAACMACACAGACATGCCCATGTGCATTTTGGGAAAGGGGCTATCTCGAATTGTGTCCTTCTCCAATGCTAACATGACCCTCTATTCCTAACCAGAACTCCACTTAAGTCACTGAAGGCTGGTGTTGACCTGTCAATGGACTTAGATTTGTGATGCACCTGCTCATATTAGCTTCACAGCATTTTCTTCCTGAGCACTTTCCTTTTTTACAAAGTGATCTGAAAACAAAATSAGTGTAGATCATGGCATGATTAATCACAAGCTTACTAATTTCTCCCCTTGAGGTTATCCCATCTACTCACCTCTGCTTCAGGAAAATAGCCTTACCTTTTTTTTAATTACTCTGGGATAGTCTGTCACTGATGCAGCCCACAAGGTGTACATCCGACTGTTCCCAGCAGGATTATCCAGGTCTAGATAACTAAGGCCAGCAACAGCACCTGGGCTTCCTCCTTCTATGTAAGGTTCTCCTTTAATTTTATTGCCAGTGCTTCCTGCAGATTCAGGATGGGAAATAGATAAAATGTAGGCGTTGCTATGTTTACAAATGGAAATAGAAACAATGCACACAAAAACTCTGCTAGCAAGTAGTGAAAGGACTCACTGGTGCAATTCAACCACCTGTGCCTACACTGATCATATATAGGTGGTATCTGTTTTTCCAGGTGTCTTGGCAGCTCTAACTTCGGGTGTTCAGAAAAGTGCTATTTTCTGGGAAAGCATTAGCAATAATTGACAAGTGCCAGAGAGTCTTTCAAACCAGACATTTGATGTCTGGSTTTAGCATATCAGGACAGAATTCATCAAAGTTATCAACACCTGCTCCTCATTTTGACAGCAATTTAGGATGAGATGAGAGATGGATACATGACAACTGTGTGAGTCACCACTGAACATTTACCTGAAGAAGTCCGTAGGAGTTCATCCAGTTTGGTGCATTCCGTCTTCTTCTTTTTCACAATGAGTGCATTCCAGCCTGATGAGGTACACTTGTACAAGTCTGTTATGCTGACACCTGAAGATAATCCATCCATTAACAACACTTCACACAGAAAGTGTGTTGGATTCATTCCTGAGTTTTCCACTGGCTAGATAGGTCATGATCTCTCCTTATGAGCGATCATAAAGCTTATCATCCATAAGCTTTAGCATTGTGTGGATCTTCCCACTAACACAAATGCTAGTTAGTTACCTCCTAGTTAACTACACTAAAACTAGGAGGAAACTAACTAGCATTTGTGTGCTGTGGGAAGATCCATACATTGCTAATGCTTATGAATGAATGCTCAGAAGTGTGAGGTGTATCTGGGAATAGTTTACAGTATMATTTATTTTCTCACCTCAGCTCCAACTGATTACCATTATAGGTGCCATTTTGGTGTTTGCTCTGTAATTTTTTCTGCTCTACACAGTTTTACTCAACCTTGATCTCCATGTAACCTTTAAACTTTAACATTCTTTGAGATTTATATTCAAGTTCAGCCCGAGGAGGTCCTAAACTGACTATAATTTTTTATACATATACCCAGAGCACTGCAGGTCACAAACATGGATCTAGAATTAAATGCTGTGATTTGAGCACATTTTTTAGTCTTCTTTCTTTTGACAATGAAGGGAATGTTGTAACTTTCTGTAGAATGTAGTAGAAGTCTGTTACTTGATTTTAGACATTAGCTGGAAAAACATACATATAAATTTTTATTCTTGATTATTGACTTTGCTTTCTGCAACAAACACTTCAGTACTCTACCTTCTGCTTTCATTTTGTCAGTATCCATATAAAAAATAACTTTGTAGTGTCCTCCTAGTGACCCAGAGTGTAAGAAGTGTGTCCCAAAATGTTCAATAAGTCTTCGGTAGACGCTGTACTCGTAGACGACTGGAAGGTTGAACAGTTCCTTCCAGAAAGGCTCCGCAAGAGTGAGAAAGTCTGGGCGGTTGTTAATAAACTGAGCAACTTCCACACTGTTCTCAATAACCATCAGCTGCTTACTCTGGGGGAAGGAAAAGCCATCAGTCATGCTCCATGTGACTATCAGAGTGGATCCTAATAGCCAGATGGCACACACATTCTATTGGCAACTGACCAACAGCTTTATAGAGCTGTTAGATATGTCTAAGCAACACAGTAAATGCAAAAAGAACACCCYGAAGTCCTGAAATATAGTTGGACCTTTATTTATAATTGCTGCAACATCTTTCTTTTTCTCCTGTGTACTTGAAAACTAGCATAAGAACAAGTGAGATCTCACTGTTCAAAGATAATGGTGGCTTCCAGAAGGCTTTCAGAAGCCTGGCAGAAGAAGGTTAACAAGCTTTGTCTGAAAGCAAACCACAGGTGGTACAGTTGTTCTTTGCACCCTGTTTTGACTAGGTAAGGCTTTTTGTTGTAAGGGGCTTTAGCCATTTCGAGGATGCTGCTTAATTATAAAATCCAATATGCCTGTACAATACTGTTCACTTTAGACTCTCAAAGTTGCTTTTGAACTTGGTTATGCTGAGTCTCAAAATATGTCATTGTTAGTGTCTGCTTGGGGGCCCTAAAATGCATACATTTGTTACTTAATTTTATTTTCTCTAAGACAGAGGTTGTACTTCATAACTGAAAATTACTCTCAAATTATTTATCTAATGCTTCTTTTAAAATAAGTTAAAGGCATAAGCACTGTGACCTTCTGGCTGTTAAAGACATCAGATTTCTCTCTTAATGGAATTCTACTAATGGAAAATGCATTATAAAATAAGTTACTTTTAACCACAGAAGTATTTCAATCTTTTGGCTCCACTATGCTGACCAAGATGTAGCAGAAAAAAAGGGGACAATAAACCACTTGAAAAAAACAAAAATATAAATCAATTATGAGAAGAAGCCAATGATTTCTTCCTTAAATAGGGAGAAAAMCAGACAGTAAATAAATAAATAAATTACTACTAAATAGGTGATAGGGAGGAAGTAGAAACAGCAGCCAACTCCTCTGGATTGATAAGCAAACTAGTGATCTCTTTTTAAAGGTTTTATGGGATATTTACTGTCATGCACTTTGTGACAAAAATGTTTTTATAAAACAAGCCTTTTCTTCTCACTACAAAAACACATGCATAAAATAATGAAAATATTTATGCAAAGTACTAACCTACAGTGACAAGTTATACATACCTTTTGCAGATTTTTATTCTCTGTCTGCTTGTATTTGTTTGAATTTTCATACTTCTCTACRTGTTTCATATAAGACCAGGTGCTGTTGAAAAACTCATAACTAAAATCATTTAGAACTTTAACCTAGAAGGTGAAAGATAGATATCTGTATGAAGAACTTCATGTAGGATTTAAAAACTATAAYGTATAGAGTAGAGCAAGGCCTTTCTGATGCAAAATAAACTGATGTGTTTTTCAGGCTGAATCCATTTTAGATTTCATAAAAAGTACTGCACACTATTGGAAAAGCATGGAAATGTATTCATATATACATATATATATATAAAATCTCAAGTATTTACACTATGCAGTTAATGCAGTATGGATTGTTTGGCATGCTTCTAATAAATGTGAGACAAAGAAAACATTTCTGGAAGATCTACACAAAGCATGCCAAAGCCCTGTATTTCACCTCCATAAAGCATTTCTTAGGGTGATTCAGGTCACTGCTTATGCTAAGGAGATTAACTTTACATTCAGTCTAACTGTGAGAGATTTAGAAATCACATCTAAGACATTAATCTCTTTTTTTTTCCTTTTATTTTAGCAAGATATACACCAATTTATATTTWAAAATAATAAGCAACTGCAGAGAGGATACAGGTGTCAGTGAGCTGTGTTTAGGGAAGCGTACCTGCCAAAGGCCCCTGCAAAATTTGCATCATTCTCCCAGCTTTAATCCTGACTGTAAAACACAAAACTATTCTTAATGGAAACATACCTGAAAATTATAAGCGAGAACACTTTCACTCAGCCTGTAGTATTCTCTCCTATCGCCACTGAAGACCTTTCTGCATTGCCCTCCAAAGCTTTTTGTATGAATGACTCTTCCCTTAGTCTCACCAGTAATAATATCAAAGCTACAAGAAGAAAAAATATGTCATTAAGACAGAGACAAAAATCACAGAGCCATTATAAATGAGTGCTGTATCTGCAAGTCATGATCACAGGCTGATTTAACCACGGGGTTATCACCTGATAGACTTTTATACATGCAGAACTGCAGTATGCACAGCATGTTACAGCATTGAAGAGAAATGTTGGTCTTGATTTGTCAGCAAAAATTAACATGTCATTATTTCTATAGATTAAGACATTTATACCTTTCTCAACTGATTTTAAGTTTTATTTTTCAAACAATTACTGCAACACAGGAACAGCAGGGCATCCATTCCAAAAGGGGGCTGGAAAGGGGGAGGGTTATTATATCTGAGGTGTAGCATAACAAGTAATAAATCAACACCAAAGAAATTTAAAACAATTATTTTGACAGGTTGCAGTTTAGATGTAGAAACAGAAATCCATTTGAATCTAGAGTGCRCAATTCAGCAGCAATGACCAAAAAGAATAAACATTGCTGGCTCATTTTTTCCATGCRGAAGATCATGTGTCACTAGCTGAAATTTGATTTAATATCTTAGTAGCTGTCTTTCAATGGCAGGAATTAAACACTAAAATCTTTATTCAGTGCTTCAGGTCAAAGGACCTGTACATTCTGCACTGAACCCCTGGCATGGTGGAAGCAGTTGTACTGAACACTTTTGCACATAGGATGTTTTACCATAAGCCCAGAAAATCTGTCTATATACCCAGASCTTGCAAATACATCAAAATGTAAGTGCATTTGGAACCAGTACTACTGAGTCTGGCACAGAACATTACCCTGCTCCTGTAAGTTCTGAATTCAGAGGTGTTTTRTCAAGATCACATACAGTTTTCCTCTCTTCACATTGATCTTCATCTGCACCATCATCCTCACAGTCCTGATCGCCATTGCACACTAGGGATCTGCTAATGCACTGACCTAAATCAGGACAAACATGCATGGAAAAAAGAAATGTTTGTTAGTTTAAAAATAGATCACCTAAAATCAAAGCAGAAGTCCTATTAATCTACTAGGTTAATTAGCACATTCACTCCCATGATGAACAGACCGTGCCCATGAGGGCTCATGAAGCATTAAATGTAGACATAAAGAAATAGTGAACAGTACGCTTGAGAGAGCCATAGCCATTCAAGGCTTATGATATATCAGTGAAACAGCTGACTTCTAGATCTGCTTCCTAAGCTCTCACCCTTTGACCCAAATCCCTTTGGTGATTAACTGTGATTGTCTCCCTAGTAGCACCAAAACGTGTTTATCATGGTCCTCTCTGATAAATATCTACCTATGAGATAATGTGCTCCTCCGTGAAGGTAATGGGAGATGCTTGGATACATTTTATGGAGCATTAGTTTTCATGATCCAGGTAATTTTATATTTGGAAATAGCCWAGAACAGCTGCAAGACATCAATGTAAGCTTGCATTCCTTAACTACCTCTTTATAATGAAAAAAACTGTTCTCTGGGGCAAACAAGTRAGGCAGAATGAGTTAGAGAGGGTACCAGGGCTACAGCATATTATCTTCAATGCTCTGCAACACTCCAGATTAAAGTAAAAGCATGCATAGTTGAGGCTGGAAACAAAGGAAACATTCACCTAAGTCAAATTCATCTGTAGATAATGAACACTGTAAATACATTACCCCATTKACTGAACTTGAAAGATAGCAAGGTTATTTTCTTAACTTCATGAGTAGAAAATATTAAAAATTATCTTGGATGGTACCTGAGAAACACCTGAAGCGATCACCACAGCCATCTTCTGTTGGGCATCCCCTTGTGGGGGTGCATGGTCTTGTTTCAAAGGTATGCCCAGAGCAGGGGTTTCCCCCATACTGGGCATAAACTGCCACTGTCCGTCTCCTAATCTGAATGCAAATCAAAGGATATCTTAGAAAATACAAATGCAAAGCCAGAATAGTTTGCTACTATGAAGACACTGCTACTACTCTAGACATTCACTATTTTTTCTGAGAACAGCCACATCTGGTATTACCACCAAACTCTCAAGTTAATAGAAAGACAACACTTTTATCTCTAATGTCTTTAGCCTGGTGCATGGTTTAGTCAAAAATCGAATATGTAACTGAAGTCAAGAGAAAGCTGCTAAGAAATGTATGTGGGTTTTAAAAAAAATTTTAATAGGACTAACCATGCCTGATATGAATTTATTAATGTTTTTCAAGGTAAACAATGTAATTAAGGAAGATGATAAAATCTTACATCCAGTGGGCTAGTTTTTGTTTGTAAAAAAAGTAAGTACTGTCTCATCACCCATCTTTAATTTTGACTAATCCCTCCTTAATTGGTGCAACATCAAAGTAAATGAGAAGGAAAATCAAACGCAAGTGTCTTGCACATCTACAGAGTTGCAGTGGAAAAATCATCAACTTATTTTCGTTGAAGGTAACACTTTGCAACCAAGTTTTCTTCCCTTGGCACGATGCCACTAATGAAAAACCAGTGGAGGAATATATGTGTTTACCAGACAGCTCAGCTGAGCTTTTTGAAACTATCACCAAAATAAAAAGAGCACAAATTATTTTACAACATGAACATCATAGCTTTGAAAGGAAATATATTGGGACAGACTGGAGGATTTAGGCTCTTCAGCCTTCTTGTTCTGCTGGGGATTTTGTCTGAGAATCTGATTTGGGGGTTTAATGTTAGAGTGGCTTTTTAATTACTGGGGGGGAAAGCATATGCTAATGAGGTTCTGAATACAGCAAAGATGTGTCCATCTATACCTGTTTTTGAGTACAGCCATTGCACTCGGACCAAGGGCCAAAAGAATTCCAGCGGCAATGGATTGGAGAAGGGCTGTTCCAGTATTGGTTTTTGCATTAAAAAACAAACAAACAAAAAACAAACAAAACACAATAAAAGAAAAACCAAACAACAAAAAACTTCCCCCCCCCCAAAAAAAAAAAAAAAAAAAAGAACAACCAACCAAATAACAAACCAACAATAAAAGAAAAGACTGAGGAAAATCATCCGGGATTTCCATCCATAAGCATGAGTGCAAAACTTTCCTAAAAGGCAAAGCAAACCTTCAATAATAATTAGGGGTATGTATAAAACCACTTGGATTTGCTTTTCATGTGTAAGAATTAAAGTCCCAGCCTAGCCTTTCTGGCCATTGGAAAGAAGAAACTRGACACATTCACCTAGGCTAAAGATCAGCAAGAAAACAAACTTCCAGTTCCCATGGGAGGTTTTGGGGGTGCAACCTGTCCCTGGGACTGGGGCTGCCTTGGGGTAAGCTGTGCTGTGTTCCACAGGCATGGGTTGCTGTGCCTCCCACCACCACTGTGCGCCCTTTTCCCCAAGGATGGCTGACTCCTCTAGGCAGAAGTTCAAGGACACGATAATGCCTCACTGTTGTTGTCACTGGTGGCAGCGCCAGAGCTGACACCAGTGTGGATTTCTCCCAGGAAATATACCTGATGACCCCTTGAAACCCTGCCTCACATCATGCACCACAATTACATATGCTTAACTTTCAGCATGTATTTTATTAAACAAATATTCACCTGGAAAGAATAGGAAAGAAGCCTGAAACTTCCAGCAACAGAAAAATCCTCAGCACCTGAAAAAAAGCAAAGAAGTAAAAGCAAATTTGCTTTGCTTTTCTACTTTTCCCTTCCTTTTTTAGGTCATGCAGTTGTTCAAGGTTTCTGCAATCTATACACTAGTCAGCTTTAGAAATAAAAGGAAAATGTCACATAGATTTTTCAGCTTTGTTGTGCAAGCTTGATTTTAAATTTTCTTCTTCCTTGCARTGCTGTCCAATTACTTTTTCAGCTATTTCTCCATATAAATAATTATTTCATTGCACTTTTCATATTCACTTCATCAGTACAAATTAAGTAAGCAATTTTCTTACCTTCATGTTAGATAAAATACTCAGATATACAGCAATTACCAGGGAAAATGCACTTCTAGCATTTTCAGTTTGGAAGCCAAAGGAGTCAGTCAGTCTGTCTGTTGCTGTTCATCTTCTCATTCTGCCTTGCTACCCTGCTTTTCTTTCCCTAAAAGGGTTGAATATTGCCAAGGAATTTTAACCTTAACCCATCTAGTTCTCTCCAGGGACACAGCCTGCTTTGGGAGCTGCTCAGTATTTTTAAGACATATAAATCAAGGCTTGGATATATTAACAGGGGCTGGCAGAAAATTATGAGCACTTACTGAAAGAATCATCTTTTCTTTATCTTCTCATAGTTTCTTTCCTCTGAACAAGACCTTTGAGAGATCCCARGCCACATGCACTACACCACAGCTGAATTCATGGCTAGCAGGAAGAACTGCTCTAGGATAAAGCTGATGTTGCTAAGGTTTCATTTTAAGCACAAATATTCATTCTCCATTTCCAAAGTCATGCTGATTTTTGTGTATCAAATTTCACAGTGAAAATCAGCTTATGGATCTGAATGCAGGTTTTGGTCAATTCTAGCCTGGTTCTGCATGCTTTTTGTGGAGATATGAGACTCATAAAGAAATAAGAACACTTAATTTTCTCTTTCCTTATCCTGCCATGTCCTCTTATTTTTAGTTTTGATTTTTTTCCCCACTTTTCAGAGCCTGATCCACTGCAGTAATGGCATGAAAATGCCAAAGAAAATGCTGGAGAAATTTACCTTAATTTATCCTAGTGGACCCCAGATAAAGCCCTCACAGAAAAGTAGCACCCCTATGTGAAGATGCCTTATGTACTAGATCTCAGCTACTATACCAATTTTGAACTGCTTACACAGTCCTCAGAAAACTAAATGYTTCATGTCATAGCATCACAATATGGTGAGTTCTAAGCCCTGCGCTCTGTTGGCGTGCTCTGCTTTCCTTAAGAAGAAGCCTAGATCTTGGGTAACACTATGTCCATGCTTCAGAGCCAATTTTGATGGGCCAGAACCTGTCTTTRGGACTTTTTAGGTTTAGCAACTATGAATCTCTTTGATAATGTAATTCACAGACTTTTGACACTTCTGTACATATTTTATTGCTTTGCATCAAAATCCTCATGCTCTCATTTAGTTTATGACCAATTTGTGCAACACTAACAGTGATTATTTGCCTATGAATGAAATTATTAAAACTGAGTTAAGACCTTTAATAGCTGGACCAAAATACATGAACTGCAAAAAATATTTTATCCATCCAGACATACATCTTAATCTTTCAGTCAGCTGTTATTAAAACAGGCTTAGATACAATTTCACTTTTTGTAAGTATATCATTAGCTATAATGACCAAATGAGTTTAAATTGATAGACTGTSTTCCTACAAAAAGTATTTCAGCAAGACAAAAATGTTACTCTGGCAGATGCTGTATAACAGTCCTTTTAGTACACACTTTCAGGTACTTCAACCTAATGATTTTATCTTCTTTTCTTTGGAAACAGGACCCTGATTTTTCCTGATCCTGTCTTCAGAGTAACAAAAGCAAAGAAACRAAACCAATATGGTGCAAACCAGAGGGAGGGCATAGCTGGATTTTTGCTCTGTCTAGGACTGCAAAAATGGCACTTCACTGCTTTGCAGTGGATGGGTGTTTAGTCTCTCCTCTAGAGCAGTGGGACTGGGAATGGCTGATTCTTATTTCATTTCATAGGGTACTTACAGCAGTTTTTTCCTACTTAGCATTTAAGCTCTGAACAATTCATATAGTTTCCTACATTTTTGTGTGTGTTATTGACACAAGGTAATATACAGTAGCATAAACATCTACTTGCACTTGAATTTTGTGACTGTGCAACACCTAGTACAGTCTCAGGTTGACTGACATGTGATTCTACAATATCAAATTATAATAAAAGGCTTGACTGGGGAGCTCCCCAATGACTTCCCCTGATGGCAGAGTAGCAAAGGTCAGAGTGCAACTTACAGAGAAGTGGAAGCTGATTTTTCCCTTACTGTTTGTGAAAATGGCAACAATCTAATAACCATTTTACAGTCTCATCAGCAACTTTTATTCTTGCTAAACATTTCTACTGTGTTATTCATRAATAAACCTTTAGAATTAATAAAATAAATAAATTCTTTAGAATCAAAACTGATGTTTTAGKGGATTAATACTGGAGTAGTTTGAGAGACACAAAGGGTTAGCCATAAGCCAGGGCACTTTTTGTCTTGCATCAAATGATAGTCCTAGCACACAGGAGTGATTAATGCAATGCTTCATTTGCTGTGTTAATGATATCCTGCCTGGTCTAGAGACAGTCTGAAATGGTATTGTCTGTATTCTACTTCACACTAAGGTCAGCCAGAATATAATTATATCAATGATATTTCCCTGTAGACTTCTGGCCTTTTATAGGATTGATGCTAAGGTTACTCAATAGTTTACCAAGCTTTAAATAGTCTCGCGTCTTCATTGTCCAAGTTCATTATGTATTACAGCCCTAAAGACAGTCTGTGCTCTGTGACTACTGCAAATGCCAAGGTTCCAATGACAACTGAGTGGAGAAAGAACATCCTGTTATTATGGTTTTGAATTGTGAAATTGACTTGGGAGAGYTTTTGTATTTGTTTCTGTATGCTAAGGCAATCTCACTTTCTTTTTTTAAAGCTTTTTAATTGCCTATTTTGCTTTTAATGTATTTGCCGTGTTTCAGGGATTAATGACAATGCCTTGGGATGTGTCTCCATGAAATATGTCAAATAGCATTACTGCTGTGCTAACTTTAATGCAAATGATTCTCTCTCAGGGGACCTTGTAGAAGGATATTGCCTTAGATACTGGAATTTGTATGCTGCAGAAACTACACCAAACAAATAAGGGCTGTGAGGGTTYTGGTTTGAAAGAGCTGGGTTAGAACAAAAGAGCCCAAGTTATTAGGATTCAAAACTCAGAAAGCTTCAGTGGTATAGTGGCAATACATGAGACTTGGCCAGAGCACAGACATTTCAGGCTGTGTATACACAAAGGTCATGCCTGGGCAAACAAACAATTACCATTCTTTAAGTTATGTTCTGATCTTAAAACAAAAGACATAGTGAATAAACTCTGCAGCTGGAATCTGCCCAAGATTAAGTTACTGTTCTGTTTTTTCCACATCCTTGCCTGCTTTTATTCCCAATCACCACCATGTGCTTGCTTCTTCTGCATGTCTGGTGCTGGYCTTGTCACACTTCAGTCCTCTCTGAGCCAGTTTAATTTATCATAAAAGCAGAAAATAAATCCAGGGCAAAAAAATCTGGGTGGGTTTGAGCTGTTTTTATGAGTTAGGTCTTCTCCCAGAAAGGTCTGGTGAGCAACAGACCCATAGAGAAGGTAAAAACATACACAGTCACAGAAAAGAGAGATGGGGCAAGAGGTGGAAAGTGGGAAAATAAGGAGAGCAAGAGGAGAACATTCTGTTTGCAGATGCAGCTAGCCACTGCATCTGCTCAAGAGCCAGTGAACCACCCCCTTGCCCAAACTCTTCTGGTTTCTGCTCATCCTAGACTAGCAGATAGTGCTCACTGCTTCAAAGGGCTCCCCTGGACAGGACTGTGGCATCCAAATGCACCATATTATCTTAGCAATCAGTTGCCCAGACAGGCCTGATTTAGCTGTTCATTGAAGGTGAATATTTATCTTTCATTGCTACTGTTACTGATACTTGCCTCCTGAGACATTCTACCTTCAGGCTGACAAAAACTGCTCAGATTCAGACCATCTGTCTGGGGAGACGACAGCAAACAAAGTACRGCTAATAAACATGAGAGGGATTTTCAATGGTCTCCATCACCAAGGGTTGGAAGAAAGCTTGGATCCACTCTGAGCTGAGTCCTTCTCAGCCTGAAAATCTTGTCCACAGAGCTCACAGGGGTCAACGGCTTCTGCACAAGCTCTTCTGAGAGCTCACCTGCCAGCTGTGTGCAGAAGCAGCAGCGCTGTGTCTACAGCAGAGCTATATGCTCTCATGTGTCCAGCAACAGGACACCTACATAAAAAGGTGAATTTGTTGAACCAGAGGGCTGGTATCATGATTTTAGTATTTTAAATATGCTAACAGAGAAAGAGTCMCATGAAACAGACTAGAGTGAAAGTATTATTCCATTTGTGCTAATAGTGACACAGAACCACACACAGCGTTTAAAGGTATGTATTAGAGGTTAAACTACAGGGAGGACTGCAGACTCTGTTCTAAGCAGTTAGTTCTCAGGCCCAAAGAAAGCCAATTTTTCAAAAGAATCCAATTATTTCATTTTTTTTTCTTGTATTTTTCTACATTGTTTACCCTAAGTTTAATACCTACAGTTTAATAAATTCATGAGGTGCTTTATATGACTGCCTGAAAGAGCAGTATCTCATACTGATAATCCAGATCTCTTGTGGCCTGAGGTCTTTGTGCTTTTTAAAATATCATCTCTTTCTGATTTCTCTGTAGAGTGAATAGAATGCCAAATATCAACCATTAGCAACCTTGCCCATACTTTTATATTTCTGGTTCTTTCTGAATCAGTGAMTATATTCTAGACTTATTATTGTAACTAGCTGAAAAGCTAAAATCTCTCAAGCACCAAACCTTGAACAAAATCTTTCATCAAAGTCCATTAGTCTCCCTCTAAAAATTTCYAGGTATCCTGAAATTAAAACCTTAAAAATGTTTTCCAATAAGCAGAACAAAGTCTCCTTTCCTATAAAGGAGAGTTGGGGAACAAAAGGAAGGCAGGACTTCAAAGAAACAGATCTTATTAGGATATCTTTTTGAACTACAGCATTTTTAGGACCAGCTGAAATTCATTTTCATTTTCTCAGCTTACTTGAGAAGTCAGTAATTAACCCTAACTGCTACTGTGAAACTTCCTGGAATAAGCTTTTGTGGATATCTTCTACCTGGAAACAAAGTTCAACAGATAAAGTAAGGTTTTGCAAACTTTCATAGAGGCAACAGAGATGCAGCGCATTGTGTAGAAACAGAAGTGACACAGCCTTGACTCCAGCTCTCCCTCATTCTGGACTGGCTGTGCATACAACAACCRTCAGACTGTGATAATTGAAAACATGTACCAGTAATAAGAAAGGGATAATGCAGTTGCAGAGATTCACCTGAGCCCAGAGAAGCTTAGATGTGCTCAACATTTGCTATTTTTTTCACAAGCTTACAAGTGTAGTGAGTTATTCTGGTTTCTCTCTGTACTTGCAGTTCAGTTAAAAGGAGCAGGACTGAAGCACAGGGTCACTGTGACCATATTAACGATGTACTTTTTTATTTCCAGATATAAAATTCTCAGAAAACTTCTTCCTATCCAGCCATTCAATTACTTTTATGTAATAGTTTTGATTAGCTGGAGTTATATAAAATAGGAAATGCTTTATCTGAGAGTGGAGAACATGTCACTAAACATCTCTCAAAGAAACTTCATTTCTGGAGATTAGGCTTGTTCCGCACTTAGCCTGAGAAGACATCCCATTCTGTGCTTATTTGGCTGAAAGGCCATCATGAAARTAATTAAAAGTATGGTGTTTTTAATATAGGTGGAGGCTCTATAGAACTTCTAATAGCTATAAAAAAGTATTCAGCAAACAGCAATCTCCAAACTTTTCAGAACTAGCAAATAACTTTGAGATTTTTATAAATTATTTTTTAAAAAGAGATAAATATTSAAAATTCCAATGAGAGTATATAAAATATAAGGTTTGTGATAGCAACAGACAAGGAAGCTTCCTGACTCATCCTTTGTGGGGCCTCATGGCAAGAGAGGTACACAATTCTGCTCATTTATTGGTGAATAGATATTTGGTCTTCTGAGACAGTAATGAAAGTAGGTGCTTTGTTTTTTGCTGGGGTAGAGTTAACTTTTCACAGTGGCTAGTACAGGGCTGTTTTGGATTTGTGCTGAGTGCAGGGCTGACAATACAAAGATGTTTTTATTATTACTGATTAGGGATTGCATACAGCCAACGCCCKTTCTGCTTTTCCTACTGTCATGCTGGCAAGGTAGCTGGGGCTTGTGGGAGGTTGGGAAGAGGCACAGCTGGAACAGCTGACCCAAAGGATATTCCAGACCTATGACATCATGCTCAGTACATAAGGAGGGGAGAAGAGGGTGGTACTGGGGGACATTTGGAATGATGATGTTTGTCTTCACAAGACACAGTCATTCTGTGTGATGGGGCTCTACTCTCCTGGAGATGGCTGAACACCTGCCTGATCATGAGTAGCTGTGAAAGAATTCCTTATTTAGCTTTGCTTGTTTGCACAGCATTTCCCCTGTTAAACCCTCTTTATCTCAGCCCATGAGATTGCAGGCTTTTACCCTTCCAATTTCCTCCTCAATCCCACTGCTGTAGGGTGAGCAAGCAGCTGCATGGGGCTTAGTTGCCCGCTGGGCTTTAAACTGGGACACCAGGACAGGGAAATAATTCCATGTAAAAGCAWGTGTCATCAATGAGAAAGGTACCCTGAGAAAAGTCGGTGGTCAGTTTTGCTCTGAGGTCAATTACAAACTTGTGAAATGGTCGAGACATGGAGCAGAAAAAGTGAATTACTGATATTGTTACTGAGAGAACTACCATATTTATTCTGTTGTTAAAATATAATAAGTAGGCTTAGACTTGTCACAGTTTTGTGACCTTTACACAGTGCAACACTCTCTCAGACATTTTTCCCTATTTGAGCAGCCACTCTTTTGGCTACATATCTTCCTAACGTATATTCAAGCTCTGCTCAAAACTGTGCAATTAGTTAACAAGGACTAACTAAATGGATAACCCAAATCTGAAACTGTACATATTGGCATATGCTCCACCATCTGCCAGAGAAGTTGAGTTTGGCCTGCATCATCTGGAAGACTGTACATGTGTTTGTTAGTCTCATCTAGGTCTTGTGGCCACAGGATTGAAAGTTCCATTTTGTGATCAAAAACGAAAAAGTTAAAAAAGCTCAATTTATTTTCTGTGTCCTCTTTACGCACACTTATAAGGTTAGGCACTATTTGTCTTCCATTTTTGGCAAAGTGAATTAGTGTAAGAGGGAAATCGTACATGGGTGTTAGGGGAATTCCCTGATGGAGCCAGAACGCCTCAGTTCCAGTAAATGCAAAGATGAAAATGCCCGATATAGGGAAAACATTCCAGAATAAACAGAAGATAGTATTTGTAACTGCAAAGTTGAGCTGACCTTTGTTAGCAATTCATTTGTACTTAGAGAAGGTTCTCGGCCAGTGAAAATAATAAAATGCAACAGTGATTTTGAAAAGGGAAAGTGAACTTAGGAATAAGCCTTTATCTTCAGTAAACATAAAACTTAAATTTGTCTGTTCCACTGCAAAGCCTTTTTTTTTACAGCTTGTGTCTCACATCCAAAAATGAAAAGCAACTCCCACAAATTCATACAAGGTAAAAAATGTTAAATAAGTGACAGGCTTTTATACTTTAAAGTGAGCTTATTCTTGAGTATTAGATCTAAAGTAAAACTTGAAACTTATAAACAATAAATATTTGTGAGAAATTGATTTTTCCMAAAGACAATCAGATACCTTATATTTTCTGGACAGCTTTGCATTTACTCACATAGGTGGATACTTTCAAATGCAATATACATGGAAAATTTGAAAATTTACCATGTATAYGCTGTAGCAGTTCTTTTAACACTTACAGGTGCCAAACTTGGATGAGACCTGTAAAACTGAATCAAATATTTACCTTGGGAGACAGAAAGCAGTGTAAAAAGGCATGTGTCTGTATTTCTCCAGCATTTCCAGGAAGAGAATATGAAGTCATGTTCTAAGGAATGGGTGGTGAGAAGTAAAATCATTCACAGTTAGTAAAATCAGGCTATTATGTAAGATAGTCATTCACATATGCACTTATAACATAGCTGAGAAACACAAGGAGGGAATGTAATACCAAAGACATACCTAGCCCAGCATTTAATTCCATGTAAAAAGTGACAAAATTGAGAGAGTAAAAGAGCCAAAGACTTTTACTCCCAACACTTCTGCAGGAAAGATAAGTTTTTTTCCCAACCAGTAGAGACTGTATTTTCCCAAAGATTATGCCCATGTGTCATTCATACAGAACATTTGGAAATACAGAAGAAYTGACATTGTAAGTTATGTTTAGACATTCGGCTTCCAAGTTAGCAAATTTCAACCATAATGCCTGGGCTTAGGTATAGGCTGTGTTTAGCTGTAAGTGAGACAAGTTTTGATATTTTTTTAGTACAAAAGAAAGGAAAGAAAACATGTTTAGAACAGCTAAGTGTGTACCATCTGTGTATGTGTCTGCACAAAAAGAGACACATAAGTATCACAGATTATTCTGAGTTGGAAAGGACCCACAACGATGATCGAGCCCAGCTCTTATCCCATACAGGAATCAAAACCACAACCTTGGTGTTGTTAGCACAATGCTCTGACCTACTGAGCTAATCTCAGGATCATGACTAGGTAACATTTGCTTTTCAGTTATATCATTATTATTAATTTTCAATAATAAATCTTTTGTGTTTAATAGAATAACTCCAAAAATGCAATTCAGAGAYTTACATAACATGGGGAAAGGATGGATGTTTAAAATGAAGGTCTGTCAGTGGGCATGTAAGAAAGGGGACATAGCACTTATTTGGCCAGTCACCACAAGAAAAAAGCTACCACTATGAGAAAAGTAGACAAAATTTGAAAGTAGAATTAATGAAGATCTGACCTTTTTTTTCCAAGTACAAAATTGGTCAAATGCATTTTTCTGAGAAAATGACAGCCTTAGAGATTATAGATACAGTTATGTCTCTATAGTTAGAGGCCTTTTATGAAATCACAGCATGACAGAAGTACAGCTGGAAGAAACCTCAGAAGGTCATCCAGCTTATTTGCCTTGCCACTAAAAGATCCACCAAATCGATGCCATTTCAGACAACCATTTGACCAGCCTTTTCTCAAAAATTCCAGAACCATCTGAAGGAAAATTAAGTCCAGTACTTTGCAGTCTGTACTGGTACAAACATTTTCCTCACAACTCACTAAAATATTCTCTGCTGCAGTGTAAGAGGCATGTGGTTAGAAGCTAGGCATTTCCACCTGGAATGTGATTCAGACTACAATACCAGATGGTGGTAGCTCAAATGCTTTTTGTACCTCCTCAATGAAAATTTTGCTCCAGGCTTGTGTGTGCATACATTTTTGCATGAATAATGCAACAAAGTTTTAAGACAACAGTGTCAAACAAGACAAGATAAAGAAAGGTTGTTTTTTATCAAAATAATACCAGCAAGAACATTTTGTTGTTATAGAACTGAGAAGTAAATGGCTGTCACCTTATAAAGGAACTTGTGGCTTTCTCCCATGCACCCTGTTTGGTGCTCAGCCTGAACTGCCATCCAACCACCTCTGCAAACAGTGAAACCCCCTCTGAGAATTTGGTGCAACAAAGCCCCACAACCTTGTAGTGTATCTAAGCATAAGATTAAACAGAAAGCAAAAAAGAATCAAAACTAGACAAAAACAGAACCAAAACAAACAAACMAACAAAAATAGGGTCAATTTAAAATTTTGGATTTTCTGAATTCTGTTGCACTGTGTAGCAACCATGTCCCAGACTTGTTCCTACCTYTGCTGAGAAGAGATATGCACTCCCTGTTCCCCTAGACAGATGGAACAGGAAAGATTCTAGTGTGGCTTCTAGTGGGGAAGGAACCAGGATCCTCCCTGCAATGACTCCAAGATAAAGGTTAAAGGCAGCTGAGGAAATGGGCGTAGAGCTCTTCCTGCTGTGTTTGTGATGGYAGTCATGCTTTTGCCATCATCTACAAGTATTAGTGCTACTCCCAAGGTGGTCTGAATGCTATTACCTAGTCTCTCTCTCTATGAGGCTGAGGAGTGGCAATAGAAAAACAGAATGGTTTGGGTTGGAAGGGACCTTAAAGATCATCTTGTTCCACCCCCCTGCCACGGGCAGGGACATGTTCTACTAGATCAGCCCAATCCAGCCTAGCATTGAACACTTACATGGATGGGCACACACAGCTTCTCTGCGCAAGATACCTGTCCCAGMGTATCTCTGTTCTGACAGTAAATAATTTCTTACTAATACCTAATCTTAACCTGCCTTTCTTCAGCTTAAGGCTATCCCCCCTTGTTCTACCACTACATGCCCTTGTAAAAAGTCTCCCTTCATCCTATTTGTAAGTACTCATTAGGTACTGCCAKAGAATTGTAATTAAAAAATAATGAGTTGTTAAAAAAATTTTATTACTTCCACTGTATTTTAACAAGCAATTTCAGAAGTTAATGTCAGCTGTTTAATTTTCTTGTATTCATTTTCATCTTAAACAAACAGAAAGACTTTTCTATTATGCTTATTAGTTTCTTAGCAGGATACAACAGACTKATTCATAAGCACTGTTGTTTGCTAAAATTTTCTGTTATTGTCATAAAGATGTAAGAACTGTACAGATAATATTCATTAATATTTCAATTTTTTAACTGTTWGAGAGTTTTTTAGTAGGAAGGTTTTACTTGAACTCTACTGTCATCTTGTGGTGACCAATGTTTCTGGTTCAAACTCACATACAAAAGTTTTCAAACTGAAGAATCKGGATATTATACAGATGAAGTTATGCTGCTTCTGCCTGCTAGGTAACAAATAATTCATGTCTTCCCCACTAATTCCAGCCGAGACATTTACCTCTGCAAATCAGAATGATAACCAGACACAAAGGCAACCAAACCAACTCTCATGAAAATGTTGCCCTTGAATTCCTTAGTTTTCCTGTAGCATTCCTGAGATGCTGTTACCTATATTAAATTGTTTGATATTCAGGAGGATACCAAAAGGCATGCCTTTGATCTACGAGACCACACTAAGAAATAAAGACTTCAGTTTGTCTGCACSACAGAAGATAATTGAAGATAATATTTAGTGCTGACTAGCTTGAAACATCTATATGTGAAGGTTGCATTGTCACTATTCCCATCCCTTTAACTCGTCCCTGCTTGAGCAAAGGGTGCTACACATGCACAAACGAGTGATACCAYATGATGACATTAGACAGAACTTTCTTGGATATCAGTTGCTCATTTGTTACACACTAGTTCTTTCAGCAGTTCAAGTTCAGTAAAACCAGTTCAAGTCCTCTGTTTTGTGTCACACCACAGGGTGTGTGTGGCTGTACTGCACACCAGTGATGGTGTGATGTAGTAGCATGACATCAAACCTGAGCAAAACAAATGCCACTGAGGTTATTTGTGGCTCACACACCCCTTCCTCTCTAATGCCTAGCCAGTCCTGGTTCTGGTCTCCCTGTCCTTGAACTAGACTTAACTCTAAGGCTTATTTCTAAAGGCATATCTGTTTTTTTACTTCAGTGTTTTAACTCCAACCAGATCAGCCAGGCTGTGGAACATGGTGCAGAACATGGTACTTAATAAACGCTAGCCTAGAAGATTAATAGGATCACTGTTTGCTGGCATAACAAAGGATTTTTTCCATCAACAAACCTGTCTGGATCAAAATTGCTGTACAGAAGCTGTGACGTGATATCAGCTGCAGTGACAGACTSCTGTTTCCTACATCAAAAAGACAGTTCTGAAATCCAGACATGTCACTTTCTAAATTTTGGATTACTTCCTATGCAACAAAGAAGCAGCATGAATTAGTCAGTGCTGAATTTAGACTGGTGCCACTCAGCAGCTGCCAGTACATGAGCCTGTGGGAGCTGAGCAATGGGCAATGAACTCTGCTCTCCCCTGTGAACTTCACACAGGCTAAGACCTTCTGGAATGGTACTGGGTCAGCCACAGCTCTGCCCATTCTCTACCCTAAAAGTATTCCTGAATACTAARGAGAAATGCATGACAATAGCAGCAGTCTTTCTTTCTGAACAGTTTTGAAGACATGTAAATGAAGAAGATTATTTTTATCCCACAAAGGACAGGAATAATTCCTGCATATTCTTGCAGGCAGCCAAACCAACAGACTTCCTTTGGAGACTGTTGCCATGGCACCTGTCCAATGTCCATGCCATCTTCCAGATTTCTGAGATTTAGTGAGAAAGAGCAAAGGATGCACTAGATAAAAGGCACACAGCAAGGCTGCTGGGAGAAATAAGTCTTCAGTTCAGCCAGTAGGATGTATTCATACTATTTAAGTGGTTTGTTTTTTTTTTTTTTTTTTTTCCTGAATGGTATTTCATCCATAGAACACAGTGATTTCTTTTCTGATTTCTGGTAAGGAAGACAGAATTGCTATAAAATATCTTAATTGAGTCAAGTCAGGGTAAAATTAATTTTACCTAAATTCAGGTACCTATGTGCCCAGCCTAATGGGCCTGCCTAGTTCTCTCTTAGAATTGATGGAAGAAGGGTTCCTCCCAAGGATAATTTCTTCACCCTACTTCAGGCACCTAATTAAAGACRGGATGATTTACCATTTGGAACCAATCTCTCCTTTTTAACTACTGCAGGACCATGGATGGAGTAAATGTCTGGATTTCATATGAAGTAAAATTAATACAGGCAAGGATTTCTGTTATTTCAGAAAGAGAAACTGYCACCCAAAAATGAGAGAACTGAGTGAATAGCCTAAGCCACACCTTTTTGGGTCTGGAAGCCATGCTGCTGAAGTCAAAATGGCTTTTCCCCCCGCCCCTCAACCTTACCAGAGGTCAAAGGCCTCCCACTACATAAATTAGCACCAAAAGAATTCAAGAAGAGGCTGCACTCCAAAAGAAATGAGGACAAAATAATATTTAGACAACCATATGAATATGATTTGTCCAGGAGTGAAAATGCAGCAGGTCAGACACAGCTTTACTAATCTGGGGACTGTGCTGTGGGACTACCCCTTTTTCTGATCAATGAGCTCCATGTCACAGGGGTTCAACTCATTCATAGTGGGAGGGTGGCTCACAGTTTGTTGGCTTCTGGTGGGCCCAGACAGCTGTGATTGAGAAAAGCTGCATTTTTAGTTAGTAAACAAAGACTGACATCTAGCCTACCAGAAAAAGACATTTTTGCACAAGTACTGTAAGACAAGTTACATAATTCTACCATCAAAGACAAATAAACTGGCTATAGCATCAATTTCTGGCTCTGTTTGAGATGACAAGGTAATGATCTGGTAATAAGGTACACATAAATTTCTCCAATTTCCCCTGAAATGAACTCTCTCAAGATAAAATTATGTATAGATTGTAAGTCTACTGAAGATGCATAGTASGCAGGCATGTGAGAATTTAAATAGTAGATTTTCAGAGRATCACAGAATAATCTGATTTGGAAGGGACCCACAGGGATCATCAACCAATTCTTTGCCCTGCACAAGACAGCCTCAAGAATGACACAATGTAYCTAGAGCATTGGCCTGATGCCAAATGTCCAGTGTTTCTTGGACTCAGGCTGGGTGCTGTGACCACTTCCCTTTTTTGTGCCCATGATGTCCATTCAACACTTTTGATCTCAGGCAGACTGCGTAGCACCAYGGAGGGGTCTGGGGGAGGACATGGACAAACAGAGAGTGCAGGAAGGCCTGTTCAAGGCAGCTTACTTAGAAAGTCGTGTGTTACAGGCAGGAGTACCCTGTGCCTGAATTTCACTCGTAAAAACTCACCCATTAGACCTTATTGCTGTCTACAACTACCTGAAAGGAAGGTGTAGTGAGGTGAGGCCGGTCTCTTCTACTGTGTTTACACAGAGGAGAACAAAAAATGGTGAAAACTGAGAGATGGGAGATTCACGTTAAAAATTTTGTCACTGCTYGGGTGGCCAGAAATTGGTTACCCAGAAAGTGGTGGAATCCTCTCTCTGGAAGTGTTCAATAAGTGACTGTGTTTGGCAYTGGGTGATGTGGTTTAAGGGCTTAGGGTTACAGGGATAGTGCTGGGCAGACCGGWGGACTGTATGGACTTGTAGATCTCCTCCAAAACTGTTGAGTSTGTGATTCAGTAAAAGTAGCTCAGACTGTCGGTGTGAGCAGGGTCAGGACTGGGCGCTGAGCACTCGCCTGGCACGGCGGCCGCTGCTGCAGAGCTGCACCCCCGGGGTGCCCGCACCGTGCCCGCAGTGCCCGGCCGGGCTCTGCGCCCGCCAGGTGCCCCCTCACACCGGGCCCGGTCTGCGCTCGCCAGCCGCCCCTCACACCGGGCCCGGTCTCTGCTCGCCAGCCGCCCCTCACACCGGGCCCTGCTCTGGACTCGCCAGCCGCCCCTCACACCGGGGCCCGGCCTGTGCCCGCCAGGCGCCCCCTGACACCGGCCCGGCTGTGCCCGCCAGCCGCCTCTCACACCGGCCCGGCCCGGGCCCGCCCAAGCGGCCGCCCCCGGAAGCGCTCGCGGGGCCGTGGCGGAAGCGGGCGGGCGCGCGCCTCTTTGGCGCTGGCGGCCGGCGAAGATGGTGAGTGCTGGGCTCGCTCTCGGGAACATCGGCCGCCATCCACCGCCATCCGCCGCCGCGCCGGGCTAGGGGCGCCGCGGGGGCAGGGCGGGCCGCGAGGAGAGGCTCCGCCGCGAGAGAGGCCCCGCGCTGTGTCCGCGGCCGGGCTGGGCGGCGGGGCTGGGGCTGGGACCGGGCCGGGGGCTGGCGGCGGGGCTGGGACCGGGGGCTGGCGGCGGGGCTGGGGCTAGGACCGGGGCCGGGGGGCTGGCGGGCGCGGCTGCCGCGCCCCGGCCGGCGGGGAGGCCGTCGTGCGGTGTGGGGCCGCGGGCGCTCCGGTGACTCCGGCTTCGTACCTGTTGCCGCCGTGGCCGAGCAGCCGGGCGGTAACGTAGCAGGAGGGGTTTCGCTTGCCAAGGGTGAGTGTGCGGCTGCTGCATGTGAAGCGAGTCGCTTTTCGTCGGGAGAGAGCAGTTTGCTGCTTTAGGGTGATGGATGTGGGGAGAGGGGAGCCCATGTAAGCGCGCTGTGGCTCCGTTCTATATCAGCACACGGGCGGGGGCACAAGGAATGGCGGCAACGGGTCCTGAAAATGGAGGCTGCTCGTAGTTTAAACTGAGCTATGATTTAGAGTTAAATGTGTCTCTGACGTATGTATACACCTCGGCTTGCGCTCGTTTTTTAAGGCTCGTTCTTTTGGTTTTGTGACTTAGACGTGTTAGTGATATTTTCATGTCTTGAAATGCTTTTCAGACGAAGGGTACCTCGTCGTTTGGTAAGCGACGAAATAAGACACACACCCTGTGTCGTCGATGTGGGTCCAAGGCGTACCATCTGCAAAAATCGACCTGTGGGAAATGTGGTTACCCTGCTAAGCGTAAGAGAAAGTGTAAGTAACAAACTTTTAACTGGCTCTAGTTTAAAAAATCGTGTTTCTTTTTCAGTAGTATGACTTCTTTTCTAGTCAAGGAGGAAAACTTTTTACAGTGTCATTTTGCAGGTTTGTCATTTTGCATTTTGGAGCTTTGTTCAAATTAATGATGATTTAACTATATGCCAGCTAATATGCAGTACTGCTCCATAGAAACTGACTTAAATTATAGTCAGGTTTTTTTCCTTTGTCAGCTTGAATAATTGTACCATACRAATGTAAGATGGAACCAAAATTACTTGGTGCAGGTAAATAACAGTGACTTACATATTTTAGATAACTGGAGTGCAAAGGCTAAAAGACGCAACACCACTGGAACTGGTCGCATGAGGCACCTGAAAAAGGTCTACCGTCGGTTCAGGTATAACATTTTATTACCAACTAGCATGCTGTGAAATCGTGCATAGACACTACTCTAAGACAAAATTCACCACTCAAAGTTGATATTTTAATTTTACTTTAGTACCACTTAATGGAGTACAGTCTTCTTAAATATGTCAGGAAATAATGTGCTTTGTATAGTCGTCTGCATTATATCCTCCTTTGAGGATAAAAAAACCTTACTGGTAAGACAAAAGGTGCGAAAAAGTTAAAATGTTTTTACCAAATGAAGGTAGTACASGACATGAATGTTATTGTAGTAAGAGGCTCACTTTTAAAAATTGTGTGGTCTTTTTTTCATTTGTGATTCATTTAAATAGATGATTACACTAAAGGTTTATTGAGATAAGTCTCAARATGCACTCCAGTCCCCATTTGCTCACTCAGAAAAAAGTTCAGGACAGGAATAACATCTGGYCCCTTTCTTTATAATTAGAGTTCAGTCAGCATTAATTAGTTATTACATCAGATCCTGAGTTGAAAGTTTCTAAGACTTGTTACAAAACTTTTGATTTGTACTTGGGAGGTAATGGGGGTGTTGTATGATTCCCATTTTGTATGAGTCCCATGGAATTCTGTAGCTTCTGGTCCACTGCATAAGAATGCTGTATGAAAGATATCATGTAATTCAGGAGTGATGTCATCAAAATGTAGATTGGTTTTATTAGCAAAAGGTAAGAGATTTTTAAGTCTCAGTCGTGGGTGTGCTTGAGGGATCAATTTGTTTTGGTTAGCTCATTCTTTTCCAGTGGCAGCCATAAAACACCATCCAGTGTGCAGCTGTAGCTTGCTTTCCACTGAGTGTTGCTCAGGTAGAAGTGTCATCCAAAATCAAGCTCAGGGCTGAAGAGTGTGGTTGGAGGCATAGAGGATTTTTGTAAGCAATAGACTGCAGAAACGGGACCCTTTTAGCCAGATTAGAAGGAATGTGAACTAAGATGTGCATTCAGCAGGGGAGCTATATTTGCAGGGTTCACTCAGATAATGAAATCTTCCTRTTTCAAGAGGTCAAATTTACTTCAGCAGACAAGAGTGAAAACCATACTGCTTATTCAAGACAATTTTTAATAATGTGGTTTTTTTTTAAAAAGGTCTGAATGGGTGAACTCTGTAGTGATTTCAGTGCATTACTGAGATAAATTGAAAAAAGCGAGTGAGCTTCATCTAAAACATGAGTGTCAGAAAATRACCTGGAGCAGGAATCAACTTTTCAAAAAGTGGTAACAATATTTCTATTTGCAGGAATGGATTCCGTGAGGGAACCACACCAAAGCCCAAGAGAGCAGCTGTTGCAGCCTCCAGTTCATCTTAAAGACTCATCTATTTGTTAAAATAAATGGTCTTAACCAGAAAATCTGTCACCTTTTTTTACGTACTTTTTTTACATTCTTTTACATACTCACTGAAATGTAGTATTCATGAAAATACATAAATACTTGAAACAAATTCTGAACTGAATAATTTAAAAGAATCCTTTATTGAGTCTTCATTAGGTAGTGCCTTTGTCATGAAAAGGACCATAATCTCTGCACTGAACTAAAAGGACCATAATCTCTGCACTCTGAACTAAAAAAGAGGCTTGTATGTATTACTCAAAGGAGGTCTCCAGCTAGAGTAGTGGAATATTGGTACTGTGGATTTGCCCTGTGTGCCTCTGATCTCAGTATGCCGTAGCATGGAGAGCCAGAATTTTGTTTTGAAGATAGTAACTATAATAATAGTTACTGTGTAACTATAGTTATGTGCTGTGTTGGGAGGTGTTAGTGAAAGAGGGATTTTCAGTGCTGTTCTTTTTTCACTGCTCTGTGGTGCTCGAAAGCCTACAAAGGTAGTACTTACTGTGTGGATCATTGCTTCTTGGGCAAAAAGAAATTCCCAAGCCTGGAGAGTGTGTATTGCAGATACAGGAGGTTGGAGATCTGCTGTGGGTAGGACAAAATTGCCTGAATGGCCTGATGGGGTTGGTGTGGAAAGCTTGATAAACAGATCTGAGTTAACAGTGTTGCATGTGAATAATAATACCAGACAGTAAGTCAGTTTGACTTACATAAAAAACTTACATAAAAATTATAGATAAATGTACCCTACATTGTGTTACTGGCATTCAAACTCGCACTAAGAAAGTGATTATAAGGTGCTGCTATGATAGTTTGGGGAATTGCAGTAGTTACTGTGAGGTTTACAGGACTTTCAGATTGCCTTGCAGAGACAATACTAGAAACTGAAAAAACTGATGATGCTTTAAGATTCTGAGGCTGTTATCACTGCTCTTAGTTTTGTCATAAACTTCCAGAAGCAGAATATTGCTTTGTCTCTGTRTGATCAGCAGTTAATGTATCACTTTCAAAATCACAGAAATTTTCAGCCAGGTGAAATTGGAGTGTGTGATGGCATTTTCCTAYGTTTTAAAATGGAGTTAGAATTTTTAGATAATTCAGCTTATCAACTTGGGCTGTTTCTAAACCAGAAGARGTAATTTGCTGCTCTTCTGTAGGATGTAACAAATTGGCTCTACTTGCTCTAGATTCAACTGGTCCATTTGGGGAAGTCGGAATGTTAAGTGGTACTGATGCTCTTAAAGTACACTGTGCACAGTATTGGCCATGTATTCCCAGGGCTAAGTAGTGCCCCTGAAATGTTTTTGGTGATGACAGGGAAATACATRTAGGGAGGAAGTAATAAATGTGTCCTTATTCTCTGAGAATAAACTCAAGGCCATTATGAAAGCAGGTCAGCAGGATTCTAAGGAAAGGCTCTTTCAGTGATGTTGGGTTGGTGGTATGGCAGGTAGTCTGACTATGGGTGGGAGTGAAAGCCCTTGCTTGACAAGTCTTAGGTGATCTTTCTGTAGCCTGGGGATTTGCTCTGAACAGCCTGTTGGACCTGCAGACATGATAAAACACTGTAAGGGCAAGTGCTTAGCTGCTTGCTGTTACCCATTAGCTTCTCATGAATTCTGCTTCTGGAAAATGRACATTAGTATAATAAGCAATACACCATGGTTACAGTGATTGAAACTTCCAATGACTTGGAGTAACTGAAACCYTWTATTTCAGGAAGAATTTTACTTTCAGCAAGGATGAATTTTATGGATGCGAATTTTGACAGCTGTTTTCAATTGTTTTAAAATTCTTGGTGRGGGGCAGGAAATCAGTTTTTTGTGGGTTTTTTAGTCCTGTTCAGAAAGGATTGTGTACTTCATGTGTCAGTTATATTTGCATTYTACAGGAAGTAGATTTTGATGCCTTTCTCTTCTTTGTAGTGTGTTGTTAAATATCGAAAGGCTGCTTTGCTGGTTCCTCAGTGTATAATCTTTTGTTGAAATCTCATTAAGCATTTTAACTTGAGTATTACCTATTGAACCTCTGCATAATGCTTACTGTATACTTTATGTATCCAGTAATATTGTCATACCCAGTCTGTAATGTATGAGTTTTGCATCCTACAGACTGATAGATGGTGTAGTCCAAATTATATCAGAAATTACATTTCCTATTGTTCAGTGTATGAGTCTCACTTTCTAGAAGTCTATTGGATGAAGGTTTCTTAGAGGCAGAGAGGTGTTCAAGTGACTACAGTGGTGAAAGATGGATTGCCTCTGGTAAAAGATCCTTGTGTGGTGATGTATTATTTCTTCAAACACCTTCTCCACCCCCCTCATTCCCACCATAACTGCCCTTGAACTTACTAGAAACGCTGTCCTTAGCAGGGCCTTTGTTGCCTAACCAAGGAAGGTGACAAGAGACAGTAAGTCATCCACTGATAGCCTAGGAATGTTACTTGCCTGAAACATAGCCTGAGAGGAACAACATTATGGTTACAGACTTCAGAAAATTTCCAGTAATTGCTGCCTTGGATGGTGGCCAAGATGGAAACTGCCTGAGGACTAAAGTCAGTCATCTTGCAACCCTCAAAACAGTGGTCCTAAGTGAGGCTCTTTGAGYTCCCTGGCACAACAGCAGGCTGCAGAGCATCTCTGTGGGAGAGTTCAGCAATTCTTAGGTTCTAGGGGGTAGTCCATGGAACCCACTGTCCTCAGCATGGGAATGGAACAGAGCTGGCAGATCTTGAAGTGTGCATTCCACAGGGAGCAGAAGCTCCCAGTCTCCATCTGTAAGAAACCAGGAAAGGAAAGCCAACAGCATGGCTGAGTTAAGACCTGCTTGCCAAACTGAAGGGCAAGAAGGAAATAAAAAGGCAGGGAAGCAGGAGGAGGTATCCTGGAAAGAGCATGGGGACATTGCTCAGTTGTGATAGGATAGGGCTGGGAAGGCAAGCTGTGACTAAAGCAAACCTGGCAAGGGATGGAAAAGGAAGAGGAAAGGCTTCTGTAGGCATGTGAGGTCAAAGTGTAACTTMCCCCACAGTGAACATGGCATCAGTGACACAGTAGGATTGAGTGCACCCTCTGAGAATTTGCACTGAGTGGTCCAGCTGTGACATGTCCAAGGSACAGGACACCATGCAGGACATGGACAAGATCGAGCTGGCTCATGTGAATTTAAAGATGCTCAGCAAGGCCAAACATAAGGTCCTGCACTCAAGGCAAATGCCGGCCGAGATGAAGGGATTGAGAGATGCTCTTTCAAGAAGGATTGAGGGTRATGGTGCTTGAAAAGCTGGACATGGGCCACCAATGTRCACTTGCAGCCCAGAAACCAGAAAGCCAACCACATCTGGGGCTGTATCCAGAGCAGTGTGGCCAGCAGGTCAAGCAAAGTGATTCTGCCCCTCTGTCCTTCCATCTATARAGAGACTTCACCCCAGAGCGCTGCATTCAGCTCTGGTGTCCCCAGAACAGGAAAGATGTGTTTCTGTTGGACCATGCCCTGAGAAGGGCCACAAAGAAGGTTCAGGGGGCTACAGCACATCTCCTRTGAACCCAGAGAGTTGGAMTTGTCCAGCCTGGAGAAYAGAAGGCTYCAGGAAGCCATTCAATACTTTTAGGAGACCTGGAAGAAAGATGGGGACAAGACCTACCAGTAGAGCCTGCAGTTAYAGGACAAGGGGTAATGGTTTTAAACTAAAGGAGAGTAGATTCAGGCTATGTAAAAGGAAGAAGTCTTTTTCTATGAGGCTGCTGAGACATTCGAACAGGCTGCCCAGAGAAGCTATAATACTCCCAGTCCCTGGAAATGTTTCAGGAGAGGTTGGACTGGGCTCTGAGCAACTTGGTCTAGTTGAAGATGTCCTGGCTGATTCCAGGGCAGGTTGGATTAGAGGATCTTTACAGGTGCCTTCCAACTCAAACCATTCTGTGATTGTGTGATTTCTGCAGTGTCTTCAACTTAGAAGCTAGAAACAGCAGAAGAGATAGAAGCCTAGAGCTGGGCAAAACATACTCTTTTAGGGGGAGGAGAGGGAAAGTGGAAATAGTGCTGAGTGCTTGCGGAAGAAATGTATATTCASTGGTTATGTAGAGTCAGAAGTCAAAGAGAAAAGGGCAAGAAGAGTGTGCCTATTTGCAAAATGCACCAATGATGCCAAGGAAGCCTTAATGCCAGCTGGTAGAAACAACCCGCATTAACGTTCTCGCTTTCATATTCTYAGTAAAGCTGAGAATGTTTTCCGTTTTGTCTTCAATCCTTTGTTTTCTTGTACTGTCTAATTGTTACATCATCTACCACTCCCGGTCTCCTTGCCGGCCCTGAACTGTCCAGGGCCCTGATGGCATTGCAGTGTTTGGGCAGACTTGTGTCAGGAAAGCCTTGCTGTGTCCTTGAACCACAGCACTGGTTCCCTGTGTGTCACAAAGGGCACACACGTGCTGGGTCTCCACACTGGTGGCACTTGTAATGCCCTGGGTAACACAGTGCTGGGGGTATTTCCACAGAGTAGCAGCTCTATTTACACTAGAGTACCTTGATTCTTCCCACATGTGGGAATAGATTATTGAAAATATAGAAACAATTTGCATTTAAAAGAAATAAACTGTACTAGGGGAACTTAGCAGCAATTTTCTGTCTCAAAATAAGATTATGGAGATAACTGACAGAAATCATTAAGGCAGCTTTGAGCTCATTTTCTGTTTTAAAATTCTGTCTTAAAAGTAGAGGYATGCCCAGTGTGAATAAACAAACAGGAAAAGTGTTTTTAAAGTAGTGCATGTGCTTTTCAAGATAAATAGTGTAATGCAGAGGTTATCAGAAAGTAGGTTGGACTCAAAGATTCATGGAGGAATTCCTCTGGTATGTTTTGTTCCTACAGCTGTTCTAAGAGGACAACCTGCACCCCACACCCTAACAATATATTACTCAAAGTTGTGCTGTTGGCCAAAAAATCTCAATCTTCTAATATGACTCTAACATGCAAAAGGTGAGAGAGGAAGCAGTGCTGCTGATTAATGTTGTAAATTGTTTATCACTACCTTCACACTGAGTAAAGCTCAAGTAGTTGTGTAGGTTCATATGTATTGTACATAAGTATCAAATATTAAAATATTAATCCATTGTGATCTTACTCTAAGGCTTGGCCTAGATTATACTTGATTTGACTCAGCCCGGGAGACTTTATTGTGGATTTTTTCTTTTATTCTTTTTTTAAAAGCAACTTAATGCTCAAGGTATGACAAAGAACTTTGAGTRAAATTGAATAGTGATATAAGCACAAAAGTCACAGTACAAATGGACAAAATATTTTGGTAATACTCACTTTTCTCTGCAAATATAAAAGTAATGAATGGCTTCTACAATCTAGTTCCTGTCTGACTTTAACAGCTCATTATTTTCATTTTCTAAAATGTTCTGGTATCTAAGTGATTAAGAGATTACTTAATAATTCATGAAATGATATCATTTTGTAGTATAGACCTGTAGAGCTTTTTGAATTCTCATTGTCTTCTCATGATCAGGACAGCAGCTTGAGTTAAAGCCAAAAATAGCTTGCAATCATTTGGTATCAAGACACTAACAAGCTCTGCAGACATCCCAAATATTTTTTCCCTCTTCATCTAGCTATGGCTTAATCCCTTCTTTTTTTTCCCAGTGTGATATTCAACACATAATTTTCTCCTCATACTACAATGAATGTTTCCAAAAGGTTAAAGTAATGCTTTTTGCATCACAAAAGAGAATTTTTCTTTTCCTGATGTTAGATTGCTATCTAAGCCCACCCTGAAATTTGATAGCCTGACAATAAATATTTTTCCCCAGAATCTCAGATCATAAACTGTTAGTTTGTATATTCTTATTTGTGTGCATGTTTATTACTTGTGATGTACAAGATTTTTTAAAGTCAAAGAGCTAACATCAAGCAAAATAATATAATTACACTTCAAAGCTTGTACAATTCTATTGTAGTGTAGTGTAATGTTACAATTACTAATGTAATTGTAGTACAGCAGGATGCTCTAAGTTGGGTAAAACTGCTCAAACTTTGTCTTGTTAGCAAAAGTTATCAGAGGTGGATGGAGGAGGGGTGTCATGCTGCTTTTGGTATTGAAGAATGCTGAGACCAGCCTGACTCAACTGTTCAAAGTTAAACATCCTGAGGATGTGAAAAACAGTATTTCCTGCCAGAAATTGGCACTGATGAGGATGTGGCCAAGTTCCCGAGACAGGAACCCACAAATGACGATCCAGAAAACTGAAATAAAGCTGCTGAGCTAAAGGCTGATAAGGTGACACAGGTGACCTAGAAACATCTGGCTGACAATCATTTTATATATGTGGTTTATATACTATAAGAGCTCAGTCCCACTTTTTAATGGATACACTTCTGACACATCCCTTCCCTTTCCAAAGTGAGGGTATGAAGATTTCTCCCTTGAGTGGGAACACCCCTCAAGGTTACTTCCCTGTGAATTGTTTTATGCTGTTACTGTAGAGGAATTTCTTAAATATGCAATTTTTGCATAGACCAGAATTTCTGGTTTCCAACTATTAAATTTTTAACATACATAATATTGAAGGCTCTCTGAATTTGATTTAGGACCATTACTAGAATAAAATTGTCCAAACTTTCTTGCCATCTGATGTATTTATCTATTTGCAAACACATTCAGGGGCTGTGTGTAGGGTAGGCAAGAGAAACTATTTTAGATTGAATCATTCACTTAGTCTGGAGTACTAGGGAAAGGAAGTAAATGCATGGAGGTTGCCCATAACCTTCCACTTCAATTGATGATCTCCCCAATTGGAAATATCCATCCAATAATCACTTCTTCTCCAGATTAACGTGTTTCTTTCAATGCAGAGTTGGAATGTGAATAAAAAAATTAATACAGTCATAGTCAACAAAAAAAGAAGTATGGTCTTTGTTGTATAGAAAATACCCAATGCATGGAATGGAAGGCAAGTTAGTGGTTTAAATGCAATGTGAATGAGTGGCGTGAGTGGTTGGCAAGGCAGGCCAGAGGGCAGGATATGTGGTCAAGTTAGGTGGAGTTGAGACTCCTACTTTGTATTCCTATAATAAGGTCTGGATGTGGGAAGAGGAACTGAGGAGAACAAACGGATTTAATTTTCAAGTAAATTGGTGAAAAACATCAATCACTTGTTTTTAAAATTTTAAAAGTTTAATAGTAATAAAATGGTTATAAAAATAGTAATACAATTATAGTAATAAAAATTTGAACAATTGAGATTAGGACAATACGAGACAATAAAAACCAAAGAGTTACGAACTGTCCGGGTACCTCTTTCTGAGCAAAATAAGCCCAAAAAAGGACACCCGTTAACAAAGGATTAACTCTTAAAAGCAATCGCCTATTGCATATTCATACACCTCAGACATGATGCATAAATTCCATTCAAACACAGGATTCTGTCTCGTCATCGTCAACTTCTTCCTTTTAATCCTGACGGCGTCTTTATGGCTGAGCAAGGCGGGAAGAAGTTCGTTTCTTCTGATAATGGAGCAATAAATTCTCTTTCTCTGAAAGATTTAGGTGTCCTGTGGTTGCCGTCTGGTGCACACCTCATTCCTTTCTTAAAAAAAAAATATCCCACATACATAGTTTCTATTTTAACTAAAAAAGTTACATTTTAACTACAAAACTACATTTACCGTACCATTAAAATGTTAATACAGCACTACTAATCAATACAACATAATACATATAGTAAATATCTGCGTAGAGCCATGTAATATGCACTTTTCACACAAGGTTATTGCAAATAGAGATTTCGGACGTCCGTTTTCAGGCGGGGGCCTCGCTGCAAGGCTGCCACGCCTGACCAGCAGCCCCGTACGCGCCGCCATCTCCGCGCTCCGCAGCCGGGCAGGGCCCGCTCTCCCCCGGGCAGGGCCCGTGGGCCGGCCCGGCCTCCCCCGAGAGCCGCAATGGTTCGTCCTGGGGCAGGGCGGGCGGGCGGTCGGTGCGCCGTTCGCTTCCGGGTTGGGGTGCGGGCGGGCGCTCTGTGGTTGCTCCGCCCCGCCGGCGCTCTGTGGTTGCTCCTCCCCGCCCGGCGCTCTGGCCCGGCGCGCGCGGGCGGTATGCGCAGGCTCGGCCCTTGCCTCAAGATGGCGGCGGTGGCGGATAAACAGAAGCACGAGCACGGGCGGGTGAAGATCGGGCACTACATCTTGGGGGACACGCTGGGTGTCGGCACCTTCGGCAAAGTCAAGGGTGAGCGGGGCCGCGGGRCCATGGGCGGCCCGTCAGCGCGGCCGGGAGCGCCGCTCGGAGCGGGGCTTGCACGGGCTGAGCTGCCGGGGTGGGACTTGCGGTCCCGCTGCGGGAGGCAGCGGCTGGGCAGAAACAGCTTCCTCATCTGTGCTTGCGGAAATAACCGCTGGGAGCTAAATGCTGCCTCTGTTCGGAACAACAACCGGGCATGTAACGAAAGCAGGGAGATTAAATCCTCGAAGCTTCGTATGTTGCATTTTGATGCTCCAGTACGAACTCTCGATGCCCTTGTAAGGAAGGCAAGATTTCTCTCTCTCCACAGAGAAATAAGTTTAAAAAGATGGGTCTGGGATTGTGGATTAGTTGGTAACACAGCTGATGTGCAGATACGGAAAGTCTTCATGTTTAATCTGCTTGACCAGTGGTTGTCAAAGTTTGTTTTTTTCAGCTCATATTTAAAAATTTTCCGATGTAGGGCTATGGATGCCATACGGCTTGTTTGAAGGCTAGTAGAAATAAGGTAGAATTTAAACTTCCCCATAGTGCCATGCACCGCAGATGGCAGGACTGTGCATTAGTTTACACTGTTCCTACCGTGTTGTTTGTGAGAACTTCAAATATCAAGCAAATCAAAAGCATCCTTTCTCGAATGAGTAGAGCTAGGCTTAGGCTGTATTCTTCATAAGAGTTGTGCGGTTTTTTTTTTTTTTTTTTTGTTTTTGGGGGGGTCTTGGGGGGTTTTTTAGAGGGTTTTTTTGGCTTTTTTTTTTTTTTTTTTTTTTTTGTTAATAGGTGCATAAAAACTCAGCTTTTTTTCTTCAGTGTAGATAATCCATCGTATATGCTCTGCACAAGCTCTTTTAGCTATTGACATGTCCTGCGAAAGATTAATGATGTATAGTAAATAGGATGATATTTTGCTCTAGGAAGGCAGTAAAAAATATTTGGAAAGCACAGCCTTTTGAGCCTCTTCTTCAAGAGAAGCTTATAAAAGGGACAGCCCCAGCCATTTAGGAGCAGAGACAAATCCCCCTGCCCATATGGCAGCTGGGGTACTGGCTTTTTCTGTACTGAAATTAGTACTTCCTTGAGGAGAGGAAAAAAAAAGTAATGCAGCAGAGAAGCATTAGGTTCTATTTCCTCATGGAAGGACTGCCTGCTAGAGGGGAGGGGTCAAAGCTGTGTTTGTTCTGTGGTTTTTACCCAGCACACTGCAGAAGAGTAGGACTGACATACCATCAATGTTCTAGTATGATCCTCTATTTTGGAGAGCACTGTTGTGGTACTGCTTTTCTTGTCTCCATATGATGTACTGTTGTCTTGCTTCAGCTGTGCTTAATAAAGAACATTTTATCTATGATGCACTGATTTTCCTCTTGATCACACATTTTTTTCATTTAATATCAGATCTGCAATTGTTTTTCTGTTTTCATAATTTCCTTCTCTGGTGATATGGTTTCATCAATTGACATAAGGTGAAAAACATGTGTTCACTTCTTAAAATTCAATTAGGGTATACCTTGAGCTCATGTAATGTAAGGTGTCAGGCAAATGGCTAAGTGAATGTTCTAACAGTGGTGGCAGCCTGAAAAAATCGGACTGGAAGATCAGTGTTTTATTTGGTAATTGTGAAAGGTCTCCTGCTGTCGCTTTCAGATGAATTCATGCTGCTGGTAGCTGTCACTGGTGTGATTCTGTCCACTTTATCATTTTCACCTGGCTGTGCCACTCTGAATGAATTCTGAGTGACTTGGTTTACCTGACTGTGCCTCAGATGGGCASTTGCAGAAATGGCTGTTCCTAGCCATCATCTAGACAAAGCTAAAATGCCACTAAAGTGAAAAGCTGAGGTGGCAGAATACTGAATCTGAACCAATTGTATGAGGCACATTCATGTTCAGGACTTCACTAGGATTCAGTGTAAAACATCTATCCCTATTTCCATCATTTTGTAAGCACTTTCCTATGAAACTAGATGCAAACTATTTCCAGATACCTGTTTTTAAGTTCTCTTTCATAAAAGGAAGAGTASTTGGGCTTCCAGTGGTCCATACTGAGACTATGAGAGTTATTAAATATACAATAATTGTTCCAGCTCTCTGTATCTAGAGTATCAACACTGTTCTGTATAGACTGCAAACCAAGTGGTCTGGTCATGACAATAAGGCCACCTGTAAATGAATGGTGCAAGTCAGTATGTTGTGCAGCAAGATGGCTTTGCACAGCACMAACTATTGTTGTTAAGGCTTTTTTCCCATGTTAGTGAAAATATTTGTATAGCTCATACTCTTAAAAACTGCTTCCCTCAGAGCTTTGGATTGGCTTTTTGGCCTGCTGCAAATGGTTTCATGAAATACAACATAGCCTTCAGATTACTTTTTTTCTCTAAAAACTTAATGACTGATACCTGTATTTCATGAGTATGTTGTATTTGGCCTGCATGGCCTCAAAATAAGTTTTTTTTTCCAATTTAAGAACTGTTGAACAAGGTAGAGACTCTTCCTCCTGCACTTCTCCCATTAATCATAAGTCACTGCTGCTTTGAGACTCTCTCACTGTCATGAAAACCTTGATGCTATGCAAAGCCATAGTGAAGTTTGAAGACAATTAGTATTGTCAGAAAAAAAAGAAATATAGGAATATACTATGTCTGTTAATTTAATTTTTTTTTTTTTTTGCAGAGATTATTTTGAAAGACTGATAGCTAGTTGAGGATTAGGGTGCATTCCCTTTTTTATAGGTAAAACTTCCATCAAGTGGTAATGCAAAGTACATTTCAGGAAGGTAACACTGGCTGCTTACGTTTCTACATGATGTTATCATCTGGGGTGACGCTTTCACTTCTGTCCTAATGTTGAATTCAAAAGTGTCAGCAGTCTGTTACCGGTTGGTATCTGCTGTTTTGCTGGTAATAGATACCTTGAACTGTATCCAGGAAAGGCTACATGTATCTTAAAAGGCTAGATTTGTTATAATTTCAAATTGAAATACAGTAAGCCAAATGTTTCTGAAGAAAATAGAGATGGAATTTGAAATGTCTTAAGCAAGAGAATAGGCTTTTTGGGATCTTTCTGCACTGGCACCGAACCACAGTATGTTTTCATTACAATAAATTATTCAGAGCTGGTGGAGTTGAAGAAGCAGAAAATCTTGTTTTTTCCCAGTCAATGAATAAAATTAAAGCTTGAGGCTCACAGCCTTGAAGGCTGTGACAGCAAGAATTGGTTTCAGTCAACTGCTAATGTTACTGTTTAATTACATTGAAAGAAAATTGTTTTGAAAAGCTCTTTTCTTATTTGCCTTGCATATTGAGAATAGATTGTAGCTAATGAATTACTTTCTAATGTTTTTGTGAGTCCTAATGGAATTCCAGTCTAAGGTAGACTGACAAATCAGAAATGAAACAAAGTGGCTTAAAAATAAGATTTTATAACCCAGTGCATATCAGAACTGTGTGTTTATGTTGTAAGCTGTAGACGTGGTCAAATATGTATGCTACTTACTGTATTAAACACCATCTTAAATGTACTTTGTACAGCAAAAGAGGATGCAGATTCATGTGTTTGACCAAAAGATTTTTGCTTGGTTTCTAAGAAGCTGTTTCTTAGTAACAAAAACCAATGTTACATTTTAACTTACTGATTAAAGTTGTGTTTGGTTTTTTTCTTTGTTTGTTTTGTTTGTTTTTTGGGTTTTTTTTCAAATAATCCTGGTGTACATCAGTTCCCGTTACAGGTGGGTAAAGACTTTACAATTAGAGTAGTTGCGTTTCTAATTTTTATCATTTTAATGATGATTCTTTACTCCTGAGGGTTTGAACGCAGATGTTATAATTTGTTTGATTCCTTTAAACTGCAATCACATTTGAAGAAAATAAAGAGAATGTAACTGCTTTGRTTGTAAGTCTGGTTCAAAGCAAATAATTCTCATACATTTCTAGGCGCTCACCTGCCACTGCTTTGTGGTCTCTCTAGAACTTGCTATAGATTCCAGCTTTGTCCTGCTTTCCTCAGTAGTGCAAATATGCCTGCCCAGCACTTTGTTTATTGTGGCCCTTCTGAATTAGGGGATGTCTTTTCATCCTAATCAGAGCTCTTTTGTTTTTCCATGTGATAAGTCTATCTCAGTGCAGCTTTATGATGGTTCTGGGTCTTGGGTAATCCACTGTTTAATTCCCTACAGGAATTCAGAATGCTTAATTTTATAGGTGGCTGTCCTGTAAGAAAAAGCATACAGATGCTTATCATTATCTTCTGCCTCTCTGCTAAGAGCTTCTCACTTGCATTAGTTTTTAGCTTGATATAGAGGCAGAAGGCAGCAGGAAGGTATTTTGTGCTGGAATGAGATTTACAGATCGATGGGTGTTTGTTTATTCTATCCAAATTATCTGTTGAACACAGAAGGATTTTTGTGGATCACTGCTGTTTAATCACAGCTTCCCATGGGTATATAAAATTAATCTTGAAGCCCACGGCTTATTTAAATTCTCAAGTGAAGGTAGGCACCCAAATGTGAGTGAGTATTGTGTCAGCACAGTTCTGTTACAAATGTCTGTTCATGTGGACAAGGATGAGCCATGCGTGTGTCTGGAGAATCTGGCTTATCTTTGGAAGGTAGAAGTCAGGGTGGCAAATAAATGGTGATATTATAATCACTGTGTGTGGCAGCCATGCAGACAGGGAAGCCTTCTGGTAAAAGAGATACTTTGCTTCTCAGTGTTCCATCTGTGATCGTGTTTTGGGTTTAAGAAAAATATTCTCATGGATTTTGCTGTGTCTACTCCCAATAGCACTTGCAAAGTTAAGGATTTCAAGAGAGGTAACTAACTGTGAAATAGTTTATGCTTTTTAGTTCCTCTGTTTAAAGAACAGTGAAACCATCCTTAGTTTCTTTTCCACTTAGAGGAATGCATTAGGTTGCATGTTTTTCCTTGTTTTTCTTTGTTTCTGTTCTATTTTTAGTAAATTTCTCGTCATATTTGCCACTTATTTAAATAGAATAAAGCTCTGTTGTTAACTGCACAGAATGTGGAGCTGTCAGACTGCTCCAAGGACAGATATATTTTTATAAGTAAACTGATCAGGTACTTACACTGGTAATTCAGAGCAATTGCTGAAGCAGGCTTCCTGAGGGAGTGATAGGAGTGATCCTTGCAGATGAAGTAAAGGAGGTACAGGAAAACATGTTTGAGTGGGTTGTTGGAGTGACTTACACAATGAGTTGAAATGCTCTCTCTAATTAGCAAGGATGGCAAGGGTTTGGGGATATGCTTTTCTTTTTTTTTTTTTTAATCAATATTGCAAGGAAGATTTCTGCTGGTTAGGATTAAGGAATTTCTTACATATATACATCTTCTAATGATAGAATTCTGGGAGAAATTGGAGTAGGGCTGAAGAAATTCCATATCATCTGGCCTTCAGCCTACCCAAAGATAATGAGGATATGTGGAACGTTAGTGTCTTAACCTGGCTACATTCAAAAAGGAGGAACAATGTCTTAACTGAGCAATTGAAAACCTTGACTAAATACTTCCTTGTTTCTTGCAGTTGGAAAACATGAGCTAACTGGGCATAAGGTTGCTGTGAAGATCCTGAATCGACAGAAGATTCGCAGCCTTGATGTTGTAGGCAAAATCCGCAGGGAGATCCAGAACCTCAAACTCTTCAGGCATCCTCATATAATTAAGCTGTAAGTTTTGCTTGCTGTAATCAAGCTTTCTTAGACAGTAATCTCTTTTTGCTCTCACTGATCTGAAATACATTTAAAGGGCAATACTACAAACAGTAATATTACTTACTATTATAAGTATATAAGTATACTTGTCAGAAAAGTAACCAGCTTTAAAGTATGCAACTGTGCCCTCTGTCATGTGTTTTTACAAAGCTGGGTTTTACTGCAGGCTGGAGAGTTTCCATTAGATCTTTGCTTAGACATTCTTTGGACAGGTGTATGAAAGATAATGTCATGACAGATATTTCTGGTAGCAGTCATCTCTGAGTTTAGTGGCTACTTCAGTTTTCTTTTTCTGTTTATATTTGGTTTTTTTTTTTCCCTGCTTGGAAAATGAGTTACTAAGAACAAGAGTGTAAAGGTCATTTCTATAGCAAGTTTATTGAATCTTTTCAAAGCGTTTTTAGTGATGTGCTGCTCATTGATATATGTTTTTTCACTGTAGATGTTGCTCTGCAAGATTTTTCTGAATTAAGGATGTAAAGTTTGATAAATCTGATTGCTGTTTCAGAAATCTTCAGTGTAGAGGCTAGCCTTTGTCTAAATGTGGTATTTAAAATATGCCTGATTACATCTGTTAGTTGATCAATAGTTCATTGGTGGATTTCAGAGTAAAATGATGTCCCAGAGTAGACCCCTCATGTCTTGTCTGTGGTAATAAATTATAAGTAACATTGATTTTCTTTGACTCTAATTTCCTGTTAAAAATATTCTGCACTTTCAGAGTGTGAGTGACTTCCACTTTCTTAGTCATGATGTGGGGTGGTTGTTTTATTGGTAGAATTTTGTCTACAGACCCCACTGCCACTGGCAGATGCCATGTTTCTGCACTCCCTTTATTTGAGCAACAGCTGTTACACTGAAGCTAAATTACATTGTGTAAGGTCAACTCACCCACTTCTTCAGTGAGCTAGTTTTCAGAAGGCTGTTGAGCTGATTTGTCAGCAAAATTGCTAGTGCTTTTAGTTAATCTGTGAATGGGTCCAAAGGGCATACCTATATCCAGAACAGAATAGGAAATGTCAGTTCACCAAGTGACATATCAAGGTGAAAGAGGAATGTGTGCTTGTGGTGTTGCTAAACTGAAGACAGTTTAGCAGATTTGAGATGACAGTTTCTTTCTTAGGGAATTACAGGGAAAATTTTTTCTTTTGCATGTGGAATTCTGTAAATAGAACAAATGAAACAATTTTTAGGTAAGGATATTAGAAAAAATTAAAATCTCTTAAATTTTGATTTTGTCCTAAAACTTGTTATTTCAAAGCTTCAAAGTTGTGTTTTTAGAATATAATTGAAGTAGAATGATAAAAATATAACAACCAGAGATCAATACTCTTAATATTCATTAAGGGGAATTCTTTCCTAGTCTCAAAGTACACTTTTTCATTTACGGCAAATGAATTTTTTTGCATGGTTATGTTGAAAAGTATGTATTTTTGCAGTACTAGCAAAGTCCTTTTGAAGTCCCTTTTCACTTCATCAAGCTGTTGATGAGGCAGCGCTGTCTTATAGTCTTAAAGAAATCACTTGTCCCTCTGAAAGAGCAAAGACTGATATTCCTAATAGGGATTACAAATTTTCTGCTAGTCTTTGCAATGGTGTCATCACACAGTGAAAGGAAGGTAAAAAGCTTCTGAAAAATATTGTCATTCCAGTAGCTGTAGATTGATTGTAACTATTTTAAAGTATATTTTTAATCTGATTATTTGTATGACTTTGGTTTTAACTAAATATAACTAGTGTTTTACTGAGTGTGTAGACTAATAGATACCTTCTCTTATCAGGTACCAGGTCATCAGTACACCCACTGACATTTTCATGGTGATGGAGTATGTTTCAGGAGGAGAACTGTTTGATTATATCTGTAAAAATGGAAGGGTAAGAAGTAGTCCAGCTCTGCAAATCAGTGACTTGCATTTTGTTACTGCATTTGCAACTTTCCTGTGTCACTCTACACTGAGGGGACAGACTTTTGGGTATCTTTTTGGGTATCTTTGTCAGAATGACACAATAAAAAGTTTTCTTTTCTCAAAATAATATTATGATTAGTGTAGCACAAGGTTTATTATTAGAGTAGCACAGGATTTCTATGAGCAGAATGAATATACTATAATTTATAAGTAGTGTAGTATAGAATTTTTATGCAACCTAACTTGGGATATCTATTCACCTAGACCCTCTGTACATCTGGTCAAATCTTAATACATATTTTGCTGTATCCATTTAACAGTCACAGTCTAGCCTTGAAAGTCCTAGGAATGAACTCAAGTTCAGAGGAAGCAGAGGATGTCTGTGGCCACTGAGAAGTCCCAGATTTCATTCCCGTTTAGGACTCATAACTGGTGTTAAAGACATCAAACTCTGGCTGCTGTTGCAGTTCCATATGCCATGACAGTCATCCATGGCTCTGTGCCTGAGAACTAAAGGCTGGTAATGCAGCAGATAATCAGCCCTGCACCCAGGAATCTTGAGGCTGGTAGGGAGGGGAAGAAGAAAACTGGTTTATTTGCTTCACAGGACCTCCAGGACCTGATAATGAGGCAGAGGGCATGAACACATGACTTGCATGGTCACAGAATGGCTGCTTGCCTCACTAAGTGGCRTTAATTAAGCTAACCACATTATTATGGGCTAGGAGCAAGGGGTACTGATTACACCTTGTTAAATGTGGGTGTGTTTTCTTGTATTCGGTTTCAATTTTGCTGCTATCAGTTAAAACATTTTATGACTGTGTTTTTTTTTTTTTTAAGTACAAATGGTTATATGTTAACACATTCAAAATCTTCATGCTTCATGTGTGACTTTGTCGTAGCATTCTTCCTTTCTACTAATCTGTTAATTTACAATGGCTGGGAATAAACCAGATGAATATGTACCCAATTGGAGTAGCTGAAAACTGTTTCTGTATATATCCCGTTATTAGAAAGGTACCATTGTCCCCTAATTACTGTCTTCTACTATTAGAACAGCTTGTGTGAAAAATCTGAAGTCCCTCTTTATAGACTAGATATATAGGATACTAGAGTTACTGGAACAAACTGATATGGATTATAGGTCTTTGTAGGAAATGCCCACCGAAGTCTGTTGTTAGGGACTAGCTGCTGAGAGCATAAATAGCATCTGAGGTTAATAATTTCTGTGTTGCATTTCAGCAGCTTTTGCCAGCTTAAATCTTGCACTGTGCTTAAACATCAAACTGATAATTCCAGTTATAAAAAGCTAAATGTTTCAGTGCTAATATTTCTATTTAGTGAGCATGTAACATCTGCCAAACTCAATTTCAAAAGTGTCAATAAGAACTTCCAGTGACTTTCTGAGTAAGTGGGTATGTTTTGAGTCAATTTAGAGCTGTGGTACAAAACACAATATAAGATATGAAGCTGCTTGATACTAGTTTTGATAATCTATAAGAGTATCTATGAAGCTATATAAAGTATCAAATGGTAAGTATAATTTAGAGTTATATATAGTTATATATAGTGTAGGTCATGGGAAAGTTTCCTCTGGCTATTAAAAATGAAAATCAAGTTAACTTCCACTGTCTCTTAATTATTTAAAATCTTTGTCTCTTGTAGCTTGATGAGAAGGAAAGTAGACGTCTGTTTCAGCAAATCCTTTCTGGTGTGGATTACTGTCACAGGCACATGGTAGTGCATAGAGATCTGAAGCCTGAAAATGTGCTTCTTGATGCCCACATGAATGCTAAGATAGCTGACTTTGGTAAGTATTGCTTTATTTTCCTACCTGATTGCATTTCTGGTGTTAGATCCTGTTAATAATGATAGGAAAGTTAAACAAAGTATGTATATTTTAATATCCGGGTGGTGGGATACAACAGAGGAACATAAAGAAAATAGATGTAAAGCAAAATAATGTTCTTGCACATTCATTGAACTTGTTTTCCTCTCAAGCTTTCTTGCTTTCTCTTGAGGTATTTTCTGTGACTGGCTGAAATTGTGAACTGATTAGTTTGGTTTCACTTAACAATATTTTCTCTGAAATGCTAAGTAAACTTAAGTTCTGACCTTTCTTCTTCAAAACTCACTCCTTTTCTGTTTCACCATCTGTAAAATGTAGATGCTTAGTTCTCCTGGAAGAACAGCGCAGGGGCAATTCATCATCTTTAAGAAGCTACAGTGTTATAGAAAAATACACTAGTCTTCCTGATTTGTTTATGCCAGCTGTTCATGTCACAGCTGCAGAGAAGCCTTGAAGCTAGTCTTCATCTGAGTCAGGAAGCCTCACCTGACTAATCACATATAAGCATAGTAAGGTATTCATACTAATGTGTCATGACAGATCTCTGTAGACATAGTGGATAATACCTGCTTATGTAAGTCTCCTGTGAAAGGTGTTAGGTAATGCTGAGTATGCAAAGTATGTTTTAAAAGTATGGTGTTCAACTGTGTAGCCCTGGGAATCATATTGGTTTCTCATGTGAAGAAATTATTTGAGTGAAATGGCTCACATGGTAAAAAAATGAAGTAAAGTAACTTACAAAAACGTCTTGCTGTAACTTAGTGTCAGCAAAACTGTAGCACTCATTTATTTATGAGCCATGTATTAAACAAGAGCTTAATAAAAGCTTTTGTATGTTAGAATATGAAAGCTAGCCAAGCTGTACTCTTTCCCCTCCACATTCCCTGCTGACCCATGAAAGGGCATAATTCCTTCTTGGAGATTGAGTTCTTTGGCTTATGGTAGTCTTGATCATGCAGCCTCACTGAGGAAACTAGAAGAAATTTTCTACAGCTGTTAGACTATTCTGAGTGCTGGTGAATGCAGGTGGCCTGGTTCTAAAGCTCATTTCTGTTGCTTACAGAGTATCTGAAAAGCAAACCACTAAACTGCAGTGATGCAGGAACCAGGTGCATAATGTAGGGGTGTAAATTGTAGTAAATCCATGTTTACTCCTCAGTAAAGTTTACTCCTCATATTTACTCCTTTCTTCTGTGTAACCTCTAACAGAATTTCAGGGAATTCTCTGGTAGCATTTCCCACTTTGGCATTTTAGAAGCAAATGGGAATTTTAGTCCTTTCTTGTTAATGACCAAAATCCTGTCTTCCTATACTGCTTCATCTCCCTTCGAGCAACTTTTTTCTCTGTCATGCCTGTGTCATCCAARTTTAACTGTTCTAGTCTAGGACTGAATATGTTCTCAAATATCTCTAGGCTGTGGGCAGTCATGGATTGATGTTACTCGGATTTCTGGTAAAATACATGGAGGATTATGTGGCATGCTCATATAAAAATTCCATAATTCCAAACAATACTATTTCTTAACTGGAATAAATCTGTTAGTTTTCTATCTTAATCATTAGTGGTTTGTTCTAGGTGCTGTATGCAGTGTGAAATAATTTTGCTCCCTCAATTTTTAGTAGTTACTCTTATACACTTTCAGGTCTATCAAATATGATGTCAGATGGAGAATTTTTAAGAACAAGCTGTGGTTCCCCTAACTATGCTGCACCAGAAGTAATTTCTGGAAGGTAGTTTCTTTTATATTGGATACACGTATGCATGTACTTCAGTCATGTTGCTGCTTGATTTTAAAGGGTACAAAAGTAGTTCAGCTGACAAGCTTTATGCTGAGAAACTGAGGGCTGTTASTGGTATTGATAATTTTTAAAATGTTTAAAGCTTCTGTGAACTAGCTTTGAATAGTTCCTGTAAGGTAAAGGTGATGTCTAATGCCCCAAATGCATTGTGTACACTCTGCCTGAATTGCTGTAAAAATCTCATGTTCAGCTCAGATCTTGGAAGCTAAGGTGCAGAGTTACAGGCGGAGTCTGCTGTGAAGCTGAGTATCAGTGAAATACATGCTTCAGAGTAGATACTCATTTTGGAGGTAACTTCCTTTTTTGTAAACCATGATTATCAAATCTGCTTTCAGCTACCTACCCTAATATTGCCTCTTGTTGATGGGAGGCCAGATGTATCTTTTACTCTGGCAGGGGCACAGAATATGTGACATGTTCAGCTAAATACTTGTCTTAAACTTTTCAGCCACAATTTGGGGGATAACTGACTTTGCACAGATTCCTCTAAACCATTGATAGCAATATATAACATGGGTGTTCTTAGTAGTAGATGCATGTTTCTTTCAAATTGCCATTGTACAAAATTGCACTATGGATTATTGTTACACATTAGAGAGGAAAAACTGTACTTGTGCCCTCTTATATATTAGAAAGGGAAGAGAACTGAAGTTCAAGGGAGGCACAGAATAGAACTGAAATGGTATAGCGCTTGCAAAATCAGTTGTCCTGAGTTCACATGCTTTTAATTACTGTGAGAGAATGRAAAAATGACAGAAAACATATTTAAATGTATTAAACACAAATCACTAATAATTATTTTTTCACAGGTTATATGCAGGTCCAGAAGTAGATATTTGGAGCAGTGGGGTTATTCTCTATGCTTTGTTATGCGGAACACTCCCATTTGATGATGATCATGTGCCAACCCTTTTTAAGAAGATATGTGATGGKATCTTTTATACCCCTCAGTACCTGAATCCATCTGTAATTAGTCTTTTGAAGCACATGCTGCAAGTGGATCCAATGAAAAGAGCAACAATCAGAGACATTAGGTAAAAYACTTGCTGATGTCTGATCACAAGATGCTGCAATTATAGTAGCACAAATATGCAGAACAAAGAAGTTWTTCATAGAGCTTGTCCATGTTTTCTAGAGTGAGATGAAAAATTCAGGTTGTGATGGCTYGGTTTTAGCTCTGATAGGGCTGATCTGCAGTAGACAATTAACTATCTATTGGAGATCATAGTAAAACAAAATATTTATACTATATATGGAAATATTTATCCTATATATGGAAATTCTGAGACACTTTAGGTTTAAGACTGCTATAGCAAAGCTGTTTGCATAATGGTTTGCAAAAATTACAGTATATAGACTTCTCTGGGGGAAGAAAATTGCCTTTGCTGTTAGGAACTAGTGCTCTCTACTGTAAATGTCTCTTTAATCTGATAACTACTGCTTTTATTCATATTTCTTCAGGGTCTGAAAAGTTATTTGTTAAGACTGAATATTCCACATGTAAGGCAACAATTTCTAGCTTCAAAGCACTGACATGAATTTGTGTATGAATGGTAATTACTTCACCAAGTACTGATAAGTTAAAGTTTGTAGGTAGAGAGAGGCATCATGGGCTCCAGATTCCAAGAGATAATTCTGGAGAAGTTGATTTGTGTTGACAAATGKGCACTGGATCAAATTAAAAAAAAGATAGCTGGAACAAATGCAAGTGTACTTTATGCAGCAGCTTAATTTTCTTTGCAAGAACCTCTAAGGAAAGAATGTTGCTATACTACCATGGTGAAAAACTGCTCCTTTTAGGGTTGGAAGTTAGGAAATGAGCAACCTCAGTTTTGTTAAATAAATAGTGTGTGGTCAAGAAGTGGTGCGAAACAGATGTTGAAAAATGTTGGTTACAGAACATGGCTGGAATTTGAATCCGAAACAGCTCTGTCCTATTACCCATATAACATGTCACCTCACAGTTTAAAGGACAAACGGAGTTTATTTGAATACCTTAATTCTTCTAGGGGTTGTATGTATGTGGATGCAAGGGGAAAGACCTGGTGCCATGAACAGTAACAGTTTTCCTCTGGGTTCAGTCATCCCAGCTATGGCTGAGCCTATGGCTGTTATGATATGGGAAAATATTCTTCTGCTTCCAAATCAACTGTTTTTCTGATTAAACTATATTTTGCTCAGCACATTCATGCTGAGGCACAGTGTTCTCAGGATCACTCTGAGTGGAGCTTAGTTCACTGTGCTGGTTTGGGCTGGAATAGAGTTGAATTTTTTCACAGTAACTGTGTTTTGAATTTGTACTGAAAATAGTCTTGGTAACAGGTGGATGTTGTAGTTACTGCTGAGCAGGGCTTGCACAGAGACAAAGTCTTTTCTGCTTCTTACAYRGTCCTAACAGAGCAGGCTGGGKGTGCACAAGGAATTGTGAGGGGACACTGCTGGAGCAGCTGACCCCAACTGAGCACAGKCATATTCCATACCATATAGGGTCATACTCTGCAGTGAAAATAAGAGGAAGGCTGATGGGGCTGGTCTGCTGGTCATCAGATATTTTGTGAGGAGCAGTTGTTTTTTATCTGCATTACTTGTCTTTCTTGGGTTTCCTTTTCATCTCTCTTGTGTTTTTGGATTTTTTTTCTGCTTAGAATTTTTAAAAAAAATTCTAATTATTAAACTGTTTTTATCTCAACCCTCAAATTTTTTGCACTTCTACTCTTCTGGTTCTGCCCCTTATCTCACTGGAGAGGACCAAGCAAGTAGCTGTGTGGTGCTTAGTTGCTGGCTGGGGTTAAACCAGTTGTTACCATCCTGTTTGATACCCAGTATATGGGGCTTGAAGGTGTTGAGTTAAAAACAGATTTGAACAGAGCATATTAGATAAAATAATTATAAATTCTATCTGTATAATGTTTTTTTGTAAGACTATTGAWTTTTCTGTTCTCAATATTGATTTATCAGATCTCTTCCATGTTCCATTTTTTGCTGTACATGTTGAAGATTTAGGGGATTTTTTGCAATTTGCTGTGCTACGTAGTGCTTAGTGACTTTTTGTGGGGGAGGTTGTTTGTTTGGTTTTTGTTTTGTTTTGTTTGTTTTGTTTGGTTTTTTGTTTTGTTTTGTTTTTTTGTTAGAACATTGGCCTTGAGCTTAATCTGGTATTTGGGCTCTGTACTGAAGCTGTGACTGTCCTTTGAGTACCATCTCAGGGAGACAATTAACTATTACATGTCTTTGTCCAAGATTTTTTTTTTTTGTGGAGCAAATACAGAATGGCACCTTCGCTACATTCTTCTGTGATCTTTTCTCCTTCATTGCTATAATTTCAGTATCTTGAACATCCTTGGGCAGTCAAAATATTTCTACTAGTATTTCTTAGGAGCATAATTTAGACTTTTTGGAAGATTTACAAACTATTTTGGAACATCTCCCAGGCCTCACAGCACTGTGGTTATGAGTGGTAAGGCACGTGGGAGTAAATGTGCAGGTAGGACATRATAGAAATGGCATTTTATCATGAAGTGATAGAATGTTTGAAAGGAAGATGCTGTTGCAAGGAGGCCTGGCTTATTAACACCGTGCTGGGACATGGCTTGCTCCTGTTGAAGATTGCTCAATACTATTCAGCACCCTTAAGGAGAAGATGGGATTTCTGGGTCTGAAAACATATCAACAGACACTTTGGCTAAGACAGAAACCCAGCTTTCAACTATATCACTTGCTCCTATAACTAAAAGTAAACAACCAAAGAAAAAGTAATCTTGTGTGGTCAGAAATGAAGAAGCTTCTAGGAGGGAACAGGAGAGGGAATCAGAAGGATCAGCCCTTTCTGCAGCAAAACAGTCAAAAGAACAGGAAGAGGAAGGTACTGAAATTATAAATGAGAAAGTAACCACCTGATTCCTATCCCTAAGCAATTTGTGAGATAACAAAAACATTTTTCTCAGTTTCCTGCAAAATGTCTAGTAAAATCTTGTGCAGGCAGTGCTTACTTTATGTACTGTTTTATTGTCTGTGCTACAAGGGGTCTTGGACGGCAACCATTATTCATTCTTCCAGCACAGACTAAAATTAATTTTATATTTTAAAGGAATTTCCTGTTGAAGATGTTTTCTTTACTTATGTTTACTCAGATTTTTTTATTTTTAAATCTAGGGAACATGAATGGTTTAAGCAGGATCTTCCAAAATACTTGTTTCCTGAAGATCCATCATATAGCTCTACCATGATTGATGATGAAGCCTTAAAAGAAGTGTGTGAGAAGTTTGAGTGCACGGAAGAGGAAGTGCTAAGTTGTCTGTACAGCCGAAATCATCAGGACCCTCTKGCTGTTGCTTATCACCTCATTATAGATAACAGAAGAATAATGAATGAGGCCAAAGACTTCTACTTGGCCACAAGTCCACCAGATTCTTTTCTGGATGATCACCACCTGTCTCGCCCTCACCCTGAACGAGTGCCATTTTTAGTAGCTGAAGCACCACGTCCTCGCCACACCCTTGATGAGCTGAATCCACAGAAGTCAAAGCACCAAGGTGTGAGGCGGGCTAAATGGCACCTGGGGATACGGAGTCAGAGTCGACCAAATGATATCATGGCTGAAGTTTGTAGAGCAATTAAACAACTGGATTATGAATGGAAGGTAACAAAATAGAGGACCTTTACAGCAAAAAAACAATGCATTTTGGTTTGAGCTGTGTAGTTACATAGCCCAGACATCTGAAACTGTTTTCATATTCTGGCATTAATCTCATGTGCCTGTGCTGTCGGTGTTTGCTGTGCCAGAAGGGTGTTGGGGGGAGAATGTACATGCTGACAGGAAAAAAAAAGCTAAAATTTTCTCTTGGCGATGCAGTAATATATTTCTCTTGGCTAAAAAATCCCCAATAACCCTTAAGTCCAACAGGTAATGAAGTCTGAAATCACTTGATAAATACTATTGAGTTGAAAGTATGCAGTGATTTTCAAGCAGTTCTGGTTAACTGACTCAAATCTCTTTCATACTAGGTTGTAAATCCATACTATCTGCGTGTTCGGAGGAAGAATCCAGTAACAAGTGCATATTCCAAAATGAGTCTCCAGTTGTACCAGGTGGACAGCAGAACATACTTATTGGACTTCCGTAGTATTGATGGTATGTGAAGAGTTACTTAAGTTAATTRAGTTCTAGGTGAAATCATTCTACTTGCAAACATGTCTTCATTTACTTATTTAGAAGTGAAGTAAGTGTTGCCCTTTTTTTATTTTAAATCAATCWAACCTGTATTAGTGTTTCCTTATTCCTTCCTGGACTAGTGTCCCTGTGATATGTGCTTAGCTGCTGCATCTCATTTGCTTTTYTGCTGTATCAGCTCCTGAGGAGCTCTATTTTTTGTCTGCATCAAAAGTAATACCAGTAGTGCAAAAGGGGACAGGATTGTTGGAGGAGAGGCAACTTAAGCTGCCTTTGGAGCCTCACCCCGAATTTAAACATCAGTTTAGGTCTGAAGTAAGCATGTGAACAGTGTTTTCTAGTGCACATAAKCGTGACATCTAGGCATTTTAATTTGACTTGGACTGTACCTCATTGTACTGGGTCTGACTGAGATGGAGTTAATTTTCTTCCTAGCAGCCTACATGGTGCTGTTTTGGATCTGTGACTAAAACAGTATTGAAAACACACTGCTGCTGAGTGTTGCTCAGCAGCACTGGCACAGTATCCAGCCTTTCTTTTTCCACACTACTGTGTTGGGAGGGGAGCAGCCGCTCTGCAGAGCTGAGCCATGTTAAACAAAGGGATGTTMATTGCTGTATTATGTTATGCCTAGCAAAAAAGGGGCTTTTGGGGAAGGTAACCTTGAGACTGGTTGGGCATCAGCCTGCTTGGAGGTAGTGAGAGGTTGCCTTTGCATCACTTTCCCCCCAACACCTTACTTAAAACTGTTTATTTCTAYCTGTCAGTTTTCTCACTTTTGCCCTTCCAATTTTCTTCCCCTTTGCTCTGAGATATCAGCTGCAAGCAAAGTTAACCCACCAGTTCTACTAGTAGCTAAAATTTGAGGTAGGAATTTTGTGCTCAAAGGAACTAAAATCTTGAAAGCATATAGTTTAACCTGTACAAAATATATTTTATGGAGTGACAGTAGCACAGTATACAAAGCCTGGTTAGATGAAGTGAGCATAGGAGCTAACAGAGACTGAACACTTGTTTATGGGCATAGTAGACTAAAGGAAAATTACCTACAGCCACTGGTGTAGATGACATACCTAGGAAAACATTGCATGGAAAAAAGGACTTTTTTTTTTTTGGACTGCTTAGAGCTGTGCAGCTCTGGGAGGGCAGTCTGCTACAATCCTGGTTTCCACTTTTGAGGAAATATAACAAATCTGTGCCCTTGGGTTGTATCTCTTCCAGTAGTTAAACTGATCTGACATTCCTTCTCTCTGCCATAGTTAATGGTTCTTTGTTTTCTTAACAATTTGTAAATTTAAGTAGCTTTGTGTAAACAAGAGGTATTGCCTTTTCACTGATTTCTCCTGAAATAATTTTTCATGAGCCAGCTTAGAGCTAAGTTCATGTTCAGTATTTAAAATAAGAATAGAGATGCTTCAGCAGAACACTACTATTAAAATGAAACTATTTTCTCTTCATACTGAAAGTAAAGATCAGTTGCTGCAACCTAAATTTTTACCATACACTCTATGGTAAAAAGCTTTCAAAAGAGAAGAATAAATGAATGCAGATGCTAACAAGTATAATGCTGTAATGAATTATCATAAAATATAAATAATAACAATATATAAATACCCCAAAGAGAAAAAAATAGAATAAAAATAAAGTAGATTATGGAAAAAACATGTACAAACTGCTATTGAACTTAATCTTATGATACTGACCTGTTTTTGTTTTGAGCAACCTAAGTTGAACAGTTGGCTGCTGAAATCAGTTCATGAAATTAGTATCTACAATTAGTATCTAGTTCTAGTCTGAACTAGATGTAAATAGTTCTGAAGTACAGTTCAGAGCATAGAAAGAATTAGCATAAGAACATTTGCTGTTGTGCTACTATGTATACAAGCTTTTATTTTGTATCAAATGCTGTTTGCAAAAGCTGTTCAGTTATTAATCAAAATTTTAAAAGGCAAGATTTTGAAGTGTGAGAAGGGAAGATATTTGTTCTTCCTAGAACTGAATTTTTTTTTTTTTAACCAAATTTTCCTCTTCTCTTCTCTTGTTCCCAGATGAAATTGCTGAAGCGAAGTCTGGGACTGCAACTCCACAGAGATCAGGTTCTGTGAGCAACTATAAATCTTGTCAAAAAGATTCAGATGCTGATGCTCAAGGAAAATCTGCGGATACATCCCTTACGTCATCAGTCAACTCTTCGCTTGACTCTTCCACAGCTGACGTAACTCCAAGACCAGGGAGTCATACAATTGAGTTTTTTGAGATGTGTGCAAATCTTATTAAAATACTTGCGCAGTAATTTTGAAGACGGGCTTATTTCTTTTAGAGCAATAAGCATGCCTAAATCATAGTCAGATGCTTCCAATTATAATCAAGTGAAATTAACTAAGGCGCTGAAAAAGCTAGCCACAGAATGCAACTTGCATGGGGATAAAAATTATTATGGGCAGTTTACATGTATTATTTTGAAGCTGGAGTGAATTCTGATTGCCTGCTGTCCAATAGCATAACATAGGTACAGGAAATAACATGCCCTTTGGGTAGTGTTTGTAACATTTTACCTGGAGTGCAAAATAGGCTGCCTATAACATATAAGCTAGATGGACCTCCTTGTTTTTTTATCTAGTTATACWTATATCTGATGCACTGTAAGTTACATACACGTACTAGTTCAGTGATCTCAGTATGACTTGTTGGTCACCCTACACAGTTGTGACTCAGAACTATCAGCATCTCCTAACAGATGTTATGTGTCAGAACTGCTATGTTTCTTCCCCCTTATTTGACAAAAAATTAAACAGAATGCTATGATGTGTTACAATGTACTACTTTTAACAAAAAGTGTTATTAAAGGCATGCAAATCTGGCCAGTTGGAAATGTGTAGGTGCTCTGTAATGAATAGAGGGTGAAAACTCTGGACAGTGAGTAGAATGATTGAGTCCATAACAGTGGCAGGAAACTAATGCTGAGATGTGGCATCCCATGGACTAAACCAAAATGTTGCTTTGTGGAGAACCTGTCAGGGAGCTCCTCCTTGTCTGTACATGTTATCTTAGTGTGGTAGCAGCCCAGCAGCTCCCCACTGCAACTGCAGACCGAGAATCCTTTTCCTTAGAAATATGTCCCTGTAGTTAAGAGCAGAGCCTGAGGGCTGTTTCATGCTATTCCAGAATCTGAAATTTACAGGTTTTTAGCATATATGTTCATACTTTGATACAGCTGGTTATCACCTTAACTAACACTATACTATATAGTATTCATTATGAAGTGAAAACCACATACACAGGTTTCTAATTTTTCCCAGGCAACCTCTATAGGAAACTTAGCTATTTAATGTAACTGAATTAAACAGTCTAACTTTTCAGTTGAACACTGAAAACTGATCATGACAACTTGAGTGCTAGAGTTTTTAATTGTAGATTGCAATTACCCATAATAAAAGTCCTGCATTTATGGTTTTTGCAGCATTTCAGGAAAAAAATTGAACTTTGTATGTTAAAATCACAGGTAGTACTTGCATGAATATCTTTAGTCTCTTTAAATGGGATATAATTAGCCATGGTKCCATTTTCCTCTGACACTTAGACATAAACAGTCATAAAATACTTAGGTTTGCATTCAAGACTTAATGCTTGCTTCAAAATAATATTCATGACCTACATACTTTCAAAGGTTGCTCCCCAAGGAACAGGCTGGAACTGTAGGCATTACTGAGCAGTGAAACCTGGACTCTTCACGTGGATGGAAATTCTTGCCAATGGCTGAGATTTTATCCATGGGAAACTGCTAGCTACAGATGTAGGAACAGTTAAATCCTGGCCAGCTGGCTGCAGCTCAGAAATTTGCATGCACAGAATCTGAAGAAACATAAGGCTGTTTTGAAGCCCCTGAACTGCTCTAACTGTATTTTGAACTGGGTGATAGTGAGGTCTGTCTCAGAGGTGGGTACAAGTTTACAACTTCATTTTTTTATCCTCACATGTCACAGATGGTCCCTGCAGGGACATTGGCTGTATCACTGTACTTTAAAGTGGAAGATTTTCCAAAGTGGAAGTTAGTATCAAAAGTTGAGCCCCAAAACTAGGATGGCAATGTGAGGGACCAGTTTCAAATTCTACAAAGAAGTCCTGTCTTTAGTCTTGTACGTACTGAATAAATCAATGTGTTCATTTTTGTTACCCTTTATTTTGGAATTAAGTATTGCACTTGTATAAACACTACAAACGCACAGGTTTTTAAATTGTAGCAATTCCTCATCTGGAATTGGTTTGGGATCACTTGCATGTATTGAACTACTTATAAATGTTATCTGGTCCTTGTAATGCTGACAGCACATGCAAGGTGTAAAGATGCAAAATAGTTCTTAATTTTATATACCTTTTCAGCCCTCTTGTGCTTTAAGACAACCCTGGTTTGTCCTTAGTTTTGGTATCAGGAAGTTAAAGCAAGTTTCTGGCAGAAGTGTACAATATATGTAGTTGTAAATAAAAGTGCATTTTTATGGTAGATCAATTTTGATGGCCAAAGGTTTTCTGATTGAGATTTTTATAGGGAGCGGGAGGGGTAGAAAGGGGCACTAACAACCCAGTTGAACCCAATTGCCTGTTGTGTGACTTTCCTATGCTTTGTAGATCTTGCTGTTGAAATTGCTTTCTTCACATGTTCCTACTGATCTTGCAGACCTTTAGGATTGCACTAGAAGCTGCCAATAGGCTGGGAAATGAAACTTCACTGAGAGAGCTGCCAGAGTTGTAAGGCAGCTTATGCAGATACAAAAACTGGTAAAGTGTGTTACTCTGTATTCCCAAGCTTACTCCTGTTGGAGTACGAGTTACCTTGTCTTTGTATTGTAATTTTTTCAGTAACATGGATGAACCTGGGCTGTCCATGTGCAATATAAATCACTAGGTAATGGATAAAAATTCATCTTGGTGGTGCAATATGAAGAAAAAAAAATCCTTTCATGTTTTTCTTGATATGAGTGTTTAATACAAACTTTGAGCTAAATTTTATTTTACCAGTTGATTACCATTGTAAGATACAAAGTCCTGTTCTTTAACAAAGATGTGCCTACTTCCTGTTAATTTCCTTTGACAAAGCTGAATGGCAAAAATGCTTGTTTCTAACTGTATAACTTTTTAAACTTTCAAAACTAAAAACTAAGTAAACATAAAATACTGAACCATGTTGTTTGAAACTGTGTGTTTGCTRTTTTCTAGTGTTACATGTAAGTGGACAAGAACTGTTAAGCTYGTTTTAAAAGCAACAGCTATTACAATTATAGAAAAGGCAGCAACATGACAAAAATGACAGCAGATTTCCCAGCTGGCCAGGCCGGTGCACCAGCTGTGCTTGCCTGATCTGACTGACCCTTTCCCCGTCGATCTTGTAAACTCTTGCTGCAGAAAGGGAACTCGAGACAGAACAAACCCTGATCACGTCTTTTGTGCCCCTGTGGTGATGCGCCTCCTCTCACATCTTCACTCAGCCTTTCCCTCGCACCACGGATGGAGCTTTTCGTTCGGTATTGGTCACTGCAAGCAGGGACCAGTTTTAAACACTGCCGCCCTGCAGTTTTAAACCCTGTCTTGTCTTTCTGTTTGGGGTTTTTGTTTGGTTTGTGTGTTTGGGTTTTTTTTTGGGGGGGGGAGAGGGGTTGAGGTTTTTTGTTTGGTTTGGGTTTTTGTTGTTGTTTTGTATTGGGCTTTTTTAATGCTTTTGGGGTTTCTGGGGGGGGTGGTGGGTTTTGGTTTGGTTTTTTTTTTCCCCTTAGGTTTTTTTTGTTGTTGTTGTTGTTTTGTTGTTTTTTGTGTTTTTTGGTTTTGATTTTTGTTTGTTTGTTTGTTTTGTATGTGTGTGTGCGTGTTTTAGTTGTGGTGGTGGTTTTTCCCCGTGTAAAAAGCCATGCTTGTGAGCCCGCGTCACTTCTCCTTACGGGACTTCCCGGCCGGAGCCGCCTCTCCGTGGTGCGTGGCTGCTGTCGCAGGGCGGTCGGTACAGGCGGGGGACATTCCCGCCGTCCCGCACCTGTTCCCGGGCGACACTCGAGCACCAGGGCGGTGTCCCTCCGGCCCCACTCTCCACCGCTGCCTCCTACGCACAGGAGCGGGGCGGCCGCCGGGCGCCTCACGGCATCCTCACGGCCCTGCCGCGCCGCGCCCGGGCGAACTACGGCTCCCGGCTGTCCCTGCCGGGGCCACGGGCACCGCCGCTGCCCTCGCTCTTTCCTGCTCCTGCCCGGTTCCTGCCGTGCCGCCCCGCCTTTCCGCTTCCTGGCGCGGCGCTTCCAGCCGGGAGAGGCGGCCGCGGCAGCGCCAGGTACCTCCGGGCCCTGCATGCCTCAGGGACAGCTCAGTGCACCCGGTCGGGCAAATTGTGTGGGGGGGAGCGCCGCGCTGTGTTACTGCTTTCGCTTCGAGATGGGCGAGGGGTGATTGTCCTGCTGTGTACTTAAAAGCAAAATTACCTAGCTATTTAAAATGCATTCTTCCTAGTTCTCCAGATGGCTTCTTTTGGGTGGAAGAGAAAGATTGGTGAGAAGGTGTCAAAAGCTACTTCTCAGCAGTTCGAAGCAGAAGCTGCGGATGACRAGGATCTGGGTGACGATGATGATGCTACCTGGGTGCTCGCAGCTAAGAGGAGAAAGGAAGTTCTCTTAGAAGATTGTGTAAGGAAAAGTAAAGAGCTCAAGGATGAAGGTGCAAATTTGGCTGAAAATAARAGGTACTAATATTGTCTTACTCTTTTTTCATTGACTGAAAAGCTGCTTCATGATATTTTAATCCCTTCTCTAAACACTAGTAATTTCCTAGTATCTCCATTGATAGTTTCCATAATTTGACAAGTGATAATGTCTTTCATTCTGCCTTTACTGTCTGGTACTAAATAAGTTTTTGTGTTTGGTGGTGTTATCAGCTGTGAAACAAAGTATATATTCCACCTTATCTTTGCATGTTCTCAGAACAACAACAACARCAAAGATTGCCACTTGGGGCATAGTGATCATGAGATTATAGAGTTCTCTATATTTGGTGAAATCTGAAGGAACATCAATAAGACCATTACATTGGATTTCTGGAGCGCAAAGTTTGTCCTATTTAGGAGACTTATTCAGAGAGTTCCTTGGGAAGCAGCCCTTAAAAACAAAGGAGTTCAGGAAAGGTGGGCATGCCTCAAAACAGAGATCTTGAGGGTACAGGAACAGGCTGTCCCTGTGTGCTGAAAGATGAGTCGATGAGGCAAACGTCCAGCCTGGATGGGAACTTAGGAATAAAAAGATACATAAAAATATCATCTTTGGAAGGAAGGTCAGGTCTCTCTCTCAGGAAGTATTTAAGCGGCTTGCTAGGGCATGTAGAAAAAAAATTAGGTCAAAGCCCAGTTTGAATTTAATTTGGCAGCTTTTTKAAAGGATAATAAAAAAAGTTTTTACAAATATATTAATGGCAAAAAGGACGGGTAAGAACCATCCTTTGTTCTCTACCRGATGTGGGAGGGAACTTTGCAACTGCAGGTGAGGAGAAGGCAGAGGTGCTTAACAGCTTCTTTGCCTCAGTCCTTAGTGGGAAGACAGCTTGTCCTCAGGACAGCTGTCCTCATGGGCTGGTGGATGGTGTCAGGGAGCAGATTGGCCCCCCTGWTATCCAGGAGGAGGCAGTCAGAGAACTGCTGAGCCGCTTGGATCTTCATAAATCTATGGGCCCAGCTTCCTCATCCCGGGGTGATGAGGAAGCTGACAGATGAGCTTGTGAAGCTGCTCTCCATCATTTACCAACAGTCCTGGTTCACTGGTGAGGTTCCAAATGTCTGAAAGCTGGCCAGTGTGATGCCCGTTCACAAAAAAGGGTTGGAAGGGGGATCCTGGTAATTATAGACCAGTTGGCCTGACCTCAGTAGCTGGTAAGGTGGTGGAGCAGTTTATATTGAGTGTGATCATGCAACACTTACGGGATTGCCAGGGTATCAGACCCAGCCAGCCTGGGTTTAGGAGGGATAGGTTGTGTTTGACCAACCTGGTCTCTTTTTATGACCAGGTGACCTGCCTGGTRGATGCARGAAAGGCTGTGGATGTTGTSTRYYTSGACTTCAGCAAGGCCTTTGRCACTTGTCTCCCACAGCACAYTCCTGGAAAAGCTGCAGCCCACGGCTTGGACAGGTGCACTCTTTGCTGAGTTAGGAACTGGCTGGATGGYTGGGCYCAGAGAGTGGTGGTGAATGGTGCTGCATCCAGCTGGCCTGGAGAAAAGGAGACTCAGRGGTGACCTTATCACYMTCTACARCTTCCTGAAAGGTGGCTGTAGTCAGGTGGGGATTGGTCTCTTTCTCCAGGCAGCAACTGACAGAACCAGAGGACACARTCTTAAGCTGCACCAAAGGAAATGTAGGTTGAATGTTAGGAAAAAGTTTTTTATGGAAAGAGTGATAAAGTCCTGGAATCGTCTGCCTGAGGAGGTGGTGGAGTCACCATCCCTGATGTGTTTAAAAAAAGACTGGATGTGGCACTGGGTGCCATGGTTTAGTCGAGGTGTTGGGGCATGGGTTGGACTCAATGATCTTGAAGGTCTCTTCCAACCTTGTGATTCTGTGATTACAAAGGTCAAAAGATGAAAAAGTGACTGGATCTGAAAGCTGAAAGGGTAAATAGGTTGCAGGGTGATAAGCCTTACCAAAAGTAACACTTTAGCCACTCTTGAAAATGTCTTTTTTCCCTTACTGAGAGTAAGCCTATTGTCCTGTGCACAGTGCCCAGGCAAGTACTGCCAAGCAGCTAATGCACTCTTAATCTGCCTAGTGCTTTGTGAAGTCAGGTACAGAGAACTGCTGTGAGTGCCCTCTGAGTACTGGGAGTTTGCCAGYTCTGGAAGGATGTTGCAAGAGTGGTTCCATTGTCTTCTTGTGCTTCAAGCAGAAAGTTCTTTTGGAGTCAAGGTGTGTTAGAAGAGGGAGAGGTGGACTGTAAATTGTGCATCAAGTAGATAATTTGGCCAGATCTTCACTGGAGGGAGAAGAAACAGTTCTGAGAATAGTCCCTTTAAAATCTTCAGAATTGACACATGAATTTTTATCCTTTCTTTACTTTTAAGAGTGTCTTTATTGTCCCTGATCAGAGATATTATTTTCCTGGTAGAAATATTACTAAGATGTCAGTTGGTGCTCCTGTGCTGTTAAACTTTTTGTCTTAAGAGGTATCATGCTAAAAAAGGGTTCCCTGGGCAATGTGGAAGARAAAACAACTTGGAAGTGTAATGCAGGCAAGTTTATATATCATAATAAGCTTACTGTGAGTGTGGTTGGGTCTGATTTTAAAAAAGTAATTAATAAATACAAAATCTCTTTGAGAAAAGGCTTATTTTCAGATACTTAAATACACTTTCCTCTTTTAACTGGTCGCTCAAATAGTGACMCTGTTCAGTGAGTGACTTCAGTTTATTCTTTTGTGTTCCTGAGGCCTGTAATTTCTGAATAAAATTTTGAAGCCTTTTAAGGTTGAGTTTAAATTAAAATTAAATTTAAATTARGTTAAACTTAATAAGTTTTAAGCATCCTGCCATTGTATTAATCAATAGATTTCATGCAGTAGTTTCATAAGTGGATTACATTAATATTAATATTTGAAAACACAGAATGTACAAATTAGTAGTCAATTAACAGCTCTGTTTTTAACACCAGAAATAAATCATAGATTGGTCTACATAAGGTAGATCTAATCTGTCCTTTTAGGAATACAGAGAATGCTAAATCTTTTTATSTAATCTTGTATCCTTAGTACATCCTGTACTTACCTATATAAAACAGATTGATTTTTTTAAATTTCTGTCTTCAGTTATACATATGCCTTCCTTGTATTTTGCTTTGGATGTTATAAATCTTTTCTCTATGTTCTTTTTTGTTTTTTTTTTGGTGTATTTTTTAAAGTGCAGTAAGTCTCTTGACAGAGAGAGTGGCAGATGTTGTGTTGTACATGTGGTTTAGGTTGGGGGCATACTGAACAGCAGGTAATTTTTGATGCTTTTGATATCTCACTTGGTCTTAAAAACTGAGTTCTCCATTATGTGTCAGTTAGAAAACAACACAAAAGCTTCACCCATCCATAGGGTGTAAGCAATTTTTGTGAATTTAGGGAGGACTGTCTCTCATCAGAAGTGCTTCTAAGAGCTGCTGAGAAACCCTCAATGGCTTACAACAGGTATGCTAAAGAAGYTAACGTTCATATCTGAGGCTCAACWGAAATTCCCACTTCAACTTACAGTTTCCATCAGTTACTCCAGCATACTCTACAGTTCAGGCAGTGATGGTGCTGTTGGGGTACATAACTTTCAGACAGATTTTCTCTTGGAAAAAAAAAATTCACGTAGGTTTTACTCTTTCTGGAAGAAAGTGGTTGCTGTGATTGTGTTCAGGCCTAGACCACATAGGTCTATTTCTTGAAATATGCATTTGTACAGCAAAAGCAGACTCAGGTAAATAATTATATATTTAAGGTGGATTCCGTCCTGAAATATCAGAGTGTGCTAACAGTTAAAAAAATATCTGGGTTAGACTGTGTAGCATTCTAGAAGAAAAGCAACGACCTAGCACTAGAAAGTAACAAAGGTTGGTTCTTGGTTGGTCTTACTTGTGGAGTGAAGTGGATCCTAGAAGAAAAACTTTTGAAGAAGCAGGGGGTGAAAAAAAAGAAAGAATGGAAGTAATTAATTAATTTCTTAGGGTGGAGAGATTCTGAGGTAACGTGCATGGCTGAAATTAATATGATGAATTTTATAAGCAGACCTACTATTACTTAGCTAGAATAGTCATTGCCACATTTAAGTTTTATTAGTCTGCTCAGCTTACTTTTTGGGTAAGGGGAGGCGGTGATGGTGTTACAAGCCCCACCGTGGTTTTGTTAGTCTCTGTGTATACCATAAGCCTGTTTGTGTGGAAAAGTGAGATCTCAGTTTGGGTTCTCAGTGCTTCTCTGAGGGAGGGAATAATGAATGAGATTCTCAGGCACCAGAATWTATGCAGCCTGTGTTATTTGCTTGCTGTCAAAGTTGGGAGTGGCAGTGGGGGAATGTTTGGGAAGTGGTGAAAACCCTCTGTGGGTTTTCAGCTTTCATGGAACTGTYTGAGGAGTATTTGCACCCGCTGTAATGTGTTGTGTGCATGAACCTGATAAGCCAAGACAGACGAACAGAAGAAAAACAGTGATGAAGACAACAGTTTCTGATCCATATTTTCCTTTTTTTTTTGTGGGATGAAAGAAAGATTAGGAGTCTACCAGAAAAATGTGTTAAACTAAGTTGATCGTCACAGTGGGGGTGTTACTGTGAAAAACACTGTTAAGGAGACTCTGACCTAGAAATTTGATAAGTAGGCAGTGTTGAAGGCAGCTTGTAAATTGATGATCTTGTCAGAGYAGCAAGAAAAGGCAGATGTGTGGAAGAAGTATCACATTTGTATGCTCTTTTGATGTCTGAGAAGGAGCAGGGAAACAAATATGTACAAACATGCACACAGTCTTTTGGGAACAGGCACATGGGGCTATTCTTTAGGCTGTGGTGTGCAGGGCAAGGAAATGGCCTTTGATGAGCCTTGTGGATCCCAACAGGGTATTCTGTGATTTCTATAAACAGAATATTGTCTGTTGGTAGAAAGTATGGAGAATATTCTAGAGGACAATTTTTTTCCTTATAGGAAACTTGAAATACTGGTGAATTACCCATCTTGAGACTCCAAGTATGGATGTGCTCACATACACTGGAGTTAAAAAAAAAGATGACTGAAAGCAATACCAAAACCCAGCAACCCCAATTCAGTTTTTTTTTTGTGTTGGTAGTCCTACACTGTTTTAAATCCAGTGTAAGTTCACATGTTCTGCCTTAGTTATTTTGAGCACAGCAATTTTGCAGTGTTATTTGACTGGGAGGGAAGAAAGCCTTGGGCTCTGGCCCCACGGTTAAGAAACGGTTGAGGTGCAGGTAAACAGTGAAGTATGATGTGCTTAAATACATGACATGTGAGAGCTAAAAGCAGGAAGAAAAACTTGTGTCAGACTTGTGTCCTCAGTGTGACTGAGTTGCCTGTCCGTGCAGTAGCTCTGCAGCCGTCCCTGTGCTGTTCTCAAACCTCAGACTTCTGTAGCTGCCCAGTAAGTGGCGGTAGAGCTCTTCTCCATGTGCCCTGAAGAGCTGCAGGATTTCTGTTGGAAGGAGACTCTGCTAGGTTTAAATTCTCAATGATTTGTGGTTTTTTTTTTTCCTAGTTTTGCCAAATACAAGTTAATACTGCTCTCGCTTCTGATGATGTTTATTGTGCTAAAAAAGTAAAAATTTCCATCTTGATTGGGAAGGTCATGTTTTCAGCTGGAATACTCCTACATTAGAGCTTCGCCTTTATTAAAAAAAACCTTTCACTTTGTCACTTGGTGTCTAGATTAGACTGATTAATAATATTAYACTTTTTATTTCCCTTAGCTTTTGCAACAGCAAATTAAACAAGGACATGTCAAAGTGAAGTGACTAGACCAGGTAGCAGGCCAATTTTCATGAAACTGTTTACTCATCTAGAGGGATTAATTTTTTAAAATTGCTTAAAATTCTAATCTATTGAAAAGAAAAGAACTTTTCTGAAGGATCATTTTTTCCACATTTTAGCAGCTGAGATTTTTTCTCTGATGTGAATGCCAGCATGACTCCCAGATGTGTAGTTAGTGATTCTTTAGCTATATACACTATAATTGCGTTTGTTTTTCTCACTAGACATTGTAGGTTGTCAGATGATGAGGCACACACCTTTAGAAAGTATGCTTAGTGTAGTGGTAAGTCAAGTGTTTACTGAAAAAATATGTCTATCAGGTGGAGCAGATTTTAGCASTTGTAGGGGGTGGAGAATCTAGTGACAAAGGCTGCAGAACAARCACTCACTTTCTGCTTTGCTTTGGTCCTTACTGTGTTTCCTTCAGGAACCCCAGGTCCAAATGACCACAGGGAAAGTCTGGCTCAAGGAAGACTTACCCTTTGTGATTCAGACTAAAATGTTTAGATTAACCTGATGTATAGAAGTTCATGGTACCTGATGGGGTCCATCTCAGAGTACTGCAGGAGCTGGTTGATGTCATCACAAAGAATCTGCAACTGTACTTGAAAGGTTTTGACAACAGAGCATGGTTCCTGGGAGCTGGCAGACTGATGGGGAATGGTGTGGATTGTCCATCCGTGTTGATACTGTGGACCTGAGCCTGAGCAACCTCCTTTAGCTGACCCTGCTTTGAGGAGCTGATTGGATTAGATGATCTCTAGAGTTTCATTCCARTCTTGGCCTTTTTGTAAGTATATCCCATTAAAACTTAGAATACAGAAGGTAGTTCCTGTGACTTTTTAAATTTTGATTCACCAGTACAGGTATCTTTGGTGGAATACTTTGGGTGAGGAAACAAATTTAAAAAACTGCACTGCTTTATTACCATTTCTGCTAGCTGATCTCATTTAAAACAAAGATGTGTTTTAAATTAAAAAAATTAAAAGGATTGATTCAGTAGATAATCTAAGAGTCTATGAACTTTAGTGTCTGGCTTCAAGGATAAGTCTAAGTTTCTGTTTGACTGCTGTTATAGTGTATTGGCAATGTTGACTCTTTAATAAGAGCAATCTAAAAGCCCAACAGAGTTTGGATTTTTATGATTAAGTGTAGGAGAAATTGCTGGAAAATGCTTATAATGAAATCTGAAGTATGTAGTAAGTACTCATGCCTACTGTTCCTTGTAKGCTGAAAATAACTGTTTAGTATGAGTTTGGATGTAATTTGCTTACCAGGTACAATTAGCTATTATATATAATGCTTGCATCCTTCAGAGTGAATTACCAATACCAGTGTTCTGCAGACAAAATGAAAAGTTTTAGCATCAGTAATTATTTGATTGAGCATTTTCTTGGGTCAGGCATGCAAAAATGCAGAGAACATAAGTAGATTTCACACTCTAAGTCAAATTATACACTGCAAATAGGGGCTTGATTAAAACTGTCATGAGTTCTAGTCAAAGTACCTGATCACTTTTTAAGAAGTTTTTCAAGGTTTAGCATTACTGTCTATATATTGTGTCTATATAAAACTTCCTAACTGTTACACTTCCTTGGGAATGCTGTACACATCATATGCTCACTAAAGRGACAAAGGGTGTGTAAGCCTGAAGTCCTGGGTGCAGAACACATGAGCTGAAACAGAAAAGACTGAACAAGTACAGACTTTGTACCTTTGTTTTTTTTGGAGAGAACATGTTACAGCTTCTCTCTTGTTAGTCAGAATGTATGGATTTTTTTTTTTCAGGCCCCGTAACCTTTCTACAGAATTAAAAAAGTGCAGAGAGTGTTTTGCAGTGTTTAAAAGCTTCCTGTAAGCTGTTGTATAAAGTAAGACATTCATTATTTTGTCTGAGTTAATTTTTATTGTTAGCYTTATTTTGTTCATCACTTACTGATAGAGTTGCTGCTTCCTGGCGATGCATCTGGCTGACCCCTTTCATTGAGAAGTTCTTTGCAGACTGCTTAAGTAGTTATTCTCATTTAAGTTGTAATTTATCTTTAAATTAGCTATTTTCTTTTCGTTCTGGGAAATGTTATTTTCCAGCAGCTGGTTATTATTTGTCAAAGCGGGAGTTCAGTTATGAAATTATTACTAATTTAGTGCAGATTTTTCTGAGAGTGAGTGCAAGAATTGTAGATTATTTAAGCTGTACCCAGAGTYTGAATAGTTTTGAGAGTGGTTTTTTTTAGAATTGTTGTTTCTTGAGGATATTGAAATGTGACACCATATGAGCCATCTGTATTTGAATGTGTGCATATTTCTGTATGTATGTATTTGTAAACAGAAGCAGAGGGAATATTCATATGCCAGCTGTAGACTGTGGAATCATTTATATAKGTCTTTATAGATATATTTTTCTTCAAAGAAAGCATAATTTAATTGGTGCCTATGTATCATCCTGTATAGTTTAGGCAGTTGTTGTTGTCAGCCAACACAAGAATCAGTATTCATTCAAGGTCTCTTGACAGTGTGAGGAGAAAGAGGTACAGCCTGTGAGGTGACTGTAAACACCTCAGGTGAGGTACCTAAACATAGGTGAAGGTGTGAGAGGAATTGGGCCTATCAGTGCTTTTTTGGAGGTGAAGGAAGGGTAATTTGTGTTACCTGCCTTTGTATTTATGTCTAGGGTCTCTTTCTTCTGTGCATGAAATATAATTTACAGAATTTTATAAATGAAAAGCTGTGGTTTTTTACTGGATATGTCTTGTGCAGTGTTTTTTTAAGTAAACTCTTCAAAAATATGTCTGTCTACTTAACATTTCTCCTCATATATAAATGTGTAGAGAATGCTAYTGGAACCAAAGAAGCATTAAAAAAAGGTTCTTAAGTGTTTCATCAGTATGTATTAATTTTTAATGTATATGTTAATGTCTCTATCTAGRGTATTCATGCTGTTTTCTATCCTTTCTCTATATATGAATGAATACTTGTCTCAGATTTTTGTAGGCAGTAAGCAATAGTTTCTAGATTTTAAAATTACTTGCTGGTCCTTTTGTTTTCTCCCATTCCTAGCATGCTTTCCAGACACCTTTTGTTTATGACCCAGTAGGACAGTTGCATCTAGTCCCAGAATATATCTGTGGTACTTCTTAACTATATCACATACTGGATTGTAAATAAATAACATAAAAATATAAATATTGATAGCACATTACTTTTATTTTTGTTGCTCATTATGACAATATTTTGCATTTAATTTTTATCACTATCATAGCTGTGCTTGAAAAATTAAAATATGTGAAAGCACATGGGCTGGCATATTTCTAGCCTTGTACAGTGCACAAAGGTGGAGTAATTAACTCTACCATTTTTTACTTAATTTTTCTGCAGTCTGATTTTCCTTGAATCTGAAGTTTATATGCCACCTGCCAGTCTTTGAGATATKTTGCCACATGAACATTTACAACCTTCTGCTGCATATGAGGGACAATGAGTGTACCTAGCAGAATGCTACTGGTGCAATTTTTTTTCTCCTCCCAAGTGCTGTGTTGAGGTGAAGTGCTTCAGTGTGAGTTTATCTCACAGTTGGCTTGATTTCTGAAACTGTCTTCATTCCCCTTCTCTTCCTGCGTGTTAGTGGGATAAACTGCCAGAGGCAGGGATCGTCTTTTAAAATAGGTGACATGGTGGGAGTATAGCCAGCATTACTGCCATCCTGCAAAAATCAATTTCTGCTGGCAGGTYGGTGTTGGTAGATGGCAACTAGAGGTTCATGTGAATTCTTGGATGCAAAAGCCTACCTGTCAGGTTAACATGCTTGAGCTTAAAGATTTTGCCTATAACCTCAGTTAGGAATTCTAATGGTGCAGCTTTTAAATATAGGCATTTATATWATTTATATGCCTAGCATATAAATACAATTCAGCAAAACCTAGTAATTTACATTAATAATCTGAACAGTTTTTATAGAGAAATACAAACTGGGGCCTTTTGCATTTCCTTCATAGAGTCCCCTGTATTAATTATATCATGTATTATAACATGGATACTGTAAAATGTGATCATATCTTATTTTTTTTTAAGTGACGGTTTTGTTGTTTTGCTTTTTTGTCCAGATCTAGTGTTAAATACRTGAAATTGCTTGTACTTGAATAATGAAACTTTGTATTTAGAAATATTTTTTTCATAATATTATTTCTCTTCATAGGGGAAGCAGTAGGGAAAAAATTAAGTGGTTTCCTAATTTAATAACTTTGGCCAGTTGCTCTTTAAGTCTAGTTATTGTTGCTGACAAAGATAATATCCCCCTCCACTGCCGTTGTTTTAACTGTCTCTGTCATTCGCAGAATTTAATTTTGGAATAGTAATTTAGTATATCTTGCCCAGTCCTTACTGAACATGATGTGTACCCATTGTCAGTATTTTCCAAAATTAAAATGTACTGATTTTAAGGGATTGTAATTGCCCATTTGGTTCAGTGTTTTTCTACAGAAGCAGGATATTGCAGTGTACTGTGTTATAAGGTCTTGGTTCCTGTATACATGTCAGCTTGTCTTCTAGTTCCCTAAATGTCCTTCATATCCTTTGGCACATTGTGAAAGTATCCTTAAACTGAGAATGATGCTTGGCAGTAAAGACTTAGAATAAAAACTCTATATAAACATCTTGTTCAGCCAAGTCTTTTGAAGGGTTAACTCAAAAAGCAAATGGGGAAAATTGAGAGTAGTGTATTCTCAGTTTACATTGYAGAAATATTTGATATTGTAGGACTGATGGTTGTTAATGAGTTGACTTCATAACATTAACTACTACCACAAGAATGACTGCTTGGAAGGGTCCTGTAAAGTAACACGTGGTCATCAAATTTATAGAAATGTAATTTATTGTGTACCTTGACTTCCTCTATTGTTTTTTGTCCCATTGATTTATTTATGTGGCAGTTAACAATGCAGTAATTTTGTAGACAGTTGTTAAATTATGTCAGGGCTGAGCTAACTGAAAGCCAGGGCTGGTATGTGCGTTCTCCCTGGCTTTGGTTGTTTGGAATTACCTGATCAAAGATTGCAGTTCTACCACTGCATAAACTGATCTGACTTGGGGGTCAATGTGACCCAGTTCTGCTGCTCTTTCATTTCCACTACTTTGCCATGGTCCCGTTTTTTTGTTTTTACCCTGGGGGAAGCCAACTCAAAGTACCAGTTAGTCATAGTGCTGCAGAGGAAGCCTGGCTGGAAAATAGTCTCTTTCTGGTTGCTGCTTCTGATCTGGTTCCTAAATGCTTTTGACAAAATAGCCAGAAAAATGGGAGTGAGTGGCCAAACAGCAGGGGAGGAGGAGAGAAGTTATTTCATTTATACTATTTTGTTGTCTAGTTGTTGCCTGTGTTATGTTACTGTATTGCACATAAAAGTTGAAATTGTTTTCTGTGAATTTGTTTGCACTTGTAGTTGTTACACTTTTAAAATATCCATCTGTTTTCAAATGAGTCTTTTTGTCTCACTTCCATCRTTAGACTGTGAACAAACTACTTCTAATTCCCTGAAGTCCCTAAATAGGGATTTTACTAGCAGTTCTTGTCTACAATTTTAGCAGTACAAACTAAAGTACACTTTTTTGATGTGGGGTGTGTGCAGAGAGAGTCCTAACATGACAATATATTAAAATACATTGTCAAGTACTTTGGTAAATCATCTGACCTATATGACATTCGTGATAGACATTGTGGTGTTTTCTTAGTAGCAATTTGGGTACAGTACATTTGTCCTGGTCTCAAAGAGAAGACTCGGTATTTACAGTATCATCCTCARTTTTATACTGTTGTTTTTAAATACTGAAATTCAGATGTTTTAGACAGGAACCATACCTTTCCACCTATGAATGCTGTCCAGTCCACTCGTAACATATAGTGAAAGAGGGAATGCAAGTCTCCTCTCTTTCTTTTTGTTCCTTCTGAAAAACAGTCACATAAATTTTGTTTTTATGAAGAACTGAMGTTTGCTATTTTGCAGTCAGTTCAAACTAATTAGTAATTTTTACAAGCTGCCATTCTTACCATGAATTGGATACATTTTCCTGCCAGTCTCTGGAGTTTTACTGCCTCTAGCAACGAAGTGACAAGTATTAAAGCAATGTTTTGTCTTTGACCTGTCATCTGGGAATAGGAATCCAATGTAGTAGACCATGCATGGGCTTAAGCTTTCTGTCTTAGGCAAAAATTAGGAAACTACATTTAAACGAAATGCAGTTCCTAGTTGTGGGGKTTTTTTTCAGCAACAGTCTTTGGATAAGAGATCTTGGCAGTGAATAATGGATTGTATTCAGCTGGCTCCACAGTCCTGTTTTTACTGTTAAAAATAGGAGACACCTGTTAAATATGTTGAATAGCATAAACTTACTGAAAGGAGTCTGCAGCCTAGACTTCTCTGTAGTAAGCTGGATTTGTCTGGAAGATTTAATACAAACTTTTTTTTTCCTGGGAGCTGGCTCTTGTGAYGATAAATTCGCCTTCAGTGAATTTGGATGTTGATATAGATGTTTTTATATTGGTTTTATTCTAGGCTGTGAGTGAAAGTCATCTGTTTGCCAGAAGGTTAACCTTTCTTGGTGTTGCTCACATAATTTGTTTTCCTGGATATATTTGAAATATTGTATATTTTAGAATAGATTTGTCATTCAGTTAAGTGTTTCAACTTCCAGTCCTCAAAGAGCATTTCTGATTTGAATTTGATTAATATTTACTGAGACCTCAAAAAGGACTTAAATAGGGGCTTGATGAAGAAAAGGTGTACATATAGCATTCTAGGGGTAGGATCAGATCTGAGATTGAAATGAAAATTTTCCAGTCCAGAGAATAAATTCTGTTTTAGTCAGTGCCTGCTACACCATCTTTCTGTTGCTGTCAGATTAGAAAGTTTTTTTTTTTTTTGCAGAGCTCTGAGTATGAAAGTGATAGGATGCTGTTGCTTAAAATGCATTTTTTTATAATAGCATTTCATGCATATACATGCATAGCATTTCATTACTATCACAACAGCTGTTTGGTTGGCAAAGTAATTCTCCTATATGATTCCAGTGTAACACTCTCCAGTGCAGTTCTCCAAATGGAGAACTACTCCAGGGAGCTGCCTAGTATTTTAAAACAAACTGTTGGACAGGTCATAACCTTGATTAGGCTGTTGATTTGCTTCAAGGAACATGAGCTTTTAAACTGGTGCAAAGCAGGGAGAGGAAAGTAAACTGAGGCAGGTGAGGAGAGTGCAGAACAACTTTTAAGGACTTACCAGAAGGTTGCAGAGTTGTTGGAAGACGTTTGCCTATCAGAAATATGGCAGAATTCTGATACTTCTTGATACTGTGGGTGGAATTGAATGAATAAGGTTTCAGAAATTACTTATTTTTTTAACTGATTTCTTTTGTGAGAAAAGAGACTATTTTTCTCCCTTTTCAAAAGTGAGAAACGAATTGCAAGCAATATTGGAAAAAAATTTAGAAGTGCTGTTGGTATAAMGAAAAAAGGAAATTGATACTAAAATTGAACAATAATAACTAAAATGTCCTAATTAATATACAGAATTCCTATAATAAAATCTAAGGAAGTTTTGTACAAATTAATTACATTGAACATTGTGTAAGTATGAAAAATCTTTAACCTGACCCTTTTTTCCTGCATAATTTATTGTTTTTTATTTAATTTAACTGATTGTGAGGGTTAGTGTTGGTCTTTATTCTGATAATGAATTGAGATTGAGAGAGAAAAKTCATAAATATTGAGGAAAACTGGGTAAAAACCACTAAGGTGAGGTAGTATATGTTTCAGTTAAAGAACATTCATTGGTATTGTTAGAGTTTGTAGAGCCATAAATTCAGGAAAAGGAATTGTAGAGATAGACTTTTGTAAGTCAGACTTAAGTATGTTCATTTTATCAGTGCAATCAACCTCACGTGTAAAGAGAGAAGGTAGTAAAGAGTATATGTTAAAGGGCATACTGTTATAATTGAGACACAGGTCTGTTCTCCAGAATGCAGGGAGCTATGAAGCTTTGCTTCCTTTTGGTGGTTTTTTTTCCCCAGAAGGGATCTTCCAGTTTATAGATGCTTTACAGCCCTGTGCATTTTCACAACAATCCTGTGTCTGTTGCCCTGTTTGCTTTCTTGAAAGTGTCTTGTGAATCTCTTGGTGTTACTATCTTTCAGAACTCAAAGTATTCCTTGTAGATGTTTCCTGCTAGGTGGAGCATGGGATTTGAGTTATAAATTAAGACTAAGAGGGAGAATGGATTTTACAAGTTAGAATTCAGAAGCATGGGATAATCTGAACAAATCACTGAAGTATTCCTATCCAATGGGTCAGTGCAGATAAAAACATCTGATATGTTAATCTTCTGTTGAATCTTTAATGTTTTATTTCGCATTGCACGCTGTACTATGGAAAAAAAACATTGAAATAGATAGTTCCAACAGTTCTTGCTGTTCCTCTTTTGACAGGCATTGCTTGTGCAAAATGACAGTGCCAGCCAAAACCATCAGCCTGATGGTTCCTGTGAGGCTGCATTTCAGTAGAAACAGCGTTGTAAGTGATTAGTCAGCTCTGCCATGGGTCTTGAAGCACAAACGTGACTCATCTGTCCCTTTGCAGAACATTTTTGTCTAGTGACACTGAAAGCCACTGCTCCTTGCTGTGGTAGTGCTGGTAGTGAGAAGTTGCTGCTCTTCTTGCCACTTTCATGTGAATGAGTTCTTAGTTATTGTGAGATTTAGAACTGTGATAGTTTCCTTAATTCTAGGTAGTGACACCCAGTCTCCATACAGTCTGTATATCTGTGTATATTATGTCCTTGCACATAGATTGTTCTGTTAATTAGACATCTATATTTTACTTATTCAGGAGACATCATGCCTATTGCTGACTAGTACTTTATAATCATTTGAAATCAATACTTTCTAGTAGTTTCAGCTGTGTTGGAGGTTTATAGAGCACCTGCCTACTTAACTTAGTAGAACTTTAATGAAAAAATAAAATTGCCTTTCAAGTATGAAAATACATTAGAAAAGTATATATTTCCCCTGTCTTTGTCTTTTTGTCTTTGTTTTTGGCTATAACTTTTGTCATTATTRTTTATCAGAAAACATTGTAAAGAGGCTGTAAGTAATAGAAAGAAAGAAAATGAAGCAAAATTATATTATTTAAYGCAGATAACAAAAGCATGTCAACTAGATGACATGGAACTAATCAGAATACAATGTGAGCAGACCTTGTTTTCTTGAATCATCTCTCCCAAAATTTTTTGTAATATTAATACCCTACTGTTGGACATCATAATTTGGCAGTAAACAATTTTGAGAAAGCTGGAGGAATCTTGGTATTTTAACCCAGCATTTAATAAATTCTTTTGTTTTATTGACTTAAAGCCTTAATTTCTATGTCAGATTTCTGAGAACTGTTAGGATCATAATGTTAAGTAAGTGAGAACTGTCTGCTATCTGTGGACAAATAATTAAAAGCTTGAAAGGAATAAATGTCTTCACAGCTAAGAGCAAAAGAGTTGAGACCTATCATTTTGCCTCTACTAGTGTGTGTCTAAAGGGTATCTGAACAAGTGATTCTCGACCAGAATATTGCATTAAAGGCAGCATAACAGTTTTTTCTTTCTTGCTGCTTTCAGAGGAACTGCTGTTGAAAATATTTTGAAGAACTAAAGCTTTCTATTTAGAATTTCATTCCAGCAATAAAAATGTTTTACTTCTCTGTGAATAGTTAAAATGCTACAGCTATTGCAATGTCTAATACTTGATTTATATTAATTTGCAACTTCTGTTTAGAATACTAAAATGGTGAACTTATTTTACTGAAACAATTCTAATTCAAATTCTAGTTTGAAGCTTGCAGGGTTAGGATAGTCAGTTCTTACTGCTTAAATAATGAAAATAGCAGGTTGAGGTGTAATAAAAATTGATTTCCTTCTTGTATTTTCATGCTGCTCCTGTTTGCCMCTGTTTATTTGGGCTTCCTACAGAAATCTCACCTGTAAAAAAACTATCAATACCCGATATTAATTATGTTAAATTACARGTCTGGTCTTTAACAAAGCACTTCACATGTTTATAGATGGTTGGAAAGCATACAGCTTTTAGACCCTGTAGAGGGATTCTTAGGTGTTGTCTTTTTTACTAGTTATGGTCTAATCTGATACTAATGTTGGACATAAAAGCATTTGTAACTGAATTTTTACTGTATGAATGTAATTAATATTTATCCTTTTTAATGTTCGTAAATGAACACTATTTATACAACCTACTAAATGTKCCTCTGCATGAGAATATTTCTCAGTGGTGTGGAATGTCTTGACAAATTGCTGTTCTTAAGCACTCTAACATGACTTCCAGTATGTGCATATAGCTGTTGTTTCCTCTGYATCTACATGTCTGTTGTTAGCACTGGCTTTCTAAATAGAAAACAGATATGTACCTAACTTGCAGCTACAGATACTGGAGAAATACAGGTAAAAGGTTTKCCTGTCTATAGAGAAGTTCTTGAATGTTGCTTACTATCTGGTGGATTAAGATATTTCCTTGTGCATTCTTACACATCTTTGTGTTCTATTTTGTAATTGACAGTTCAGCTTTCATAGAGTACAGGTAGAAATAGATGATTTCTTTTGTCTCGTCCTGAAGGTCAAACATTTATCCATACTGCACTTTCAGATTTTTACATGGTAAAAACCTAAATACTTCTCACCGCAGTCTGTCTGTTAATATTTCTGTAGTTAACCAGGTATGCAGTCAGTGACAGTAGTCACTTTTGATTGAAAACGTATGGTTTCCATGACGAAACTAWACCAGCAAAACCACTATTTAACTGAAAGAAGTGTAATTTCTTGGAGTTCCTGTCCTGCACTCCAAATAACGCTCTGGTGTCTGAGTTAACAGCTTCTAGCAAGATCTTGAGATAATCTCACTTAAAAAGCACAGTACTGAGTTCTCAGGACTACTGCAAATGATTAGCAGTGTATTTTTAGCCCTTCTGACAGTCAGCATGATGTGATCTTATTGCAGGTAAGTAAATTCCTCTGTGTTATGTAAGTTTTCTATTAAAGCCATATTTTGAGAGAAAAATGTGAAGTAGCGGTGCCAAGTCCAGAGGGGATCTGCAGCAAGGCCAGAAACAAAGCTGTAGAATGTCCAATATCTAGAATTTTGCATGTGATTGGTGTCTTTTAACTAAGATTTTTTTCAGTAATAYGCAACTTATTTGTTCTGTTTCCCAGAACAAGGAGGGTTTTTTAAAAGAAAAACATGTGCTTTGAACTTGCTTGTTAACCAGCTATATAATTCTCTTCAGTCAGAGCTTAAGTAATGGTGTCATTTTTGAAGACTGAAGACAAGTGTAGGCACATGCATGCGTGCTTCCCAAAGCTTCCCTTGGGAACAAAGCCCTGAAATTGCACACACTGATGGCCTGGGAATGAAAATTTGCATTTGTGTTGCAAATTTTCTTGTCTGCTTACAGAYAAGTCAGGTATCTGGGTGGAGTGGAGCATGAAACAGTGATTGACCAGGTTGTAAAGAATGGCGTAAAGTAAATCAAAGGCAGCACAGCCCTCAGCTCACAATTCAATGTAAAATGTACTTGTGACAGACATGTTTGCTCATTCCCCATTTCTTCTGTATTTGTTGCTTTAATTATTTACTGCRATGTACTCCATTCCTGTGTCTCAAAAAAGTGATTGTGAAAAAGTAGAGTAATTTTTTTGAGATTACTTTTTCATATCATATGTGAGGAAATTAAATGTTATTCCTGTGAGAGAGACTGTGTGTCAGAGATGGTACCAGAATCCTGRTTCTGTGGCTTTTGCTTTTAGGGTACTTGATTTTTTTATATGAACTTRTTTATCTTTCTCCAGTATTGTATTTCACAATTTTTTTTTGACAAAGGTAGTTTCAAAACTGCATTTACCTGAGAGATACAGTGATAGAAATTAGCCATATTTACATTTGTGGCTGGAATTAAAATTAGGAAACTGATGAGTGGAGCTTACATGAAAAATTTGGTCTTGTAGTTCATTGTCATGATAGATGGTAATTACTTTTGGCACATGGTGAAATGATAATTCCCATCTGCTCTTCTGTGGAAGCTGTTGGGAGAGAGAAGTTTCTTTGAAATACTTGTGTAGCTGTTTAATTTTATRGTATGTTCAGCTGACTCACATGTAACAGAACTGTGTGTTTACTGTATAAGCCAGATGTATTTTCATTTTGACACTACAACTGTCCAGGTGTTAATGTCCTGATTTTAAATGGTCTAATGTGTGCAAGAATAGTAGCTCTCAATATGTAGAGTTTGAAATTATGTACTTCAGGTATGTTCATGCTGTTTTGCYCCACTGTCAATTCAGAAGACTTCTCAAAGAGTAGCTGCAGTGAGTTTGTTTATGTCTCCTTTACTGTGGGGTAAGACCCACATATATGGCCTTTGAAGAATTGCCATGCTCGTCTTGTGTAGCCACACCTGAGACTGTTAAATTAAAACATTTTGTTGAAAGGTTTATTGGATAATAAAACAGCTGTTTTTTTCATACATAATCACAAGTGACCTTTGACACTTTACCACAAAATAGCCATGTTTTTGTGCTGCAGTAATCATGTTTCACCAATAATTGTCAGAATTGTCTGACAAAAAATTGGGAAGTTGCTAAACCTTCAGATGAACATTATAAACACATGAAGCAAGGTAGTAAGGTGTACCAATCCTACAACTGTTATCAGGCTATATGTGCTGTGAACATCAATTTTCTATGTGTGTTTAAGCAAACAACTTCTTCTTGCTCATTTATGAACTGTTCTTCTGTAAATGCTTCTACTAAGTGCTGTACCTCTCCCTCCTCACCCCCAGCAGAGAAGTACTTTACTGTGAAAATCTGTGTTAGAGAAATCTGAAGTTTTAAAACTGTGTTAAACAAAAAACCCATGCTATGTTCATTCTCCTTTTTCCTTCTTAGTTTCCTCATTTACCTGTTGTTTATATCTTTTCTCCCAGAGTCTAGGCTTGTATCATCTCCCAGCTTAAAAAGGGAAGTTTATTCCTGTAATCAACTTCTGCTTTAATTTTCATTTCTCTTTTTGTGTAGTCTGTATAATTACTTACTAGTGTTCTTTTCTTCTGGTTTCCAGCAAATTCAGAATTTGACCCTGCATAGGTTAAAATTGTTCTAGGTGGTGTTGCTGGTGGCCACAGACCATTCATGTTYCTCTTCTGTGATTGGAATCTTTGACAGTTAGGCATATTCTTTTTAAAATTTGCTGTCCCTTTCTTAGCTTTGTCTGTTTTTTTCYTCATTATACTGTAACACTTGATTGTGGGATTATCAGTCCAAGTCTAAAAGAAATCCCTGGTCTTAGGTTTCTTCATGTCTTCTCCTGACACTGTACTCCTGTACTCTGCCTCTCTCCTGCAGACGTGTCTCATTTTATCTGAATTTGATACCATCTCCTCTTTTTACTATATTTGCAGGTATTTTCAGTGTCACTCTGATTAGGTTCTGTCTCAATCTGTTCCTGAAGCACCAGCCCGTAGCAAGCCTGAGAGTAAGAATATAGAACTCTAAATCCTGCATGAGCTGCGGTGCTGCTTTTTACCATTTTATGTATGTGATTCAAAAATTGATCTCTGTGTAATCCGAATGATAGGTTTTTTACCAAGAAGCCTCAAACATTTTTTTAAATCTGTTTTAATGATCTTATTTAAGAGTTCAAGAGATCCTGTTTTTCCCAGGAGTGGTGTTGAAAAAGTGAAGTGTAAGCACGAGATATTTGTTTCAAAAGTTTGGCAAGCTGTAAAAAAAGTGCCAAGTTTCTGCAGCTCCCAGATGGTCAGGAGYTTATCTGAAGAGAGCAGTTCCAGTACTTTAGGGCAGCTATGGGATTTCATGGCCTGTTAAATAAAAAATKTCTAAATCTATCAGGTCTTTTGTCCTGAAGCCATTCCAGATGTATCCAGTTGTCAGTAATTTATTTCTTTTTCAAGCTTTGCAATAAAGAAAATKCTAATTAAATTCTGATTGTAACTGTATAATGTTTTTTTTTTGTAGTGAAGTATACTACTTGGCTGAAATCACTGTGGGTAGATAAGTATGCTGTGTCTGTGTACTCACATMACAGGAATTCTACATTTCAAAGTATTATAGTCTTATCTTAACAATGCTTTGTATTACTGGTTAGGTGCATAGTTGTAACGAACATATCCATAAGGGTTTTRATTTTTCTGGAAATACTGTTTTCATAACCTATTAAAAACAGGTTATATCCATTAGTAGAATTCTGTGACTTTACTACTACAATAGATAAATTTTTATAGCCATCCCAGAGATCTAAAAATTAATGGATCTATTCTTTGTCAGTTTATATTTTGCTTAAAATTGGTTTTCATTTAGCCAAGAGATAATAATATCATAAATCATGATCACTGGTTCTGCTMATATGTTAGTGTCATAAAGTCCTAGCTAACTCAAGATTTTTCTACTCTGGCTCCTGCTTGAAGCATGGTCAACTACAGTGAGTTGCTCAGGATGTTGTGAGTTGAGTTTTGGATATCTCCAGTGRTAGAGATATTCTTAAACAGAATTTTCTGTGCTTCAGTTTGTGCCTATTGCTTCTCGTCCCGTCACTGGGCATGACTGAGAAGAGTCTGATTCCACCTTCTGAACTCCCTGCCCCACTKCCAAATTGGGTAATTTTGCACCATAGTAAGATTCCTTTGAGCCTCCCCTTCTCCAGGCTGCATAGTCCTGTTTCTCTTAGCCTCCCCTTATATGACAGATGCTCCAAGCCCTAAGCAGATGTCATATTTATATCAAAGCTTTCCTTTTCAAAAGTACTTCTCCTCACAATGGTAAAGTGCAGTGGTAAAGCTGTACAGTTCAGCTCAAAAAAAGATCCTGGGAAACAGTAAAATGATCTATTTTTAAAATTATTTATTTTGCAACACTACCCCCGTGTTAACTCCCTTATTTCAGTCAAGGTTTATRGTTTTCATAAAGCATTTACTGGAACACTGATTTTATAATCTTATCTTATATCCGTAGGAATCTTTTTCAGAATGGTGGTTGATATTTAATATAATCTTTTATATAATCATTTCCTTCAGAAGAATAAGATAAAACATTCTTTGATGAATGGACTACCTTTTTATAAAGAAATTTTCCTAAATTTGCATTTCTAGGACAAGGAACAGTGGCTCATTTTGCTTAGTAAGGACAGTATCCTTAGTTTCTCCTGGAGCAGCAAAAGATCTTTTTTTCTGAGTATTTTAAAGAATAGAGAAGACATGTTTTATCAGACCTTCTAAAGGAAATAAAGGCACTGAAAAGAAGACAATTTCCCAGGCCTGTGGGTATGTGCAGACTGTAAGCTGATAGTCAGCAGTCCTGTGTAGGTAGAGCCTTTCCTTCACCAGCCCTCTGCTGTTGTGGTCTTAGTCTGGGAAGTGATTCTGGCATTCTGTTCTTCTTTCTCTTGGATCACACTTTCTGAGGCTCACAGGCAGAGTTCCATCATTTACTGTTCACACACAGAACACATGTAGCATAGTGTTTCTGTGAATTTTTTCTCCCTTGTCCATCTTTATTCTCTTGGCAGACTGTTGGCAAATCAGCAAAACCCAGCAGGATTTGGGGGATATTAGCTTATATTTGATCCTTCTTTCAGAGTTAGCAGGTTCTTGCTTTGAGTTTTATCACATTCAGATTGGTGCTTTGAGCAAATTTGTTCCCTTTATAGAAGTAAAAGTGAAGATTCCTGAAATGCAGCTTCTTTTCTTACATCTTTTTACTTGCAGAATGCCAGTGCTGGTCGCTCCTCTCTGGTTCCTGATGTTATTACTATAATTTCTCTGTTCTCCAAAACTTTTTTTTAACTAAAATTTTTTTCTGTACTCACAATACTGCAACTTCTGCGTGGCCAGGACACCACCTAACTGAGCTGAGGACCCTTATYCATGTAGGATTTATTTGCAAATCTGTGCTAGGTCTTGAACTAAACTATAATCTTCTTGTCCAAAAATAGTTTCCACTAGGTAAATAGCAGCATAATGCTTCTACTGAGGCATGTAGAAAATGTCATGATGTTTTCTTTAGGGTGAACACCTGCCCATGGGGCATGAACTGAGATGAAAAATGTGCAGCTGGTGCCTAAACTTTGAGGAAACGTGAAAATTTATTGAAACATCCTTTGCTTAGCACTCAAACATCACACTTAGTAGTGTAATTTGCAAACTAATAATACCTGAATCATAGTGAGAGTTTGACTTCAGTTGCATTGCTTTTCCAGTCTGTTTTTCTATTCTGAATTGATTCAGAAGTTTCTGAAGTCTTTATGTGACTGCTCTGGCAAACCGGCAGCTGTAATACAACCCAGAGGACCTAAAACTGGGGAAAGGAAAGGGGAGGAACAATGGGGAGTAGGGGAAGATAAAAACTGTTTCRTATGAAGGGCATGTGAAAATTGCTGTAGTTTTACCTATACTATATTAAAATTGAAGCATGTGTATCTCCCAAGAGTAACTGTTTTCAGACCTTTGCAGTGTAATTTATATAAAGGCAGGCATTCCCACACAGTTCCATARTAAATGTGGATTTTGAAGTTTCAGAGAACATGTGATAACCCCACAGACTCTTTAATGTTGATAAAAGGCCACCTTTATTGCTGAAAGACTGTAACTGCATCTYACTATTCTTTTACAGTTCTTCATTGTGGTTCAAGCTTTACCTCTTTGTTCAAGACTACTTTTTATTGGTTTTAGTCAACTCTTCTGTTTTGTTCTTTCTCCTAGGAATGAGCAACATGGTGTATGCTTTCCCAAAGAGTGATTTCAGTATACCTGTTTACTTTCCACTTCCTTCTTATAGTTGTATACTAAAGTTGTTTATATGTCTTTAGAGTCTTATATTATCTTACAGTACAGAAATGTAGGCTTTTTAGGATGAAAAGAAGTTTTAAATTATGACTGTATCATGGCATGTTGAGTTCAGAATATATTTTTTTATGACTAGCCAAGGATGATTTTGACAGTGAGGGAAATTGGACTCAGTTCAAGATTTCTAGTTTTAAGTCATTAAGCTTTGCCTCAGGTTTCCAATGTTGTCTTGCAAATTCATTTGAAGTCACTTCTGTAGTAATACTTARCATCCATTTGATCAGAATAAAAATACCCAGTTCCTGAAAACAGTTCTTTTGGGCAAATAATTAGAAAAAGAATTAATACTAATCATATGACATGGCACTTTCTTTACGACAATGTCAGGATATTAAAAAAATATCTAGTCCCTTTAAATATATTGACATTGTAATATTGTTTTAACTACAGGTACAGAGAGGCTCTTGTCAAGTGGGATGAAGCACTTCAGTTAACTCCAGAGGATGCTACACTTTATGAGATGAAATCACAGGTAAAGCATGACAATTCTTTGCCAGTTTAGAAATTAGAAAAGAAAACATTGTGCTTGTGAACAAGTACTGGGCAACATTATTTAGTTGTTGTGTGCAGGAACTGCAACACAATTTAGGTATTTAATTTTTACCAACTAACAGGGTGTCATTTAACAGAAATTGGAATAATGCTGTTATCCCAGCCAGTCACAGTAAACATCTTTGTTGGGTTGGAATTGGCTTGCTACGTTGGAGAGAAAAAAATTAYATTGGAAGGATCAAGGAGAGCCTTAGTGTGATAGATTAGCAAATCTGACCATTAAAAATCTGCCTGCTCTTTCTTAAGATTGGGCTTAATACAATCTACTGTCAGTATGAAACATGGGTACTGTGTGCAATGGTTTGCTTCAATCTGGTTTTGTATTAAGTGTTACATAGATAAATCAGTCATRTAAAAGACTTCATAATATCTCCTCTAAACCTGCCCTCTTTCAGTTGGAAGCTGTTCCCCCTTGTCCTACATGCCCTTGTAAAAAGTCCCACTCCAGCTTTCTCATGACTCCCATAGGAACTCTCCAGATTCTAGGAAACATCTCAACAGGCCCCATAAGATGTGCCTATTGAGTTTCAGCAAGTGGTATTGAAAAACTAAATTGTTTGAGGAAGAGAGGAAAATAGAAAAAAAATTGGTGAATGTGTTAYGTAACTTTTAGGAAGCTTATTGTACTGTTCAGTTTTAAAATCTTTGTTGTTATCTAATTATTTTATTGTGTAAAAAACCCTATCAAGACCCTTACACCCCTACTTCCCCAAAAAAGAAGCCAAAAAACCCCAAACCCCAACAAACCCCAAGAACCAATGCTGGTTCTTTTCCAAGGTGTGGTGGCTGCTTTTTCTAATGGATTTTACCACATTTGCTCCTCACAGTTATCTTATCTGGTGAAGAAATTTTGATTCTGCAAAAGAATTAATAGAATTTTCATGACTTCATTTCAAGACAATGAATACTGAAGGATGGGATTGTTTTATGTAGCTGCAGAAGGTTTAGCTCTTACTAGGTTATGCACTTAGTTTGAGAGATTCTTATGGCTTAAGGGTTTTTCTTTAAATTGTTTTGGGAGAAGTGTTTTGTTTTCTTTCCATARGTGTGAGTGTAAGTGGAAGATCTGTCTAGCCTAGTGGAATGGCTGGATAAGAGTTGCACAAATGGCATGAGCATGTGGCAATACTACTCTCCTGATCCTTTTCCCAGGCTCYGGCAATCTTTGGCCTGGGACTTCTCTGTGTTTAGAAGTGCTTGACAGATTTTTCTTTGACAAATTTGTTTCAATGCTTTCTGTTCATGTGTAAATTTCTAATATCTGCAGAGCTATGTATTAAGGAATTTCAAATCCTGAWTATGCATTATTGGAAGACTCAGGAGAATAAAATTCTGCTTTAATTAGCAGCACTCCGGATTGCTGTAAAGGGTGTTAACTTATATTGCTGTTCCTTTRTAAGTTTAAGTTTTAACTTCACTAGTAAAGAAGGTCTTCACATCTGCTAAGATGTGAAGATGGTATTGGTAAATTTTATTATCATAGTTTAAAGATTGAACTCTGTTTTGAATAAAACAGAAAGCTGTTAAAAATTTCAGAACAATTCTGCTCAGTGGGACAAATTAGCAAACAGCTCCCTTGTAACTGTTTTTATTATAGTCTTATGGGAATGCAAGCATTTAAGATAGGTCCCCAAAAGCATTCTGTTTAATTGAAATTACACCAAAAGTAAGTATTTTCACACTGAAAATAGCAGGAGAACTGTGAAGTGTGTAWGCTTACCTGGATTGGAGCTATGATGCTGTGAATTATCCAAAGAGGTGATTGCTACAATGTGCTTCAATCTGTGCTCCAGATAATAATTCTCAGGGGTTGTTGGTTGCTTGGCTTCCCAGTCCCTATACTTCAGCAAAAGGGCAAAGGTGAGTTAAAGACACACAGTTTTTCTGCTGACTAAGTAAGCTCTGTTACCGTGATTCATCTTGTGAATTATCTGTTCTTGTCTATTGATACAAGTGGAGAATAATGAAAGCTGAAAAACTGAAAAAAATGCTGAAGGAGCCCGGGCCTCTCTTCTACCATGCCTTTGCCTTCTTTCTGGAAAAAGAGAGCAGTTCTTAGCAGTTGCACCATTTCCTTTTGATTTCACTTTCTTGTATTGGGTAACACTTGTTACACTGTGAATGAGAACACAAGAAAAGCTTGTGTACAAAATATACATTTATAAAACTATTTCTTGAATCTTTTTAATGAAACATGTAATGTTTCAATTGGTAACRTCTCTTTCATACATGTAAATAATTGTTGCAGATGTTTTTTTGCAGTATGACTTATGCTTACTGGAAGCTGTCTAGTGGAATGTGTAATTTGATACCTTTGTACTTCTAAAAGCATTGATTTGAGCTGTAGAAATCCACTTTTGCCAAAATAGAAATGCGTAACTCATTCAGAAAACATTATGGCCAATATTCAAAAGATACTGTCTTAGAGCTGACTGTGTTATTCCAGTCCAGCATACCAGCATAAATACTGCAGCTATTACACTGTAGCTCAGTGAAAATGTTTTGGAGGAACTGTACAGCAGCGTCAAAAATGCCTTGACCGGCTCTGGGTCTATAAAAATCCCCCTGTCTTTACATATGTGTCACATACTAGAGGAGGAGATTCGTGTTAGGAATGACTTTGTGCAATTTGCAAAGATTCTTTATGGTCTATATTAATTTTCTATCAGTAAGAAAATGTCATGAAGAAAATCTGTTGGAGAATTAGCATTGGAGGATAAARTGGAGTTTTTTTTGCACAGGCTGGAGTATCTGTCTTATACCCTCACATTTCTTAGAATAACCTTATATTGGGTATTTTCCTTTCTCAACAGCAAACTTAACATTTTCAAGGCTGCATTGTTTAATATGCAGCTCAGATAAATATGATAATGGCACTGTAGGAATCTGTAAATGTCTGTGGTAAGTTCTCAAAGATCTGTATTTTAACAGATGTAGGACAAATGTCTTTCCGTACTTCTGAGGAGCAGAAATAGTGTTAAAGTTCCGAGTTGTCAAAGTTATTTGAAATAAGTGTATTTCCAGAAAATCACATGGGAACTGTGGAATTGCTCAATTGCCTCAAAAAGCTGTAGAATTTGATGAGATTTTTTTCTGTTGTTCTCAGCTACTCTTTGATCCATTTAAAAACAGATTTTTATGGTTTTTGAGAGGTTAGGGGTCCACTTTCTTTGCATGCAAGATCTGTCAGTATACATACTTGATACTTCATCACCAGCCTAAGCTGTTTTCCCATTGCAAGAGCAATGACTGGAAAGTAAATGTTTATGCATGTTCATGTCTGCATTTTTGTTGAAAAACAAAAATCTTTAAAAAGACCCAACAACAGCAGCCTAATGTAAGTTGTATTGTAAGTATATTCAAAGGAATATATAAAGACTGCCTATATTAATGCAGCCACTAAGACTGCTTGAAACGATTTGTGGACTGAATTTCTTAAATATTGACTGTATTATTTTGTTACTGCTTTGAACTACAAAGATGGAGGAGCAGACTTTGACATACTCTGATTTTTTATCTTAATGTTTGGTGACTGGACCATGTGGGACATTTTTGGATGAAGAGGGATATCAAAAGACTTGATACATGGTGATGTTATACAACAAACTGTCTTGGGAGCCAGACTTACTGCTATTTAGTACTACTCCTGAGAATTCACCTGACTCATGTTGCTTATCTCGTGACACTTGCACCTCAGATCTCAGATAACTATGCAACTATGACMGAATTCTTAAAGTAGAAGATGCAGGTTTTTTATATGTATTTTTAGAAACAAGTAAATTCAAATGTAAACTGTCAGGTTAAGTTCCTTTTTATAATTTTTTGGATGTTTTGTCATCAGCTGTATGAGAATCCAGTTTCCTTCARTGCTGCATCCTCAATTTGCATTCATTGAACAGGACCAGGCTATCAGATAYGTGTCACTTCTTTATTTTTATATATGAAACCCATAATCTTCAAATCATTCCATTTCCCCTCTTCTAAAGGCTTATTTCATGTTGAACTCGGTGAAGAAATAATATCAACTTCTATCTCTATTCCTACTTWAGAAATGACAAGGTTTCTAAGACATAACCAGTCTTAGAATCCCTAGTTTAGATTATAACAAGTCAGCTAGTAAGTGCTGATTATTTTAGATTTGTTTTTCTTAAATTGGGATGTGTACTGAGAAGAGTGAACTGTCAAAAAATCAGTGTGAACTCCAGAAATCAAAATTGCAATAAAGCATTTCTGTATAGTGCAATGGTAATAGCTTTAGAGCATGAGTAAATGTAAATTAATTATGGGTAGGATGAATTTTTTTAATCTGTATTTTGAAATGGGTTACTGGATGGAAAAAGGAATTGGGTCATTTTCACTGGAMGTGGAATGTATCTATATATAGTGATTCAGCCTCAATCCACTGAGCTCATTTAAAACTAGAACTTACTCAGATTCATAACACTTCCAAAATATTGTGGGCAGAACATGATGGATCACTCTGCTGCCTGGATTTCTAATACTTTGTCAGTCTCCTGATGAGAGTTGCTGTGTTTAATTGGTGTTTTGCCACYGAGTTCTTCTAATTCTTCTAATTTCTCTTGGATGACTTTTTCTAAAAGTCTGTTAAATGAAGTTATTATAGGACATGGGTGTTTTTGTTTTAAAGCATGTAATAAAGATAAATTTCTTTGAGTAAAGCACGTCCTGAAAATCCACTTACTGAATATCTTTATAATACATTTCCCTCCAGTCACTTCTGACACATACATAGGTGTATGTGTGTGCCCCCAATGTGAGTCTTGAGATGTTTTTTCTGCTTCATAAGTTTTTTCCTAATTTTTTTATTAGTTTTAAGAATGTTTTCTAATAGAGTATTATAACTATATGTAGATATCACTATATATATACACATCATTTAATATGTACACTAGAAATATATTATGAAATTGTGTGTGTGTGTGTATTTGTGTGTGTGTGTGTGGCTGCACGTTGAGCATGTGACAGGCACGCTGTGTGACAAGGAGGCTACAGCACATGTGGTTCCTGTTTGGCTTTGTCTTACTCATGTGKCTGTACCCCAGAAGGACTGAGCACCACTTGTCAAATCTGTGCACAGGAAATCTTTGTGCTGGCAGTGTTTTTTATTCCTTGTTAAGTGTGKTTTTTTGGGTGTGGAATAGCTGGTTTGCTGGTTCAGTTTCCAAGTAACACACAGAGATGTTTTATTAAAGTGATAATGATATCATTATCATGAGTAGATAATGATATCTACTCATGATAGAGTAGAGTAGAGTAACCCAAGACAAGGCTGYACACATTTATGTCTGCCATTGTAGGTTCATTTTGATGACCTCTTCACCTGAAAAAAAAGTGTAGGAAAATAGTCTGCATTAATAAGTATATTATACTGACTGACAAGTGTAGCTGWGTCATTTTATTAATAACTAAAAAAACTACCTGTGTTGGATAAAAATGCATATACATTCAAATGTGTGTTTGTTTAAATGTACTTTGAGAATCTAATGCCAAAATTATTAGGAGCAAAGTAATTACTACSTGATCTGGAAGAGCATTTTTAAAGCAGCTGTTTATGCTGGTGCACACAATAGTCATAAATAGATGAAAGTGGAAGAACTGTCTTTATTATTAAAGTAATAATTCAGTAAACAAATCACTAAAATTCATTAAATACTACAAATTATTTCCTAAGCCCTTACACAGATGTTTTGAAATTAGTTTGCAGTAGAAAGTACTGGTAGGAAATACAGAGTACTTGGGATGCMTAAAAATGTTCTTGTGAATGTATACTTGGATTTGTTTTCTCTTATGAGAATAAATACATTAAGACACTGATGTAGTAGATAGCTGATAGATGCAGAATCCCTTCATCTTGGTAGGGTGTATACCTGTCCAGTAGTAACAGTTTGATTCACTTCACACATCTGCTGCACATGGGGAGAACTGCCCATAGAAGTGTAATTCATCTGAAAGTTTTGGAAAAACACGTAACATTCATCATAGACTTAGATACATAATGCAGTCATTGAGAACTGTTGAGCAGGAAAAAGAGGGATGATGATATACTGCTGTAGATTGTTTTTCTGAAGATTTTTTAGGTACTTCTGAATTCTAAGGTACAGTCCATTGAATGGAATTTAAGTGAAGCCATAAGACTAGTCTTAAGAAAATTTAGTTATACAGAACAGCAGAAGTATCAATCCAAAGGGCTGTTCAGAAGCCATGTTTATGATGTTTCTTGTTTTTTTCAGTCCAGGGTTGCTTTCTGTAGTAAATCTTTGCCTTCTCCTTTCCCTCTTCCTCTTTTGTTCAGTGTACTGCTCACCTCTGTGCTGTGCATGTACTATTTGTTAATTAGGGTAAATACTCAAGATCATCACATTTGAATCCTCCTTTACTCCACACTCATATTTATCTATTTAATATATCATAGAACASTAAGGTTAAATAAATCTGTTTTGAACTTCAGCAGTAGTCCTAACATGTTCTAATATTATTCATCATAGCTGTGGTCAGTTGGGATGAAAGTGGTTGCCCACACATGAGTCTAACCCTTGTGGTTGACATTCTCATCATACTGYAGGAATGCAGTTGTCATTTGTTTCTTACACTGGTATCTATCACCATAGCATGTGGGTGTCCGAAATCATGATCTCAGAGTGATGCAGGTCTTCAGGTGATGTGCCAATCTCATGGTGGTATTGGAAACATAAGGCAAACTTTGAGCCACATTGTGTATTGCTAACTGTGATTTACTGTCTTAGTTATGGAGATTCAATGCAAGGAGAATAATCCTGTGGTAACTGCTGAGTAACAGAGATTTTCACATTCAGAAACCACTTTTTTCCTTACTTAATGTAGGTGACTTCATGTCTAAGTTAGGCTCTGCAGAATGCTTGTTCTCTAAATACAGCAGTCATTGTTAAGGTGTGTTTCCATGCTGAGTTACAGGGATTGTTTCTATAATTATATCATGTGCACTGCACTGTTTCTGGTAGATTACAGCTCTCTGTTAAAAAGAATAAATGCAGTCCAGGAGTTTTTCAACAGTACTTGCACATTTATTATGTTTAGCTCTCCATATGTTTGTCCTTCTGACTATTCTGTTATGCTTCTATAGACTGTGGGGTTTGTTGACAAGGAGAGATACCTTCAGAAGCAGTTAATCTACTTCTAATAGCATTGCTTAAATCATTTGGGTGGATTATCCTCTAGCATGCCTGTTTTTCTCTGTGGGGATTGAAATGAGTCTGGTGACTATCTGAGGTCAGACAAGCAACTTTTAACTAAAAAAAGCTAGGTAAGATGAATCTTAGTTATTGAAACAGTGGTTGTTGCCTGGGTAATCCCAGAAAAGTTAAATTTATTTTCAGTTTTGCTTATTTTTCTTCCTCTTCTTTTTCTATTTCTGACACAGGTCCTGATGTCTTTACATGAAATGTTTCCAGCAGTGCATGCAGCAGAAATGGCTGTCCAGAGAAACCCACGTTCCTGGGATGCCTGGCAGACTTTGGGACGTGCCCAGCTTGGCTTAGGAGAGATAGCACTGGTAGGGTAACAGAATTAATTGTGTGTGAGAAGGAAAGTACAGAAATGCCAAGGTTGCTGTATATCCTTATGGTAACTTGAACACAGACAAGGAGAAAGATCATTATTATTTATCTCCAGTGTTCCCTCTGCTTTATTGTGTTTCACAAATGCTTCCTGTGTAGTTTTGTTGCTGGACTTGTGGAAGACCAGTCTAGCTGAAAGACTTTTGTGTCATGTACTATATTTATGTGGTGGCTTTATGCAATAGAACAATTATGCTGACATAACTGCACATACTACATTCTGTGTGTTGTACTGCTACAGTGCAGCTCACCATAATTTAAGGATGAGGGTAATGTGAAGTTCAGGATCAGCTGATTATTTGGGCTCAGTTTTTACACATGCCTGCTGATAAAATTCGTGTCTTGTTTTTCTTGTGTCCTGCTTATGCAGCAAATAATGTGTCCTCATTCCTGCTTTCCTTTGGCTCCCTGACCTCAAATGGTGGCTGAGGCTGCTTCTTCATTTAATAAGAGAGCAAAAAGCTAGGGATGCTCTGCAGTAGCTGAAGCGCATCTTTTTTTTCTGGGGTATAATAGTTTTTTGCTAGTTTCTGTAAAAACACAACARGTGAACTTTCAAATTCAGGCACACACCCAGAGGTCTATTAGAAAACATTGCATCATGACCTCTTAGAGGAAAAAAGATACTGGTTGTATTTTGAATTTTGTATTTTGAATTTTGTTGGTAATTTAGAGTGGTTTTGTAAAGTTCCAATGTCTGAAAATTTTCAAGAATTGAAAAAACGATAGGGTTTTTTTGATGGAGGTTGACAATTCATACAAAACTAATTTTTAAAATGTAGTAAGAAGCAGTGTTAAAAACCCCAAACCAACCAAAAAATGCAAACTACGTGAATCACCTAGAGTCACAGAACTCTTTGGCTTGAAGGGAACCTTAAAGATCATCTAATTCCAACCCCATCCAGCCTGGCCTTGAATATTCCCAGAGATGGGGCATCTACAGCTTCTCTGGGCAACCTGTTTCAGRTTCTCAGCACTTTCACAGTAAAGAATATCTTCCTAACACCTAAATTTCCCACATTTCAGTTTGTTCCTATAACTCCTTGTCACTACAGTCCCTGATAAARAGTCCCTCTCCAGCTTTCCTGTATTCCCCCTTCAGATACTGGCAGGTTGCCATGAGGTGTTCACAAAACCTTCTCTTCTCCAGGCTGAACAGCCCCAACTTTCTCAGCCCATCCTCAGTGGGGAGGTGCTCCAGTCCTGTTAGACAAAACCTAAGACAAAACCTGTTACAGATGTGCAGTGTGCACCCTTTGTTGGTGCAGTACCACAATATGAAAGATCTCAAATAAATCCATGCATATCTGCATTTCAGCAGTGGTGACATTCCATGGTTTTTGTGGTGTGGAAGGTTAGGGTTGATGGGCTGGTCTGTCTGGATCTTTTCCTTTTAAGTGTATGAAACTGTCACTGTAAATTGTGTCTGAGAATTTTAAATGCACTAGTCTCAGGAAAATTAGAGTTTTATTTCCTTCAAGGACTGATGCTGTTTATTCTGTAAAAAATGGTACAGTTGCTGTAWTATCAGTTATAAATAGTAATATACCTGTACTAGGTATATCCAGCAGTTTGATTCATCAGATCCTGTAAGCTTTTTCTACACAGACAAGTCATGAAGCACCAGTGGGACTGGATATCTGGAGTGCTGGGGACCTAGTGTTCATATTATTTTAATTTTGTCTTATTTTAGAGTAGCACTTCAGTGTTCTCTTAGAGTGCAATGTTGAACTTAATCAGAAAGGGATCTAATTTATGTATCTGAGACTATTCAGTGATGCAAAGCAAAGCATTTTAAGTGGGAACAATCAGAGATTTGCATCAAAGCACTTCATTCATCTGAAACACTACTCTAGGTGCTCCTGTAATTGTTAAATTGACCTTACTGTGATGAAGAGGGAGGGAGAGGCGGTTATCACAGGTRGTTTGCCCTCTTGGTTGTGATTGTCTCTGAGCAGGGAGCCCGTTGGTGTCCCCAGTGCTGTGGTACTGTGTGTTCATACTTCACTGCCTTCTGTCTGTAGGTTGAATTGCCTTCTGATAAATATGTTTTCACATACAGAGAAGTTGGGGAGTTCTTCTAAAATGCAAATAATGTTCACTATCTGTTTTTGAACCAGGCGATTTTTAAGGAATCTTAAGAGGCCAAGACTGATGGAGTTTTAAAATAAGAAGTGAATTCATAGTTACTGATCTTCTGGAGTCCTCTAGACCAAGTGGTTTAAGTCATAATTATCCTTTTTCCATTAGTCTTTCATTGCCATGATTTTCTCTTTTTCCCTGTGTCATATTTTTTACAAAGAAAAGTTAATAAAGCATAAATATCAAGGCTTTTTTAGAAATTTTTTTTTAGATTTGGGGATTACTATCCTTCTAAAGAATTGCTTCTTCTGCTTCTTTGTTTCATTTCTCCCCCACCAACATCTGTCTTCATTACCCACATCCTGCCAAATGTTCTGTTGTGAATACTTTTATTGCTTCACAATGAATGATGCATTTTTTTCTTAGGAAAAAACCAATTTACTCTATTTTAATTTGAAGTTTCCCAGGTCTAAAATGCTGCTTCCAAACAAATCTGTATATTATGAGCTGTGTAATAATAAAAAAAAAGAAATATTTGCTTGGATATAGTTTTTGTCAAACTTGTGACAAAAAGAATGAGCTAAATTAGTCCCTTTTTATTTAGCTTTTATGAAAGTTGTTTGCTCTTTTTTCCCCCTGAATTTACTAAATAGGGTAATTCAACAGTATTAAATGTGAGCAAGGAAAACTTTATTTCTGTAAAGGCAGAAATTCCTTAAATTCTACAAATCAATGTGCAGAGCCCACCTGAGTAAACCTGCAATGTGAATGTCGTAACTGTAGAAATATAGCCAGGCTTGCAGTATTTCTCTCATTTAATTGCAAATACTTGGTTTTGCAAAGTAAATATTTACAAATATTTTACAAATATTKGTTTTACAAATTGAATTTCCTGTACTGCTGATAACATCTTAACTAGTTAACAATTTTGCACTAATAGCTTCATTACAACAGTTCCTCCTGTGAGACAGGGTGGGCCCCATGCTTTGATTAATCAAGAGGAAAAAAAAGAAAACCAAACAAAACCAATATTAAAAAGAAAAACCAAAAGTAATCACAAGAAAATCAAGGACTGAATGAAAGCACTGAGWCTCCACCATGGAGAAATTCATCATCCCTGTGACATGGTCATGGGCAGGCAGCTCAGGTGGCCCTGCTTGAGCAGGGGGTTGGCCCAGGTGACCTCAGAAGGTCCTGGCCACCCTCAGCCATCCTGTGGTTCTGTGACTTTAGCTTTACCCCATTCTGGGTCCCTGGCAACCYTGGGGACTGAGGATCACAAAGTTGAGAGGGAAGATCTGTAAATATGCACCAGTTGTGCATGGGTTTTGTTTATGTTTTGAAGGATGTGGTTTCCTGTATTCCTCCTAAGTAGTTAGTCCTTTAGCAGTCTTTAAGTGTGACACAACATTTTGACAAGAGTCATGCCTTGACAATAAGAATCCTCAGATCAGCCCTTTCTTTTCATCTCTCTTGAAAGAAATAGTTTTTGGTCTTTTAGATAATGATGGGAGTTTTATGCTCCCAAAGAGAGAAATGTCTGTGTTTTATTGGAATGYGGCTAATTAACATAACTAATCTGAATTTGAGATAATTTTTCAACATTTTACAAATGTTAGCATTTAGAAACATAGACTATTTTGGTAATAAAAAGGAAATTGGTGGTTTGCCTTCCACTGAAAAGTCAAAGTATTTAGGAAGTTARTAAGTTACGAGAGAAAGTACCATGCTTTTTCATTTAAAGTGGGGCTTTGTTAAATTCTTTTCAACAGCTTTAAACAGTCCTACTGAGTTATTGAGGTAAAAGTCAGTAATATAAGCTTCTCTAGGAAGGTCTTGTGTTAATCCTGCCCTCTCCATCTACTACAGAGTAACCCTTTTTTAATCACTGTTGGAAATTGTAAATATATTTTGTGATAGTGATTGTTAAAGCACAAAAAGATCTTCTAGTCAAAGGTGATTTTGTTTTCCGTTAAGAAAGCTGAAGGGCAAACAAGTCTCCAAAAGTTTAAATGCCCTTTTTAGCTACATGTCTGCCAGGAGTACTTAGTTTCTGTAAGTGATTGTGGCTGATTTAGCTGGTGCCTACCTTTGTCAGATGCTCAGGACTTACGAGGAATGCATTTCTCAACATTGAGACCTTGTAATTGAACGTTTTAGCTAAATCAGATGCACAGGATAAGACAAACAGGGATGTTGAACAAASTGTATTTCACCATTGTTTTAAAATTCCTGTAATAAATTTGGCAGTATAAATTTGGTAATAAAGAAGTAAATGTTCCTGATTTGCCAGGTGAACATACTGGTAACACTTAAGGTTTATTTTCTTAGGCTATGTCACTTTCTAGGATGGGTTTGATTTTTGTGGTTGTTGTTTCCTTGGTCCTCCTGGATTATGTCCTTGCCTGTGGTAGAGCACAGTGTAAGAGGTCTGTGTCGTGGAGGCAGCCTGAGGCAGTGACTTCAGCAGAGCATCCGCAGCCTTGCAGGGGTGTGCACCGAGGTGTGAGGGCTGAAGGGCGGCAAATGTGAGGAAAGAGGGCTGTGAGGAAATGACTTGGTGCAAAGTGACAGCTGTAAAATCTGTCACCAGAGCAAAAGAAAGTACAGGAGGGGGATAAGGMGGATACAAACTTCTTCAAAAAGAGAAGAAGGAAGGTGTGGAAGTGAGAATATCTCACACACATCTACCAGATGGAAACAAAGATTCTTATGCATTTGTAATTTTACCAAATCCCAATAAGCATAAGGCAAAAACATTCCTTCACATCTGGAAAAATTACTATATTTCAAGTACTTTCTCCAGAACATGAAAGTTCCAGAACCATTGAATAAAATGGTTTGGGAAGTGTAAGAAGTGCAAAATATTGTGTTCACCTCAGTTTGTAAGACACCAGAATTACTTTTGATGAAATTTTCAGAGAGAATTTCTTTATTGAAAAGCAGAAATAATCTGAACAGAAAAGTACACAGAAAAGTTCAAGATGACAGTTTAAAGTAAAAGAAAAAAAAAATTTAAAAAAATCTGCCATTCAGATTATACCATAGAAACTAGTAAACTAGAGTGAAAATACCTGAAAGGATGGGACTTTTTTTCTTGTTTGAAGGAGACAAATGTCATGAGGAGTCTTTAAATATACTAAAATGTCTTATTTCCCTATTTTCTACATTACTGTGATAAATGCTTATGTAAGAATTGGTTATTTATGTTCATGGTGAGTAGTACAAAAGTAAGACTCAAATTCCATTAATATATTGTATAGAATCATAGAAAGCTTTGGTTTGGAAGGGACCTGTAAAAGTCCTCTCGTCCAACCCCCTGCAATCAGCCAAGACATCTTCAGCTAGACCAGGTTGCTCAGATCCCTGTCCAGCCTGGCCTTAAATGTTTCCAGGGATGGGGCATTAACCATCTTTGGGCAACCTGTTACAGCRTCTCAGTAAATCACTGTAAAAAGTTTCTTCCTTACATCTAGCCTGAATCTTCCCTTTTTCAGTTCAAAGTCATTACCCTCTGTTCTATCACTGCATGTCCTTGTAAAAGTCCTTATCCAGGTGTTTTGTGGGTCCTTACAGGTACTGGGAGGCTGCTGTAAGGTGTCACTGAACCCTTCTATCCCTAGGCTCAACACCCAAATGCTCCCAAAGTGTCCTCCCAGGGGTTGTGCTCCAGTCCCCTGATTCTCTTTGTKGCCTYCTCTGGGCTCACCCCAGCAGGTCCCTGTCCCTSCTGTGCTGGGAGCCCAGSKCTGGRTGCAGWGCTCCAGGTGGGTCTCAGCAGAGCAGAGCAGAGGGGCAGAATCCCCTCCCTGCCCTGCTGCCCACGGGGCTCTGGATGCAGCCCWGGACACGTTTGGCTCTCTGGGCTGTGAGTGCCATGGCTGGGCCATGTGCAGCCTCTCACCCACAGCACCCCCAAGGACTATGCTGCGTCCTGTAAAAACACACAAACAGAAAATTTTCCATATTAAAGATCATTTAACACAGAAAAAGATTACTTACTTCACCTATAGACATCCTTTGAAACAGGTCAGAAAGTGTCTGCCTAGTGTAACGTAAAGGTCTACCACATACTTTGGTGGCAGATACAACTTCTTAAAATCCTGGCTTTTCTGGGAGTGTATGTATAGTGACAGTTACTAAGTCCATGTGTTTAAAAAAAGTGCAGTCTGATCAGAATAGCCCTTCACACTTGAAGGCTATGCAAACCAGCAGAAGAGACTCTACTCATGGGACAAATGGAAGATTGTTTGCTACAGAATACTATTTAGTGAGACAAAATGTAATATACTTCAAAAGTACAGATTTTTCAAATACAGTAATTCCACAAGGAAGAATGTATTGCAGAAGGTTTTACATTGCACTTCCTTACAGAAGCAAAAGCAGATACATGACTGTACTGATAAAAAATCCTATAGTCCTTATATGCAGGGTCTCTAGAATCACAGCTCCTCATTATAATGAGGCTAGAAATACGGATYTTATGTAGTGTCACTGTGTTTTCCTATAATGCAACAGGAAATTTGAGAAGGAGATTTACATCTCCATTAGGGGAAGAATTAAAAGTACCACTGTTCTTTTCTTTYGTCATAATAGAAATTAGTGGCTTTGGGCATTATTCCAGTGGCAACATGAAATTACAAATGGATAACAAGTGTGTATTTTTCAGTTTTACATCRCTGCTTTAAAACAATCCCTCTGATCTTTTGCATCACTTAAAATTTACTTTAATATTTTGTTATTTCTTTGTAAAAATGTCAAGCACAAAAACTCTTTTCTAATAGATTTACTAAGATGATCTTTTTATGCTGTATTGTATGAATCATCAAAGCAGCTTTGACACGTACCAAATGTTATTTATTGTGCCTGAACATAACTATATAGACAGGTTTTAATTAGGGGACCTCTTTTATGGAAAGCTTAAAAGCAGATGGTGTTTGTTTAGATTTTGTTTTCAACAGAAATACAAAAATGAACATTTAGTGTTTACTTGTTTTTCATGTGTCCCTGAAAATTAAAAGCTAGCAAAGTTGAATAAAATTACACTGTTTTACAGGAACTAAACTTCAGTTCTTTTTCTCTTTAAAGTTCAGCATGCTCCTGTACTTTARAGCTGGCTGTGGACCAATAATCAAGCTTTTTTTTTCTATCTGGAATTGAAAGGCTGCCTCTTACAACAGCAGTAATACTGATAGCATCTTAAATCTGATTTTGTATCTCTTTCTTCTGAGTTCCCATTGTATGGAGTCCATATATTCATCTGTGCCATCAAAAGGATGAGCCATCAGTTTCTGTCAGTGCAGATGAAAAGTTGTGATTTTCCAAATTATTTGGCATGCTTTAAGTGTTTATAAACTACAACAGAATAAGTAAACTGTGATTTACCATATGTCTTTAAAGTTTTAATATTCAAGTTGCCAGAACTCTTCCCAAATACCATCCCAATCCATATCATCACAGTTTTCCATCTTACAGGGAGGCTTCTGTACATGTCATAAAAGAGTTTTGTCAGTAAGGTGACCCATTTTCATAACTGACTGTACAGTCATAAATGTGAAATACACTCATGCTTTTGTGTAAATGTACCTAAGTTTGAGGAGGTAGGTTCAGCCTTGACCACTGTTAAGATAACTAAAAGACAATACTGTTGTAATTCTTGGTGTAGTTTTTTTCTAGTATTGTAGCAACCTCTTATTTTTGATGGTCACATTTCTTTGTTTTTAAATTCACAGCTTCTCTGTTGAGGATTTGTATTTGTCAATATTTTCCCAGCTGAACTGAAAGAAAGGAGAAGCCTCACTAACTACACTTACTTCTACTAGTATTATGTTGTTTATAAGATTATAATCTATGTAATCTATAGATTATGGAAGTTCTTTCTTAGAGCAGCTCTTGAATTTTGGAGTTCATTTGGGTCCTTCTGTGCATTTATATACGTGTTTTTATAACCASATGCCTGTTACAGAAACTCTTTACCATGTGGCTAATATTAGTGTATTGTTAGGTCTGTATGTGAAACAACTGCATTCTAATTTAAAGGCAGCAATACCAGTGATACTTCAAATTCCAGTCATCCTTTTTCTGTATTTCTTTAAAGCATATCTGTCTGCTTTTGCCTTATGTACATCTGATGATGAGAGAAAAGTGCAATAGGAAACCATCCAAAAAATTGTTTTTCCTTTTACCTTTTTAATAACAGCATTGTTTTTCATATACAAACTCTCTATTTGTGCCCTTGTTTCCAGGTTCCTAGTTTATTCATGCATTTTTGTCATTTCAGACACAATTGTTTGGGTGTCAGGCTGCTATTGAACCAAGATGAGGGAGGATTCCTCAAAAAAGGCAGGAGTAAAAAAAAGCTTTTGGCTTTGCTCAAATGATAGATGTAATTTTTTCTTGTTGTCAATTTTTATGAAAAATGTAGGCTTTAAAATGTCCCATCTTTGTTTCTTCCTTGTTCTGCTTATAGGCAATCCGAAGCTTCCAAGTATCCTTACACATCTTTCCAATGAACCCTGAAGTATGGAAAGAAGACCTTTCCTGGGCAAGAAAACTGCAGGAACAGCAGAAGGCCACAAAGACTGAGTCAGTGCAAGCCCTGGCAAAAGAGCTTGTACAAGAGTCAATCCCAGACTATGACTTTGAAAGTGATGAAATTGTGGCAGTCTGTGCTGCCATTGCAGAGAAGGAGAAAGCTCTTTCAGCAGCTAAAACGATGGTGATTGTGTCTGCTTCAGGCACGGTAGAGACTGTTACTGAGCAGGACAATTGTCCTGCAACTCCTGATGAAACCCTTTTCATCAGGGCCCGGTAGGGCAGCCTCATGAATTGTCATACCCATAATTTTAAGAACTGCTGTTATTTATTGTATTTTGCTTGCTTCGTGTTTGTTCTTTTTTTATTAAATGGTAGGATATCTTACAAAAGTTAAAGAACTGAAGCTATCTTTCTTTCCTTAATTAAAAAAGCAACATTTRATGCTCAGGTCATTACCTGAGTTGTTGTTCCATCTGTATTTGTCAAAAAGAAAGCCAAGAGTTGATTCTAAAAATTCTAAATTCTTATGAACAAATGTAATGTTGAAATGCTTAACTGCATTCTAACAGCTGCTTCATCTTTGTGTATTTCATAATTTTACAAGTTAATGTGTACATTTTCCCAGTAATTAGGAAAGTTTTATTCCCCAGCTGTCAACTCAGCCCYWCTCAGCTGACTGCCTCCTGGTGGAATGCGGGGGAGAATTGGAAGAGTAAAAGTGAAAGAACTTGTGGGCTTAGATGGAGACAGCCTAATAGGGAAAGCAAAAGCTTCGCATGCAAGCAAAGCAAAACAGGGGATTCACCCACCAGTTCCCATAGGCGGGCAGGCTGGCATTCAGGTATCCYCAGGAAAGCAAGGCTACATCACATGTGACTTGGGAAGACCCTCGGAATGTTCTCCCTTCCCCTACCTCCTTMTTTCCCCAGTTCTGTGTGTTGTGCTGTGACATTGAATATCCCTATTGTCAGCTGGGGTCAGCTGTTCTGGCTTGTCTTTTCCCAGCTTCTTGTGCACCCCTAGTCTTCTCACTGGTGGGGTGGGATGAGAAGCAGGAAAAGGTCTTGACCCTGTGCAAGCACTGCTCAGAGTAATAAAAACAACTGTGTGTTACCAATATTTGCTGGCACAAAATCAAACCTAGGCCCCTACTTGCAACTCTGAAGAAAATTAACTCTATCCCAGCCAAAACCAGCACAAAAAGAAAAAGGGACCTTTAAAAATTATTTCAATCACTATTAATCAACATTATTTTCTTCCAGTAAAAGTGTGAACTGTTTTCTGTTATTGACAGTCTTTGTTTTCATTAAGATTACTTGTTCTTTGAGAAAGTTTCCTATGAAGCAGGGATGGATTATTATTTTGTAGAAACCTTTATGTTGCYTTCCTTGGTGTGTGGGTTAAACACTTCTGATTAGATGAGAGGAAATGCTTTACCAACCAAAGCCCTGAATGCTTAGTTACAACTAAATGTTTCACCAGAAGAAAGAATGCTGTTTGTGACTGAAACTGGCCTTTCCTTATCTTGTGTGCTGTGCTACAGACATCACCAAAAGTAGAATGGTGGGAGTAGGAAATATGGCTGAATTGTACTGTATTTGGGGCTTTTCTTTCCTAGTGAGGCCAATCTGATAGAGGGAGTCAATTTGCATTTCCTGATTCTTATGATCTGCCATTGAAAGTATGCTCTTAGGGGAAAGAATGAGTTTTGCAGGACAGTGCTGCTGGAGTCTTCCTTTTTATCCCTTTTGGATTTTKGGTGCAGTGGTGGGTAATGAGGCATACCCTAGGAAATTTTTTCAACGTTGATTTTTTTTCAGGGGAAGGTGGCAATTGGTTCCTCACACAGGAAGTTCAAAGAAATGAAGTCAGGCTGTTTCTTTGATGTGCTCTGTGCTGAGACTGTTCTCATTTCATTGTCTTGGAGACATGGTAGAGATGATCACATCCTAACAGTACTGGAAAAAATGGTCAGCTGAGGAATTCCTGAAGAATTCATTTTGGGAACATGTAATTTTTTACTTGATTTTGATAAAATTTTGTATGATAATAGATACTTTTGTAGACAAGTGAAACTTCTGAAATCAGTCATCTTTGCAYTTTTCAAGTCCGATTTCTAATTTCAAAATAATGCATTTTAAAAGAAAATAATGTTGCTTGAGGAGTACAGTGTTTTTGTAGTGGAAAATGCATTGCAGAAAAATTATCTCAATATTTTCTGTTTATCTAGTATCAGAGTATCTTTATTTARGAGGATACGTAAGTTTTCATTAATTTTTGCAAAAGTCCCCTGAAATGTTTTTTGTATTTGTGAATTTTTAGATCTGTGCTTGCATGAGCACACATTCACACAAAATCTTCTGAATATTCAAAATAATTAGAACTACAGTGGCATAAATAYATTAAGAAATGTAAAACATCATCATGCTACATTTTTATTTCTTCATTAAGTTCAGAATGATTTTAAATGCTTACTGGATAGGCACTTGATTAAGATATGGTTTGATAGTTTAAATTATTAGAGTTGAAGGATTTCTTAATCTTTCTTCTATCAATTTAATACAATCTAGTCAGCCGTAGAAAGAGTTAGCATGAGAGGGATTTGGACAGATTTCTTCAAAGAGATCTTCTCTGGCTGGAAAAGGAGATGTGTGAGATGCTCTAGGGTACATTTTCATTTTGAAGGAGCTTGGCTGTATCCACCTCATCTTTTCTTTCTTTGCACTTTGTACTTGTGTCAGTGGTGTGTCTTTACTCATACAGGAAGGACTGCTGCCCTTCTCTCAGAGGCCTGTGTTATCACAGAATCTGTTTCCACTGAAATGATTCACAAAGTTCCTATTGACTTCACTGCACTGCAGGGCCAGACTGCTGGAGGGGTGTACGTCTGCACCRTCAGGCTGCGCCAGGATCGAGGGGTGGTGGTTTCCATCTCATATACTAAATGTATTTTCCCTCTGATTAGATTAGGTTATAAATTCTAGGTATTGTCAGAACTGTAGTGTTTTGTAGAGCAGTTAAGTTCCTGGGACACTCTTTTCAAACTGGGAAGAAGTTCAAATATTGATGATTTCAACACTGTTTTTGTACAGCATGCCATGTTTTGCATGTATGTAATTTTCTGGATTGGTTTGCTGTTTGAATAAAATCCTGACTTCTGCTGCTTAGTGATGCCTGTTTATTCTTTGGGTTATAACAAAAATAAGTGTTATTTCCCATTCTTTAATGTTCCTCATTTAATAATTGGCTTTTGTCTCTGGTGAACATGTTAATTTGTTTTAGTAAAAAAGAAAAGAAGACATCTYGGGGAAAAATACTTAACAAAAAGTGATGCTCAGAGCTTTTAAACCCTTCAGGGGTATCCACATGAGATGGAACAAAAGGAGATGTTATCCAAAACAGGATATTTGTGAAATACACTCCTTCTTTGACWTTATATTATATTAAAAAAAATTATATTTATTGTCTGTCATCATTAGTGGCAGTGACTGTAGCAGCTTTCATGTGTTTGCCTTCCATATGAATCACATACTAAAATGCTCAACTGTTAYTTTCAAGAGGAAAGCTCAAGAACAGCACTGGGTTAGATGGATTCACTTTGATGTAAAAAACTACAGTTAAACATTCAGATATATTTTTCCCTTTGAGTCCCTTTGTATACAGTGGAAAGAAATACACAGCCTCACAGGGGTCACTCATTTGCCTTGTGTTAGATAAGTATCAGAATGAGTTGAATCAGCCTCCCAAGGTGTCTAATTATTTCCCTTGACTACAGRGGAAGCTCAGGGTGACTGACTGGCATAACCTAAAATGCTGAAACCAGGCATGTGACTTCCACTCTTATAGATGGAGATAAATATCCTTAAAAACCTTAAATGTACCGAGAGAGAAATAAATCCTTTCTGACAATACTAGATGGTAAAAAAGGAATAAGGATCAGGTAACACAACAGTGACTCCTACTTGATAATACCTTAAGATAGTGGATTTTAAAAGTAGTCACGGAGAGGGATAAAAACCAAATCGAGCAGTTTACTCTGGGTTTAGAGATCAAGATCAGAGAGGTAGCACTGGAAACTTGCTTGCCCACACAAGATAAATTCTTTCTCAATCCTAAGACCAAGGGAAAGGAAGTAAAATACTAGCATTGAGATGCTATCTTTAATTTTTTGAGTTCACAGAATTGCCATAAAACTATAATGACTGTAGTTAGGACTGGGGCACAGGAAAGCAGAAGCATGTGGGCTTGGTTTGTTGGCAGGCTGCAGGAGCTATGTGTTTACTGTCAGTCACTGTCATGTTAACATGGTGTTCCCAGATGTGCTGGAGTCCCTGGGCTATCCTATCTCCAGAAGGGCTGGTTCTGGAGCAGGAGGGGCTGATGGGCATGGGTGACTGCTTTCAGGGCTGATTTCCTAAGAGCCATAGGCTAGGRGCTGTAAGGGTTGTAAAGGATAAATAATCAAAGGGAATGATTAGATGTGGGGATCRAGCTGCCTTTGGTTTCACAAAGCAGGAGATTCACTGAGTTTCTAGATCTGTAAAGCTGGCAGGCCTAGRAGAGGGCCTGGAGTGCAAAGGCCTTGTTGGTATTTGGTAGCTCCAATATTAAATCTGCCTTAAGTGGACCAGGTTTGCTGTTGTGTCTGGCAGTAAAATAAAACCTCARAAGCTTCCTGACTTAGGATGTTGGCTGTGCCATTTGAAGACAGCAGATTACACTGATCCTGTTAGTGCTTGGCACTGGGCCTGTAGCGCCAGTTCGGGTCAGGCAGCACGGGTGTTCCTGACAGCAGGAATGTATGAGCCTGATTTAAAACAGCCCAAGCCCTCTGACAGTACATCCTACACCCTTAACCGTTCATAAGGCTAACTAACCATGGATCAGAGAGTCAAACTAATCTACAGATCTTCACAGAAACCACTGTCTGGGACAGATACTGGCTCTCATCCTGCCTGTGGTGGGTGGATCCTCCAAGCCCTGCCACACGACAGGGGCTTAAATTGAGTTAGGGCTGGGGTTTGGGGTGTGGTTGCAGGGCTGGAGGTCTAGCAGTGTCCCTGTAAAGGGTTCAGCAAAGTGGTGATCTGGGATGTGTGGGCACTTCCAGGACACTGCTGGAAGTGAGGGAGGGGGACTGGCAGTCACAGGACTAGCAGGGTGGATGGAGTTTGAGAGATACAGGTTTGCTATGAGAAATTTTTGAAATCAGTACATTTTCTGTGAACACAGAGGACTGGGGAATGTGGATGGTGATGTGAAAGRCCATTCTGAGGGGATATGGACCTCTGGAGTTTGGGAACATAGGGAAAATATTGATGTGTGAGAAAGGAAACCCTTTTGTATATATGGAAACTACTCCTTTCCATTCTAACTACTCCTAATACCCAGCAATAAAATAACCTTTTAACCTCCATGTGGCAAATTAGACTCTTCAAACTGGTAGCTTTATTTTAGACTTGTTAAGCTCAGGGAGGCCAAGGAATGTAGTCCAGTAATGTGTCTGTGGTCAACATTGGAGGAAGGTGCTAAACCTGAGTGGGACAGTGGGGCAGGTTAACGAGATGTCACTACTGTTACCCTAAAAAAAGGCACACTTGCYCAGGCCTTCTGCCCAACTGCTATAGAACACTCATCTCTGTTTGCAACTAGGCAACAGAAGTGCTCTGATTTTGCCTTTGTGCACTGCCATGGAGCTGTGGCAGGCAGTTCCAGTACTGCCCAGAAGACTTAGTGGACTGTTTGGGAATCATGGAGTTCATTTCTGGGGAGTTCATGTTGATAGTCTAGTTCACTACTGATACATTGTGAACCCTGGGGGCAGGAGGACCTCAGGCCACTCCCATTTCCTAAGGGAAGCTACTTAAGATGGTCTATTCTTGCTTAAAGCTCTTTTAGACCACAGATGAAGTTCTCATCAGTAATGATAACAAGGAGTAATAAAGGCATACTAATGAAATAATTTTAAAAATAGTGAGCCCTTGCTTGTTTAAATACTTACACACTGTAGATATTCAACTCTGTCATTGCATAAAGTACCAATAATATTGGTGTGCTGCCATGGGCCAGCTGCAAAGGCGTGGTCCCATATTGGTACATGTGGTGTTATCTGCCAGTGGCAGTCCCACCTTCCTGCTCTGCCAGGTGCTATTTCCTGCTTTAGGAAGTAYGGTGAGTCTGTTCTATTTGTTGGTCACTAGTAAGCAACAGACCATAGTGAGGTGGTTTAATTGCAAGGAATTCAGGAGATCTTTTATCTGTAGATCTGTATCAAATCTGTAGCTGCAGTAGGAGCTTGGGCAATACTGTTCTCCAGCTTAACTGGTGTGAAGTGGTGGCTGCTGCTGCAAATATTTGTGTAGAGATCTAACTTCAGTTTCTATGTGTACGAAGGCAAACAAGCTCAACACCTCCCCTGTCAAAGGGAAATGTCTTTGTTCAAAAAAAGCATTTTTGTGGCTCTATGTCAGTGCTGTTGGGGATAGTTTTGAAGACAGCTGCTTCTTGCTGATGATGACCGTGCTGCAGTGTTTTGGAAACTTGCAGGACAAAGTATGTTTTGGCAGTAGCTGAGTGCAAAGCATTCCAAGATGGGAGGCTTGTTAAGGCAAGGAGTTGGCACTGAATGGCAGACTCATGTAGACATCTGAGATCAAGCAGAACATTTCCATTTAATAGTGATCCCCAAAGTTGCTTTGGTCGGTACAACTGCTTAAACATATCAACATAAGGCTCAAGATTTTCATTACAATGTAGCATTCACATCTAAAACACTTAAGCAACATAATAACATGCTTTGTATTTGACAAAACATCCCCCAAATATCTGTACAGAATTATTTTGATACACAGTATTTCTGGAACAAGATATAACCCTTACAACATAAAACACAAAACTCCTTTTGTCAGTGGTTAACAGCTGGTTTTGGTGATGTGTTTGTCATCAAAACTCTAGCAACAAATGCTTTTCAAGGTGTTTAAGACTGCGATATAGGTCTATATAATCTATATTTTAAATGAAGATTCTGCTTCCATGGTTTCATACACTTATTGGATGGAGTATCAGATTACACAGTCATAAAATTCTATTTACTATTTAAAGTAAAATGATAAGTGTTATGAAAAAATACCTTTATTACATCAGTGATGCTTTAACTAAAGTGAATATTAAGACTATTAACCAGGAGTTGAAAGTTTCAGGCCCTGATATTGAAAGCACTTCTATATGTCCTTAACTATACATGTAAGGAGTCTCCCTGGCAGCAGAGGGACCACTCTGATGGGCAATGTTAAGTGTGTGCCTAAGGTGTGCAGACTGTGGGCCAAAGTACTCAGAGAGGCGCGCATGTGTTACACAGAAAAACATTCTCAGAACATAAATAAAATCGGATTTTTTTTTGTATATACATATACTGAAAACTAATATTAACTGGAAGGATGTGTTTTCTTTTTCTCTCTTAGAAAGGCATATATTCCCATTTCACTCAGAAAGTGCTAATGTATTCTCAGCTCAAGAATTATCTCATCAGCTGTGAATCTAGCATGAACAACAAATCTAAGCTAAGAATGCCTTATCAGCAGGAAATACTGAGGGAAGAGAAGGCTGGCAATCATTTCTATATACCTTGTATTCATAACAAACCTTCTCATAGAGAAGAATACACTTTTAAATATTTTCAATCCTGATATATATACAATGATAAAAATTCACATTTTCATGCTTTAGTGAGACACTTTAAAATCCTACTGCAGGCAGCTCTCAAAGTAGCTGTGTCCAGTTACYAGCAGCTGCCTCATATTCAGCTCTAGTATCAGAAGCTCAAACTCTTGATAGCTGAGCAGCCATGGGAAAGGAGCAAGAACAATTCTACCAGACTTGGAAAGGGAAAGAAAAAAAGAAAAAAAAGCAAGTGATGGGGTCTTTCTATTTCCAGAGGCACAGTAGCTCCCCTGTGTCCTACAAGACAAGGCAGTTCACGTTTCCAGTCCCATCAGACCTGCTTTGTCCCATTTCCGATGCAGGGCCCAAGTGCAATGTCTGTTCCACACAGTCCTCAGTAGTCTAAAGGAAATGTACCCATCACACAGCAAGACAAAAATAGCCCTTTGAAGCACAGCTGAACCCCTCTTCCCACTAATAGGCAGAACACCTATCTATTGCACCAGTTTTTCCAATGTACCAGGAAGTATCCCCAGGTTGATGCCTTTCACGGCTATCTATATGCACTTTTCTGACAAATTCAATGTCTCTGTGGGGAAGGTGACCTGGAGAGGGCCACTCTTGGGCGCAGAGCTGGCCCTGCCACCAGAGCTGGCTTYGCTCACCAGGAAGACGCTCTCGGAGTCGTGTCCCTGTGAGGAGTCCGAGGTGTCGGAGCTGCGCAGCGTCCTTACGGACGTGGTGTCGGACTGCGCCGAGCTGGCGCCGGGGCCCGGGAGCAGCGCGCGGCCGCCGACGCTGCTCTCGCTCAGCTCCGGGGGGTACAGCAGCGTCTGCGAGGTGCTGCTGATCTCCCTCAGCTCACGCGAGATGAAGGAGGGCGACTGGCTGGACACGGCGGACGAGGTCCTGCGCCCGTCCGCGCAGTTGAAGTTGCCCCCCGAGTGCTGCCTCCGAGCCCCTCCGATGCGGCAGAAGAGGCATTTGATCTTCTCAATGGCTTTGCTGAGCACAGTCTTGCGGAGGAGGATGTAGATCCACGGGTCCAAAATGGGGTTCACCGAGGCAATGCGGATAGCTTGCAGGTCAGGGTTTTGCCTGACATCTTCCACTGAATCTGGCCGATACAGCTGGTTCACGAAGACACGGACCTACCCAAGGAGAAGGGGGAAGGAAGACAAAATTACATAATTGCATTGGGATAGCAAAGTTACACTTCAAAGCAGAGATCTAGATTTGCAGATGCAACCTACGACAGAAGAGCAGGCTGGCAAAGTTAGGCATCTCAGATTAGCAGCCGTGAATTCATCTATGGAAAYAGCAAAATAAAACCAGAGGAAAATTGTAACACCATCGTTACAAGTAGAAAAAGACTGGCTTTTTCTCTCTCCTTCACCTCATATTTAATCCCTGAACCTCCAAATTTTGGCTGGTGTCTTTAAAATTTCCCAGGAACAAAGACATAGACCTGTATCCTRTGTCCTTGGTATACCTCAAGTCTCATGCAACCTGCAAAGAGGTAAGTGACTGGGGAGACCTGACCAGTTCCTCTAGCAATAATCACTTAGACATTAACTGAAATACACATGATAATCCAAGTACACCAGACTCTCTAGGCAAGTCCTGAGTTGTCGATTCCCAAGTTTAGAAATGTATTTTCCTGGCACCTGTCCTTACTGGAACTGTTTATATAACCACAAGTGTTTGCTTGCTGCAGCATGGTTTAGAAAAACAGAAACGTAAAAAAAAGAAAAGGAGGACAAAACTCCCCAAAAGACAGGTYGCCCAGCTAGGAGATTTTTAACTGGTCAAGATAATGAGATTATTTCAGCACTGGACTACAGTACTCTTTTCTCCTATACAGCCAGCATTTTGGTTTTACTTACAAAAATACTGATGACATGGTCAAGAGTTTAAGATGTTGATGTGTGAAGTGACTATTTAATTAGTGATTCTAGTTTATCATGCACAAATTTTAAAACTGAAGGGCCCTGTTTTCTACATAGAAATGTATTCTTCAGCTTACTCTGCTAGTTTCTTCTTCAGCTGGTCTCTCTCCTTGTTTAGAAGCCACGTTTGTAAATGTTGCTGTAAGGTACAGTCCACAATGGCATCACAGGAATTCGTTGTGTTGATTAGCCTCAAATAGCTCTTCTCCATTTTAGCAAGACCTACGCAGTGTSCAGTTAGAGAAAGGCTTAGGAAAGCCACTGAAAAGTTAATAATGGAAGATTCTATTTTCTTCAGGCTCCTTCAGGTAAGTTAAAATAGATCCCTTAATTATATTTTTATCTGACACAGTAAAAATCCCGTAGCAAAATTATGAGGTTTTTAGAATCTTATCCTTGACTCCTGAAATGAATCAAGGCCTGCCTGGCTATGAGGTTACAGTCACAGAGGCAACAAGAATTTAAATAAATGAGCCAAATTAGGATAGCTCTCACAAGTAATTTTTTTACAAGTCCTCCATGTGAAGCCATCCAAGTCTGGTGCTTGATGTTGCAGGAGGGCAACGTGGTCGCATTCAACCTTGTCAGTATTCAGAGATGGGATATTCTCCAAAGCTATCAATGGTATGTTTAGAATAATGCAGTCCCTCTGTGGAAGCCCTGTGCCTACAGTCTCTCTCAAACAGACTGTCAAACTGATGATTGAGTGTACTTCCTTTCTCAGTACTTTTCCCTACGTTTATGGGTAACCTAGTGAACTCAAGATATGGGAAAATCTTGAATTTATAAGGCAGTATAGTGATGCCAGTTTTATCCACAGTTACTTTTCTAATGATTTATAACACTGMAGATATCTTTCTGACTACTAATTTCTTGGCCTTATTGATCTGTTAGGCCAAACATGCCCTTCAGGTGCTTCAAAGGGTATTCCTATGCATGATGAACTTATTTTTATGGCTTTTGAAAAAAAATTTGTTAAGAAACTTTCCTCCTTCTTTTACTATTTGCCTTTATTTTTAACTATTTCAGACATAATTTTTTTCATTATTAATTTTATTTATAACTAATTTGATTATATTTTATTTATAAGATCTTAATTTTATCATGTTATTTATGACTTTGAGTGTTTGTTCTGTAAGCAGCTTTCACTATTTCTGCTGTGAATAAAGGATTATTAAATGAATTATTGATAAATAAGTTGTTGCTCCCAGGCAATACCGCTAGATGGCGGGGCTGCCCTGTGGCGGGTGTGGATCTTTGTATAATATTTGTGAATATGTATAAATGTGAATRTATGTATTAAGCGCGCGTGTACATATGTTTAATATGTATGTGTGTATGTGTATAAAGTGTAGATATGTATAATGTATGTGTCCATAGGTACGATATGGGTGTATATGTATAATGTGCAGAGACGTATAATGTATATGTGGGTATATGCCTAATGCATATAACAAATMCACCCAGACCACACAAAAACCAGAAGGCACACTTTGAAGACAGCTGAAGAAATATACAGTTCAATTCAACTTGGAGACCTAGCTTACATTTTTTTTTTTAAACTCAGAGCTATAGTTACACGTCAGTGATTTAATAGTCGGATTGTTCTTTTGATAAGCAGCACGTGAAATTGAGGTGCCTATTCCGCCTCTTTCTGCTACCTGGCAGACTTTATGGAAAGACAAAAATGTCTCCTAATGTTCATTCTGTGGCTGAAAAGGATGGCTGAAAAGGATTATTGCTAATGGTACAGGACAGCTCGTTTTATGCTATCTCTGCTTGCTGTATTTCCTTTTGACAGCCACGCAGCATGTGGAGGTTAACTATTCACAGARTGGACCTAGTCAGTGAAAACTCTGATTGTACAAAACTGCTTCTACTTCCCAGAAGAGTTCCATAGAAAATGGATTCCCCAGAATGTCATATGCATTYATCAGTTAAGACCTATTGTTGTCTTACATTAATCACAATAGAGTAAAAATTTATCTGTGTAGGAACGTCTTATCCTTCTTTACTTACTGGTGAAACAACATTTAGTAAAGGAGCACTTAAAATTACASCGAGAGATGTACCCTCTTTTGGCTACAAGTCCTCTGCTGCAGGAGGTAACACAATAAAAGATATTGCCTGTCATCTTCTAAGCAAGTGCCAAGTAAATGGAATGCACTGCTAAATAAATTATCTAATCTGATGCTTGGATTTGTGCAGTTCCTAATTAAAAAAGGAAGCAAACTAGAACAATTCAGATATCTAAAAAATAGGGTTTGTGTATTAAGTTTGCAGCTGTAGAATTCAGACAACATATCCTAAGAGTAATAGCAGTTTATTTGCAATTAAGAACTACACAGCTCAAAGGTACATCAAGTTTATGCTCCAGACAGGCACTTGTAGGATCAGAGTCCTTGTGCTGTTTGCRCTTTTCCTTTTTTACTAACTACAGGTGCAAGTCATGATTTCTGATCCTATGAAGCATTATAAAGTGACTTTTATAGTTACAGTCACACTTGTAATTGTTTCCACAGCTTCCACCTGCCCTCAAAATCTCCCCACATGCTGATATGATAAATTAAAAAAACATACGGTAGTAAGCAGGAACAAGTTTTGCAGCTCCACAAGCCAATAACCTTTGCCCTTCAAGGTCTTACTGTCTGCTTGGTGACTACTCTGAAGCCAAAAAATCATGCCTGACACCTTGCAGTTGGTCACGGACAGTCCCTGATACTCAAAAGTTGAAACCAGCCAAGCCAAGCCAATTAGATCAATTAAACATCAAGTTAGAAAATCCTAATCATTTAATGCAATCAACAAGATGTACACCCTGAAACWTTATGTTTTATTTTTCATATCACCATAATTCAACAACAATGTTCAGTGGTCAGAATGAGAAGAAGATCACACACTTAAAAATTTTAAGGGTATTAGATGGACTGCTGGAGTGAATTCCAGACTTTGAGTAGCRTGCACCTATTTACTGTTGAAACAGCCTGGTGTTTTCAGAAASGCCAGATAAAACTTTCTCCTCTCTTCTTGACAAAATCTCTCATAATATAACTTATTCCCTACATTTTACACTATGCAATTCTAACTTCTAAAAAGCTCAAAATATTTTAAGAGATGACATAAGCCGTGTTAAGACACGAGTCAGCACATAAGTTATGKGCTTTTCTTACTTAATTTTTAAACTATTGCCAGATTCATGTCTTTCACATCCCCTTCTGCACACTGAGAACACACCAGTTTATATAAAGTTTCCTTCACAAATCTATTTTTCATTCATCTTTTTTTCCTTGATATATTTGATCAGCCTTCTCTCAAGTTCATTCAGAATTTTGCATAACCCCCTATAATTTTGTTACAACACTTGTTACTTGAAACTTTTGCAGATTTTATGAATAATCACTAAAACTCTAAACTACCCTATGTGTAAATCATATGCTGAAGCATCTCATTATTAAAACCTGCTGTTATCTCTGACTCAGTTATTTCAGGGCTGTTTAATACTTCAGGTCTTGAAATTTTTTCTATCAAACCATAATCAGGGACTTCTGTTGGATTGACCCCATCCCCTATCTTACTATCTTAGAMAGTGTTTGTTCTAAAATGTTAAAGGTTTATGTGTCTCTTTCAGAAGTTACTTTTCTTTGACTTACTTGAYGGTTTATTGAGCTGAAATCATCAGTGCGAAGTCAGCTCATCAAAAGAAAAACTTAAGTCACAAAGCACCCTCTGAGCCTGCTTTGCGTATTTGAATCATGCTGGCATCACTTTTATGGTTCTTGATGACTGCCAGGCTGACCCGAGGACTCCTTAAAACTCCTCCGAGTCATGAAAATGTAAGTCTGTTAGTATATATTAGTCTATTAGTCTATACTAGTAATCTACCTACCTTGCCTAGTGGCTCTTTCTAGGGATTTATACTATAAAGGTGTCACTTCTCTGAGTTTCCCCATTAACTTCAGTGTCCGTGCATCCAGAGGGCTTAACACAGCAGCATACCTAGCATTCATCATGGCACAAAGCAGCACAAGTGGCTGTGGCTTATTCCCACAGAGGGAGGCAAAAGTCTTAAAAAAGCTACTTAACAATGAGGAAATTTAACCACACTGGACACTGTGATGATGTGTATATATGTGGTTATTCGGGTTTGTTTTTTTAGAAAAAGCTTCCTTTTATTTTTAGTCATCCATCTAAATTAAATGAGAGTTTCTTACATCATTTTAGATAGAGAAAATACATACTGCTTTACCAGGTAAAAGCTAACTTATGTGAACATTCCCAAGGTAACACTCTGCCTTTGTATGAAGTGAAATCAAGGTCTGGGAGAGCTATACAACTTTATCACCTGCACCTTCACATACTTCTGCTATATGCAAGTTTTTCACTAGCTACTGTTTAAATAATAAACCTTTTGCCCTACCCAGGTTCATTAATTTTAACTCTCAACAATCCAGTTCACTTTCTGGTAAACCCTCCCTCTTGATTCCTGCCCCACCTCCTCTTTTTTTCCGAAGTATTATTTAAAAGACTGCCTAGGTGCAAATGGATATAAACTATTTCATTTTGCATTTCACATTCAGACTTCTCAGAACTCCTCTAGCTGCTTTGCTACAGGATAAGGATTGGCTTGTTTTCTGAAACTGCTTAAGTCCACCACATCATGACAATGTATTTCATTCAGAGAACTCATTCTCTGCATTTACCAAGCGCCTCTTTTRAAAATGCAATATTGTTCTCTCGTGAAGTAGCTGTTTTGATGCTAGATTAATCAAATTAAGTACAGTTTCTCCCCAGTACTGTCRGGGTTTCAGCCACCTGATACATCCTGGTGCAGCAAGTCAGCTCAGCCCTGCCGTTTCTGGAGCTGGACTGCAGGGCAGGCTGGCACAGTTCCTCTGTCTAAGGCATGTGCTCCTCCCGGGGACACCCTGTGCGCAGCTCAGGCAGCACCTCTCAACCTCCTTTGGATGTCAGGCAATGAACACACATGGCACCACGCTCGGTAATGCCTTGCCACCACACCAAGTGACAACGCCGAAGGAGAGGAGATGGCCTTTGGTAACGGCTGGGACCCTGGTGCCGCAGCACAGCACGCTTCACTAGCTCCTGTTTGTCAGTAATGTGGCAGCTGTGACCGACTCTTGTCATCACAGCTCCTCTGAGCAGGGGGACAGACTCACTGACACCTGAGTCCGGTTCACATGCACTTCTCCAAATCTCCTCACAGTGATACACAGTGTTTTGCATCTCCAGCTGGCCAAGTTCTATTTGACATACATGGCATCCCCTCTCTATGACAGAAGAATGACCCTACTGACAAGAAACCTCCTTAAAGAAGTCCTTCTAAAAACACCTTCTATCTGACAGCCACTGCTTTAGTCCCTACACTGTGTTTTGTAAGACGGCAAATAAGGCAAGCCAACTATTTGTTTAATGTCTCTGAGCCAGAGTAGGACAGGATTTTTTAGAAGCTTTATTATGGCTATTGGCAAGTAAGAACTCTGCCTTTAGCTGGTGGGTTTGGGTTTTTTTGTCTTTCCTGAAGATAAGGTGGAGGAACAGAAAAAAGTGGATCCTGTGTGTTTAATTTAATAACACTAATTGTATCAGCCTTTCCAGAAAAATGAGCAAGCATTTAGTTGTAATGTGGTCTGACATTTCAGTGTGATCTCAAGGCTTATGGGGGCCAGATTCCTCCAACACTCATTTCACTGGGCAATACACCAACAGGTGGTTCCCCTGAGTTCACTCCTCCCACTGTGTGGGGAACTCCTGAAAGGATGCGTGTGTGGGATCTACCCCAGAGATGGTGCRCAAATCCCTGAGGAGTGGAAACTTAGCTTAGGTTTTGGTTGTGAAAAACTCTGTATGTTACTACTGCCAAGTGAATATAACTCTGTCCTCCTTTTGCACATCAGGGACTCTTGCACCCTAGAGCAACAGCATGCACATTTTAAAACCACAATAAACAGCCAGAAATGCAGGCCAGCCCCAAGCCTCACTTATCACAAATTAATTTTGCAGGTGAACTTTAAAGTGCCATTAGCACTCAGGATTTTACTATGTGGATTTCAGTTAARCAGTGAAACAATTATTGAGACTTTTGGCACTCTATTTTAATCAAGTAAAAGGTAAAGGACTCCAGGACTTGGGATAAGCAAGTTTCTTTTTGTGTAAATGTAAATCTACTCAACTTTCTCTTACCATGCATGTATGCTAGCAGCCATTGAGTTATTGTAACAATTTGTGACACCAGCTATAGGTGCCACAAATTAAGCACCTATTCCAACAGGAATCTGTTTGACAAAGACTCGGAGAAGAAAATATTCTGCAGTAAGGGTGATGGAACAGAAGAAGGGTTGCATGATGTTACTCACCACCAGAGGAATGGAGCAGATGACCACGACCAGGGAAGTGGCAATGAGCAGAATAACCATCTGGATTTCTGCTCCAGCCATCCGACGGAAGCTCCGGCGTCTGCGAAAGTCAGATAAACGGCTGGAGGTGGTGTCTGTCCCCAAGGACGTGCGTCGCATGAACTGGCGGTGCATGCGAATGAGGGCCACGCACACTAGGATGTTGCAGATCACAGTCACCAGGATCAGGAAGGAGCTGAAGCCCGCGTACATGTAGGAATATGCTGCATGGGTGGACACGTTTGTTCGCCAGTCTATGAAACACCAAGTGCAAGGGTACTGCAAAGTAGATTTGCCGAGCCCCATGCTGGGGAGGGCGCAGAACAGGACGTTGGAAGCGTAGATGGCAAAGAGTGTGAGCCCTGCCAGCTTCTTGTCTACGTAATGGTTGTAGAAATAGGCATGGTTGATGGCCAGGTACCTCTCTATAGACATGGCACAGATAATGCTGAGGCCGGAGAGACCAAAGAAGAGGAGGATGAAGGAGCTGTACTCACACAGTGCAGTTCCTCCTGGCCATCGGTTCTGCAGGTAAGTGGCAATTGTGACCGGACTCACCAGGCAAGTCCCCAAGAGATCTGTGACCGCCAGTCCACAGACCAGCGTGTAGAAAGTGGTCTCCTTCTGCTCCTTCCTGGACTTGCAGAGCACCACGATRGCTATGAGGTTGCCCACCACGCCGAAGATGAACATGACTGTGGGGATAGTGGGGGGCCTCCCGCCTTCGGCCCCGCCGGCAGTCCCGTTGGCGGAGCCGCTCGCAGGTGACATTGTGGTGGGGTCGAATGACATGATACCCACGCTGCAGCTGGCGAGCTGAGACGGCAAGATCGGGTCCGAAAAGGAAAAGCCGGGAAAAGGAGGGGAGAGGGTTGTATAGTGCGAAAGTAAAAATTCAAATGCTCGAGGTTATTAAAAAAAGAAAAAAAAAAAGAAAAAAGTGATGTGCTTCAGTTAAAGAAAGAAAGAAAAAAAAAAGTCCTAAAATGAGGCCGAACCGGGGTGCCGTCCGTCAACCACTGACCGCAGCCGAGGGAGCCGGGGCTGCCTCTTCCTGCCGCAGCGCTCCGCGCCCAGCCCGGAGGGGGATCGGGGCGGCCCGAGCCGAGCCGAGCCGAGCGGAGCCGCCTCACCGCCTCTCGCTCGCACCGACGCCGCGGAGGGCTCAGCGCGGCGCTGGGGCGGCGGCTCCAGGTGCCCTCGGGGCGGCGTGACAAGGTGCCGGAGCGCGGTGGCCGCGGCTCATCCCCCGCCGCCGGCCGGCGGTGCGCTGTGCTGTGCTGCGCTGTGCGGAGCGGAGCGGTGCGGGCCGTGCGGGGCGCGGGCACCGTCTCAGCCCCCGCGGCGCTCCCGCCGAGTTTCGCCGCGGAGGGCGGGGGCGGCCCGGGCCGCTCCGCCGCCGCTCCCCGCCCTCTCGCCCCATTGGCCGCGCCGGGCAGGGCAGGTTGCGCGGGGCGGGCGCGGGCGGGGGCCGGGCCGGGGCCGGGGGCGGCGGGGGCACCTGTGCGAGCGGGCGGCCCTGTGCCCCGCGGGCTGCTCCACCGAAAGGGGCCGCGCCGCTGCACGGCGTTTGCCGCGGAGCGGGGTGCCGCTTGCCCGGCCCGCCGTGCTCCAGCGCAGGAGCCGGGGAGGGGTCCCGCTGTCCGTGTGCCGGGCCGAGCCCGTGTCAGCCCCGGGCCGCGCAGCACAGAGAGGGGCGCGGGTGCGACGGGGTGACGCCGCCCAGGACGGGCGGCAGCCGATGCTCCGGCATCGGGGCGGCATGTCCCGCTGCCAAGGGGAACATCTGCTATACTGCCTGTTTCTGGCCTCTGTCAGTGTGGGTACCGAGCACAGGAAGTGTGTGTGTACGTTCAAGGCATGCATTTGTGTGTCTGTACCGAGAATTTGTTCGGTCTTGACTGTGAGATGATCGTGTGTGAGTTGGAAATAGGGTTTCACTTGCTGGCTAAGCCCTACGATTATAGCCAGTCTTATCTGGGCTCATGGAAGGACAGCAGTCACGTTATGCAGTGCCTGTGTGCAGCTTTCACCCGAGCGGTGATGGTGGTGGTGTAGTCCCTAGTGCAGAAATGTCCATACAACACCTACAGCCACAAGTATGTCCATGGGAGTTTCTGTGCTAGTGACCTGTGCTCTCACTTCTGGCTCAGGGATGAAGCTTCACATTGTCATGCTGGATTTCACACCTGCTGGTCTATTGCCCTTGTACACTTGGTGACATTGGTTGCTACAAAGAGCACAAAACCTCTGTCCCAAAACACAACATTTGTATCCTTAGAAGAATCTCTTCTCTGGTKCAAAGGCAAAATGTATTATAAAAGTCTATTATTTGTCAGTCTTATCATCTTCCATCTCTTTTATTTCCTTTAATCCTATGAAAATGATGCCTGTGGACTTGCTGTCAGTAAGTCATGATAACATCATAATATGCTGATGACAAAAGTAGTGACAGAACAAAATACATGAAGACAAGTTTGTACTATGGGAAAGAGAACTAAGAGTTTCAGTTTTCAGTGCCATATGGGCAGACCTGAAGAAAAAAAAGCTGGTTTTTATTTGATCAGCTTTTTATTTAGTGTTGTTATMTAACTGTTTTGAAAACTAAAATGCAGTTTTGAAAAAAACCTTGATTTTTACTTAACATGTATAGGGATAAATAAACTATAGCAGTGATGGTGGGCTGGTCTGGTCAGAGAAATCAAACAGCACTTTTGCTTACATTTTCGTGGCTCTTTATTTTTTACAAAATTAGAAAGTCATTYTGTCACAAGCACAGGGGAGTGGGAGTGGAGGTTGACCAGTTACATTTKCCTAACTATCAGAAGCAAATTAGAAGTACTTCAAGAGAATTTCCATAGTTAATGCAGCACAAAGGTTGTTCTKGCTTTTAAACAATYTCTGACTGTTGCAGGGATGCTGACCCAGGTGCAAAGCAAGCTCTGAATTCAGGAGGTATAATTGCACGTGCTTTATYAACAGTCCTTTTTTCATACACCAGGACTTTGGAGCTCTGGCAATAGAGACCATTATCTGGGATTAATTTAACACATGTGGAGCGGTATTTACCAGTATGGAAAAAGAACTTCCTTGCTTCCCTGAAGCAGTGCAAAACTTTTGCATGACTAAAGGCAGAGGAAATTATTTTTGTTTCTTTGTTGCTGCCTTTCACTAACTTTCTCATCTTCACATCCCTTCTTATGAGGTATTTTGCCCATCTCTTAACAGATGGTGTATCTTAACAAGGCTTAGTCTATGGCAGAGGTTGCCCAGGCCCTTCTGTATGTGTGTGTGTGTGTACATGAATGTGGGTGTGAAAGAGTGAATGCTATCTTTTGTTCTGTAAGGACTGTCTTATAATGGATACACCCTAAGAACTAACTAAAAAGCGCAGGAAAGTCAGGAAAATCAATGAGGAAGCAACATCAAAAAAAAACAAACCACAACCCAAAAAAGCTTCAGAGAACTGTACAAAAAAGTATAGCTTTGAGTGCAAGGATAGTATTGTCAGCTTTGTGAAACTGATAGTGTTAGTTCTTTAATTAGAGAATAGGATAGAAATCAGTCACACTATTGTGGGATGGGTTTCTGGGGATGTGAGCTTAATGTGTGTACCCATTGTCTAGCTTTCACAGTTATTAGAAAAATACAGTAACTTTTGGGAGTTTCYCACTGAACTAATGGTTTTGATATACAGAACTCCTAGTCAAGATGAAAAGCATAATCACGTGAAATCCTTCATCTTCAGAGCAAAGCAGATACTGTGGAACTGAAGTGGAACTGAAAAAATGAAGAAATTCCACTTGTAACATGAGTTGTCATCCYCTCATAGCAGAAATGTCACACGTTGTAGCATTGAGTAACCACCAAAGTACTTCTGTTTGTGAGGAAACCACTTACATGAGAAGTCAAAGTATTGTGAATTAAAAATAAAAGCTTTGAAAAGTAGTCATATATGGAAAAAACCTTCAATGAATTTCAAAGGTCCTAGATTAGAAAATATTAGGACAATCAACATATTTAGGATTTACTCTTAATTGCCRCAGAGTAAACTTTTTCTGGTTATAATGCTACAGTTTTAGAAGGTTAGTTGTGACACACATGAGTCAACTACTGTAGCTTGATCAGTTGAGATACATAACTAACTGTGGTCATATTTCTAGCTAGATGAAAGATTTTAATTAAAATATTTGACTTCTTCTAAATGTGACATATTTATTCAGCATGTCTCAGCTGCCATGTGGTATCCCTTGTATCTCCTTTAGCTGGCTGAGGGTGCTAAAACCTTACCTGCATTGCTCAGAGGCAGCTGGAACATAGCCAAAAAAACTATGAAAAGCCCTTTCTGCTGTTTGCAACTGTGATATTAGTACTGAAATGCCCGTGTAGACATTTGAATTGATGGGTATTTTCTGGCAGTGCTTCTATGAGCTTCACTTCCAGAGGAGTGATGTCTTCAGCAGGCAGTGGAAGTGTGTAGACAGCCAATGTTGGAAACTTTGGACTGCTCTTAGCGTGCTGAAGGTCTGAAAAACATTTTGCATGTTAAACTCCCCTTGCATATTTGGAGTTCAGTAACATTCTTGACTTACTCAAGAATTTGTCAGCCTTTCTCCTTTCGTGGAAAATTGGGCTGTGGGAAAACTTTATTTCTGGTTTTTTTTGCTTAATTTTTGTTGTCATGCTTTTGACACAAAGTTTTTTTCAGAAAAAAAACCCAACTGTTAGAGTAAATTCTGTCTGTATGCCAAAATAAAATCATTATTAATAGACAATGGAGATAGACTGAACCAAATGTTACATAACAGTCTTTAATTAATAATTAGAAGAGAAAAATTAAGCAAGGAGTAAGCTGAAAAACTATTTCAGAGGAACTGGGGAATTCCGTAATGCCACTTGGACAGAAGTAGCATTGCAAGTCAATAAAAATTTTATACTTTAAAACATAGAGTATTTTCCTGCCCTCATACTTTCGTGTAAAATAATGACAGATGGTAACAGTTTGGTTTGTCTTGGTGTTTTTTTTTTTTTTTTTTAAAGAATTCTAGTTATTACTAATATTACTAGCATTATTACTAGCACTTCTGGCAATTTTCCTTTGTTCTTGGTAAAACATTGTGATGAGTGGGGGCTTTTCCAGGGCGGGGAGTGAAAGCAGTCCTGTCCCATTCCTGTTSTTGCTGCATGCCTGTCTAGGAGAGAGCTGCAGAACGCCACTGCCAGGGGACCCAGTGGTGCACCCCCAGGGAACACTGTCTGTAACACAGCTCTATAATTTACTCCACAGTCATGTGTTCCATATTAGTCAATCATGCTACTGAAGTTTGGGGTTTTTTTGACTGTGTAAATGATGCTGTTAATCTTTGCAGTACGCTGGGTTTTTCCTCTGTAATAATGTCCATTACTGTGCTGGTTCACAATTCTATTTTAGCAGTTATGAAGTCTGCATTAGTTGTTAAAATACTTAAAATACTTAAATTTAGCTTTTCAATCTGTTTATTTGGAACAGTGTATGTTAAAATAGAGTATCCTTCAACTGTTGCTTATACTGTCTTATTTATTTATTTAAGTTGGCAGTTTTTACTTGCCTTTCAGAGGCCAACAGCAGAAATGGGAAGTTCATAGAAGAGCACTGATAAATAGCTGCCAATATATTTTCTTTTTTTAGAGTCCTTAAAGTACATTTGACTGTTTCAGGCTACATGTGTTACATGTATGAAAAGAAAAAGATGTTTCTAGTTAAATTCCACTTTGCCACAAACTGTTACCTTTGCTGAAGTAAACTCGTATTTTAGAATATATGCTGGATGAGTTGTATGGGTGCTTTAGAATATACTTTGTTAGTATTAGTAATTGGAATTGTTTTGTATTTTTTAAACTTTCCGTGGCAGATGCTGTGTGCTGTTTCATTTTGTTGTGAGGAGGTACTGTAGCTGGCAGCTGTGGTGGAAGCAGAAACAGCCCAGCACTGCACAGGAAGCAGGCGTGTGGCAGGTCCTGTTCCAGTCTAGCTGTTCTGCAGATTTTCCACGAGAGATCATAGGACTGAAGACCCTCTCCAAAATCCTGACTGTAATTCTATGACAGTATCTGTGTGCCAGCAATTTAAACAAAGTATCAGGCTTTCTCATGGTTATTTTTGGGGTTTTTTCGGGTGGTGTGATAGCTTCATGTCAGGGTGTGATATACACCCATATTCTGTGGATTTGAAGAAAGAAACAGAACTTTGCATTTCTGTTTGAAAGTTGAAAATGTTATTGGGTATTAAAAGCTGTGTACCAAAGGCACCTGTGATGAAATCAGTGGGCCTGTGATCTTTGCAGCTGGTTTAACAGTCATGGAAGTGATTAACTCATGATATGGTTTTGTAGCATTCCTTTCTCTGTTGTCATACTTGGCTTCGTTTTTTGTTCAACACCTCCATGTAAAATAAACTGTAGCTTCTCTGGAAAATATATTGCCTGTGTACAAATTGTGTTCTGTGTCTATCCTGGGGAAGTGGTACAAGAAGAWGGTCAGTAATTTTGAGGTGAAATTACCTTCCATGAAGGTACTGGGACCATTTTGGAAAGAGGGCAGAAACCTTCATATTATGTGCTGAGTCTCTGCTACCTTTGCAGTATGAGGGCTGGCTTGGGCATATGATTTGAGGATAGATGTGAGTTACAGTCAGCTGAAAGTTTAATAGAAGTTTCTTCTTGTTCTTCTTCTGCCCATTGTGGGACTGAATTTGAAAGTGTTTCCAGCTGTCAGGATGGACTGGCAGCTAGTAGTGAAGCGCGATGGCTCTTCTGTTACCTGATGGAAGAATTATCTGGATAAATTCTAAGCCTGGGCTCCTTGGGAAAGATTTATTTCTTTTTTTTAATGCTTGCTATTGCAGTTCAGAAAGGGTTTGTACACTGTGTAACCACCGTGTGTGATCAACTCTTGCGTGGGGTGAATTATGTTACATTAAGTATTGRATTCTGAAAGATTCCAGGACCAAGAAAAATAATAGAAACCAGGAAGTTAGTGGATATTATCCATTACTCACCAGCTTGGTTCTTAGAAAAATCTACTAAAGCTCCCTGAAAAAAAGGCTAATTTTGTGGGAATGATTCATGTATTAGGTGAGTCAGTTATCTTTCACTAAGAGGACACTGGCTGCAAAATCACTGGAATAAGCTCCAGTTTTAGTAAGTCTGCAACAAGTGACAAACTGTATTTGCAGCAGAATGTTTTTAAGAAAGTCCARAAGGAGTTTTCAAGGAAATGTTTTCATGCCTGTAAATTCTCTGTTATTCCAGCAGAGGGTAGTTTATCCTCTAGGAAGCTAGGTGTGTTGAAGGAATGATTGGGAGAGGTAACTTAATGATTCCCATTTCCTCTTGTTTTAGATAGGGCAATAAAAATTAACTTCAATAGACTGACCTCATCAGATTAACAAATACTAAAACATATTGTTAGGCTATGGTATGTTCTTAGGCTGGGACTRGAAAAGGCAGCCAAATTCAACAGTAGTCCCATTTCTGTCCTGCTACCAAGGGCTTCATTTGCCCTTCAAGAATTACTGCAGTTTGCTTGTGCTGAGAACTGCTGCATTATCAGCTTAAGAGCTATTTCACTTTCATTTGTCAGCTAGTGTAGTAGATACAACATGAAGCATTTTTTTTATTTCAAACACATAAAATCACTCTAGTTGAAGAGTGTTTGGCTTGTTTACAGTTGCTTAAAAGTCCTTCTTTTTGCCACGGCACTCACTGCTGCAGTAGCTATTGTTGAGGAGAATATATGTTTGCAATTTGTTGTGGTAGTATGTACCTGGAGCAGCTTCCTGCTTTGCTCACTGGCAGTGGGTATGGACTGGGGGATGCTCTTTCTGTGGTCTTCTCCTCTGTGATATTTTATTTTACATCAGTCATCAGGAAGCAGTCCTGAAGTGGCTTTTGTGGCTGTGAGTCCTGAGGTGCAGCAGAAACTCTTCTGACAAGACAGCATGAGTGAGAGCTGAATATTTGAAAGGGTAGCAGAAGAGATGTGAGGATCCACAGTTGTTCAATTGCTATGTTTCAATGAAACCCTGTTACTCAGAATTTGTTTCCATTCAAAGCAGTGTTTCAGCTCTTCATGGATATTGGCTTTTTTTGCCTGATTTCTAAAAAGAATATACAAATATTTATCTTCTTATTTATCTTAGTAAGAAGTGTAATATGATTAATAGTAAGCTGTATATTTTAATCTTAAATTTCTGTATAATTTGCTCTTTAAAAAAAGTCATAAAAGGAGCATTCCTGTAAAAAACCTGTGAATATGGTCAGTGCCAATCATGTCTATGCTTCCATGGCTAGCTTGATCTTGACATAACTATCGCTTGGAGCTTTCTCTGTGGTGCTCCAGGGAAGCACAGGGAGCTTCACAGGACTTCTATCTTTCTTGCTTTCTTTCTTGCTTTCTTTCCTGCTTTCTTTCCTGCTTTCTTTCTTGTTTTCTTGCTTTCTGATAGGTCTGTAATTCACATCTAGCTGTCTCCCTCTGTGTTACAGACTTTCCCCTCCTTTTCTAGTTTTGAATTTCAGAAATGACACMTTTTTGGTTTCTACTTATAATTTTCTATTTCTTGGGTAAAAATGCCCTAACTATATGAGGGATGAATAATGTGTCTGAATTCTTTATTTTGGAGCAATACAGGTATAACCAGTTAACTTGCTTCTGTTTTTTACACCAATATTCTACATGATCAAAGGAATATAGAAAAACCTTTGCATGGATCTGGAGAAGACACGTTGTGCTGTCTACCAATTATACAAGAAGCCTAAGCAATTAATCTCTTAGTGCAGGCACTTTGGTAAGCTATTTTACTAACATGGGATGATTCTAGACCTGAATACCAATCCAGGATTGCTTTTGTCTAAACATTAGACAGACAAAAGAGGGAGGAGGAACCCAGGACAGCTTTTCCAAAGTCATACATAGTGTTAGTGCCAGATTTGCTGCTTGCCAGTCTCTTCTGACCCCATGGGCTTCGTTGCCTTTCAAAGTGGAAATAACTTTGGAGGAGAAAGACCCATTTATAGTTGATTTAAAGTATTTAGTTTGTGCTTTTTATTGTTTCACTGGTAAGCAATTTGCAAAGCGGTAATGCCTGGTTAATCAAGACTGTAAGCTTGTCACACAGATGAGGAATGTCAATTAATATTTTTTAAATGTAAGTAGGCTTTGTACCACTGCACTCCATAACAACAGTTCACCATTTATTAAAGAGATGTATTAGCTTAGTAATATYTTGAGATGTTTGTAAGTCAATATTCATATATTCTTCTTAAATTTATATATCTTATTCATTATTCTGACATTTGGCTATGGTAGAGTTACAGACTGGAACAAAAAATGAACTTCATTCTCTTTAGAAATGTAGATAGATAATAGTTTTAAATAATATACACATTGAATTCCTGATGCTGTTTTCCTCACCAGCTGGAAAGCTTCTCACTGTCGGAAAGGCATTCAGTATGTTTGACATTAAGGGTGGGGGAATGTTTGTGTAATTATAAATGTTAGACTTGCAAATATGCCTTTTGATTGCAACAGCCTGAACTTCCACATGTCAACAGAAATTTTAACTTCACAAGATAATCCTTGGCTTATGTACCTTGGCACCTTTCTCTTTTCCATATAATTTCAATGCGTGTATCACCAAATTGTAGCWGAATTTTACATGTGTGCACATGAGACATTTGGATACTGTAAGTACTGTTGGGTAAACGTTGGGTTGCTCCAGCTACTGTGTGCAGCTGTAACAGTTTTGGGATTGTGATGAAAGCTGAAATCTCGCAGAGTGTGAGTAATTACCTGTGATCTTACAGGCTTGTGATATCTTGTGCAGTGCTGCTGAGCCTGGCATTAATTCTAGAAAGGCTGCTGGTTGTTGAGGCCTGAACATTTTCAAGGAGCTCTATGTGATTCTTTCCTGGGTATGTAGCACAAAAACTGCAGTGCCTTACAGWGTCTCCACAGTGTTTCACAGGTGGGTTATTTTTAATGTGGTGGTATTATTTTTTTCTTTCAGCTACAGAAATTATTTAAGAACCTGATTATGGTTTCAGGAAGCAGAGTGGCTGTAGCTTTCATCTGATCTGAGAGAGAAGAAAGAAAGAAGATTGAAGCTGCAACCATGTCATGAAGGATTGCACTTTAGGACTGTTTGCTTTAGGATGAAGTGTCTGTGTGCTTCCCATCCTTTCATAGATAAACTGAATTTCACATGTATGACATATGTTGTCGAATCCTGGGAGTGATCTCAGAAAAAATGATTACTGAGGTTATCTTAAGCATTTTTGTGGTATAAGAGACCCCTTGAGACATGCTGACAAGGAAGAAAAAGGAGAAAAATGCAAAGGAACAATATTTCTTGTTGGATGATAAAGGCCTCTGGAGATCTCAAAGGTTTATGCCATCTCTTTTGTAATTTCTTCCTGCATGTGTATCTGTGATATGCTTACTGCAGTAGTGCTGCAGCCTCACCCACCTGAGCAGGTGCAAGCATAGCAGAGCTGTGGGACACCCTCTCTGACATGGCAGATCTCGAAGGAATGTGTGTGATGTATCACTCAGTTCATGGACATGTATGCCATGTGGAGAGAGCATTCCTGCATAATGTCCTGATGCATATTAATTAGGCAAGCAAGATACTCATGTGATGTAAATCAGATCCTTTCTTGGAGATGTACTGATTCATATCTCAAGTCAGAATCTAAYCCAGTATGCCCAGTATGTCAGAAATAACAATCTGTTTTACAAATAATCTAAACTATTTTTTGGTACGTTCAGGGAGAGAGAATGTTTTATTTTAGTGATTAATGGTTAATCTTGATAATTTTATTAGTGTGATGAGAGAAGGAATATTATCTGTAAAGGCTGTGGRAAGATGGTAACTTTCAAGAGAATTGGTGTGGCACACAAATTGTAGGAGGCTTGGTCATAAAACTGTAAATGTTGGAAGAGAGGAACATAATGGGAGCACGTGGAGGAGTGGAGTTGGGGCAGATTTGTTTTGTGGGTGCACTTCTTTTTCTTGGAACCTAATTATTTGTRTATCCTAAAGTTTGTCATCACTCTATTTCCTCATGACTTTCTGTTGGATTACAGTGAATGCTCTCAGTCTGGGCTGCTCACTCTGTTGTCTTGTGTACACCCAGAATTGTGCTGACTCCAGGTGATTAAGGTATGTTCCCACCCTGGCAGTGACACTGTGCTTCTTGATCTCTTCTCTAAGCTGCTGGGCACTACACTCACAAAGAAAAGCATGAAAAGTTGCTGCAGCTTTGCTGTACCTGGGTKCATGGTGTTTCTGAAATTGCATCATTAAGGTTAGGTTAGGAAGCCTCTAAGAAAAGTTAGTTAAATGGCAAATCCCATCAAGCTGAATGGAGACCTGCTTGGGAGAGATCTTTATTAAAGGGAGCAGTGTCATTGCCTGGGACTAGTGTCCTTCAAGACAGGCTCCCTTTCCTGAAATTAACCATATGGCCTTTTTTGTTCAAAAACTCTTACTCTTCTGTTGCTTGGCTGCCACTCCCAGAGTGTGCTATGCACTACCTCAGCAGTTAAAAGGCAGCAGGCTTGCATTCACCTCCTTCCTCTGCCTGAGGGAGCTCTAATCAGCATCTCCTATCTTCCAGGAAAGTATCCTGGCTATAAAATACTGAGGCAGGATGGTTGCAATGTCTTCTCTTGAAGGTGTTTTGCTGTGTGTGGAATAATTAAATATTAATTGGGAGTACGAAAGAAGATCAGTTTGCAGATTAGCTCACTCTGGGAGCAGAGAGACATGAGTTTTAAGCCCTAGCTCCAGAGAGTGCTTGTYGTTAGTCCTGCCTGGTTTTAGTGCCATCCAGGCCCCTTCAGCCTGGTTTTCTGAGGATGTCCTTGGTTCAAATGCCACAGTTAAGGGAAGCAGCAGAATGTGGAACTATACATAGATACGAACAGAAGTGAAACTAATTAAAATTAAAATAGTACTRAAGATGTCAGTTCTCTTGAGCAATAGCAGCTGAGTGTGCTGATAGGCAGGTTTAACTAACAGGGATGATGCTGAGTATCTAATTTGGTACTTAAGCACCAAATTAAGCATCTAAATCCTACCTCTAGTGTACTTATWCAGATCTAACCATAAATGTCAATGCATGCTGACAATGTAAGGTATTTTTGCAGTCCCATGCAGCCTCTTGTGCTGCTACCACTGCTTTGCTCCTATTTGTGTTGTATATATCTCTCAAACCTTCTCCTTGTGTATCTTGCTTTCACAGCTTTCCATTTCCTTTTGTTCTATCAAGAATCCCTCAGTTCCTTTTTGCTAGATTCCATGTCTRAAATTGCTTCTTCAAATGCACTGTGCCATGTATCAAAGCTGATTTTCTTACCAGTGGTTCCTGCAGGTTGTTTTTGTATGGCAGTGATGGTATTGATGCTCTTTCTGCTAACTTTTTTTGTTACAGGAACTAATCTATGTATTTTATTTGAATTACTGTCCTAGATGAATATTTTACTGGATAGTCATTGGTAATCACCTTTTGAGAGATAAATGGTTCGTGCAGTATCTTATAAAAATATATAAAGATATAAGTAGTAGAAATTCTCTGTACTAATAATATTTTATCAGTGATTTAATCTCTTCCAGCGTTCCTTACTAAGTATGACCATAAGGAAAATAAGGTGCTTTTTCAGTTTCTGTTTCAAAATAAAATTATCATCCCAGTTTCATTACTGGTTCAGAAGGAACTGGGATGATAATTGCGTTTTCAAGATGTAATCTGATATACTTTTAGTTATCAAGTACTTAAGTGTAGTACAAAAGCCTTCTGTTTTCAAGTTGTGATGCATGTTAAAGTTAGCACTTTACTGCAARCTAATTTTTTTTTTTACCAGAGCCCAGTCAAGAAAGCTAAATTGGTTGTGGTAGTTTGCTTTCACTGTCACTGGCTTTGCTAATACATAGTGTGCTTGTTAGACTCTTGCAGTAGCTAAGAGAGTGCCACATAATAAAATACTTCAGAAATTTCTGTAATAAAATATGTGACATCTGTAAACTCTACTGTCTTGAAATTATTAATATAAAAGATGAWGTTGTAGACATCAATTTTTGGAGCCATTCCTATTCAGGAAGTTTAAATGCCAGAAGCAGCTGTCCTGAATATTTTGGAAAAAAAAGAGTATTTTGAAAAAGTGTGTCTGTTCTTTCTTGCAGGACCTTACTGGAAGTTCTGAGCATTGTGTTTTGTCTGGGAATGAGAAGAGAATGTGTTAGAGCAATACCTAAGGTCTTACAAACTAGAAAACCTGCTATCAAGTGCTTTTTAATAGTAACCAAACCTGTTAAGCTGTCTGAAATATCTAATGGCATGGCAGATTAATGAGTATTTTAGTGATACAGAGAACTGCAGTATCCATTTTAGCAGACCAATGYGAACTTTTAAAAATACAGTTTGTTTTATCTGAAGGACACACAGATATTATTATCATTCCATTTTAAAGGAAGAGGACCATCATGACATTTTGAGAGTACCAGTAGAGGTATTTTGACTAACTGCTTGCCCACTGATTGAAAGGCACAGTGCATTTTCATTCAGCCCCAACATAAAGTATCTATGTCTTTTATCCATGCAGAGACAGAGTGAGAAGCATATTCTCTTTTAATATTTTGTTAATGTTTGCACCGTTAATTTAATTTTTTTTATCTGTGTCCTGCTTTAAGCCAACTAATTGCAAATATGGTTTTCATTCAGGTGGATGAACTCAGTGTACYCAAAATGTTTAGCCTCACACTAATTTCTGGCATCATAATTCAAATCTGAATTAACTGCTTCTACACTTTTTTATTCTCCATCTCCCAAATGATTTAGTATTAATGATAAAACCTGTTTCTCCTTGTGAACTTACCAATAAAGCAGTTATGATGATGGTCTAAGGGGAGAAAGTATGCAGATATGCTTGGAATTGCCCAATTAGTCATGTCTTTCTAATTTCCCTGTAGCAGGGAAGTAGTGAAAAGAGCTTTTGATAYCCAGCCAAGAAAGTTGCATCACAAAGGTTTTAAAATGACAAAWTAAATTCCATTAATTGTGACATGTTTCTATGAAACTATAGTGATGTTACTAAGTCAAAATGGATTGAAATCATGCTGTGCTGTTCCTGGCTTGTGCTTTCAGGATATTTATGTTATCAGAATATTTGCTGACTAGTTGAACTGAAAGTATGTTGAAAATGTTATCAACCATTGTCATAGTGTCTGACTTTTTAAAACCCTTTTTCTTATGTTGTGTGCATGTTTATAACCCYTGAATCTGTCACTTTGGGTTATTCCTGGAAACAGTGCAGTTTTTATATGGARCAGAGGGGTTAAAACTAATCTGGGCCATGTCTCCTGTCTTCAGATCACCAAATTTAAAGCCATTTCTGAACTTCTGTGGGGCATATGGTTTTGGGGAAGATTGCAGGGGGGCATAAAAGAAGAACTGCATCCTAAATTTGCATTTAATTTCCTCCAGGCACTTTAAATTGGCCTCCAGAAGTTTGTTTAGCAGAATCCTTAGAGTCAACAGAACTCTTGAGCACTAATGAGATACAGAAAGATAAATACACTTCATAATAAATTCATGTTACTATCCACTCAGAACAAATTTTAGGGAGGCAAATGAAAATTAAATATTTATAAATAAAATGAACTGAATTACAAAACAAATTTCAGTCTTTAAGAGGAAGGGGAAGCCTTCTGAAAGATAAAATTGCTGTTACAGTAATTGGAAGGCTCAAATATTGCACAAGAGATTTAGCCTGACAGCAGATGAGCAGTTTAGGGAAATGAGGAACTGAGCTGCTCTGTTTCCAGTAGAAGTAATAGACTCAGCAGATTATTTGTGGAGATTACAACCTCAGGAATGAAGGGCTACCAAGACGATTAATATTTTTGCTAGTTTTAAGCTTAAATGATCTATGTGTAAAAAGCACACTGAAAAATGCTGCTGACAGTTTTTAAAAAGGRAGCTCAGACCTCAGTAGAACTTAGTACATACTCTCAGTAGGGATACATACTCTTACTATTTCCCTCTGCTTTTCAACTTACTCTTGCTATTTAATATTCAAATTTTTTTCTGAGCCTGTGCCATGGTGGATGGATGTTGTCCTTTTGCTAAAAATAAACTTCTGTTTAAGAAGAATTAACAAAGAATTTCCTTGATGTCCTGCTGAATCCTGCATTCCTGATAAGCCTTTCAGTTTTAGATGACTGAAASTCAGATCTTTGTCTTCAAAGAGATTAGATTGCAAATAAAAGACCAATATGGAGATTTTCCCCCAAATAATTACCCTGTGCAGATCTATACTTGATGATCTGTACCATAGGGGACAATAAAGGTACTTTTTATGATATTTAGCTCAGGATGAGACACTGAGAGGAATATCTGAGAGGAAATTCATTGCTTGGTTTCAGTACAGCCTTTCAGTGATGCAGTGAAAGAAAGGCRCATTTTGAAATATCTCCTCTCTTAGGTAGCCTCAGTTTTGCTTTTCAAGAATGTTTCTCTGGCAAGTCCAGCATTTCCCTCTTTCTCTCTTGAGTCAGAGGACTACCAATGTCGCCATTTCCTTGGTAGTTATAAGGTTCTCCCATGAGTTTCTCTGTACTTTTTATTCTAAGTAATGATTTTCCTCCTACTTTTTTCATTTTCTTCTTTTTTTTCCTCTTTCTGTCACCATACCCGCATTTGTCAGTGACTTCTCTGAACATTGACTCTTGGTGTTGCCTTATGTCTCTTGTATCCCTGGTGATGTGTATCTGGATTCTCTGTACACTGTAAACCAGGAAAAATGCCTGAGGGTTTTGTTTGTCTTATGCCTTTCCAAATTTGAAAATACAGATGTGCTCCCATTGCGATAGTACTTCATAATGTAAATATTTTCTATGTATATATTRCATAAAGTACCTTCTGTTTAAAGAAAAAAACCTCTGTTGGTTTTTTACGCAGTTAATCCTCCACGAATGAGATTTGAACAGGTTAAAAAAAAAAAAAAGAATTTATAAGATGGCTTTTGTTAAGAGTTATTTTCTGGCATTAAAATAAGGAGACACATTCTCCCAGCAGAATTGGAGAACATATGGTTCTAAACACTCAACCATCATATTTCTTGGTTGAAGTATTTATTTTATAAGGCAGTATAGTTAGCMAATTAAGTATGCCACCTATCTGTAATCAGGGCTGGACAACATCCTGGAACAGAAGTGAAAGTGAACAAATTGACTGAGGTTGGGATTGTCTTTCTGATTGCATGATAGTGAATGTGTGTCAGCAGGAGGGACAGAGGGAAGAACAGGGGGACCAGAGGCTCTTGTGTGAGTGTGCTGGCAGTTTCAGGGGCTGTATGCTTTGAGCCTGTGGCTAACTGGGGCTAATTCAAGTGGTAAAAGTCACAGCTGTCTAAAACAGCTGAGACCTGAGATAAAAATAGGTTTCAGATACATTTAGAGGTTTGCTGACAGATAGAGATTTCTTGGGCTGGAGAACAGACAGTGAGGTTAAAGAGCCAGGGCTGAAGAGTTCTTATTCAGSGTGTCAAGAACCTTGTGCCAGCATCAGTCTCAGGGCACTTGGTCATCACTTTATGAGCTCTAGGACAGAGAAGTAATTTGGTCTTGATGTTGCTAGACTGGCTGGTGTCAATCAGTTTCAAAATGGGACTTGCACTGAGTGAAAGTGATGATTTATAGAAAATTTGAAAGATTTGATGCAGTCTTCTCAAGCCTTATAAGCAGCCTGTGAATTCTTACCAAAATCATAATTTCAATGGAAATTGAAAACCCTAATATAAAGTTTTAGGCTATGTACATTTATGTATCTTCATACTTAAAAAATCAGTCTTCTCTTTAATCTGAAATATAAAATATCCAATCTTAAAAGATTTGAAATATTAAATCTCAAAGGAATTGCAAAATATTTGTATCACATTATTTTCTATGCTTTCAGATATAYAATATTTTTGTTTATTATAAAAATATGGAGTTATTTATGAAAAATAATTCATTGAGACTATGCTTAGAAACCCTGCAGCATCAGCTTTCAGGGTTCTTAACTTTTGAACTAATGCTAATGATACAAGTTTTTAAAAAAAGGAAAAATCATGAGGCAATGCAGCAAGGATTTAGAAATTCTATGTAGTGTTCATGAAGTTCTTTTTGTCTCTCAGGTTCCATAACTATCAGTTCTGCAGAAGCAATCTAAAGTCTTCTTAAATTGTTACTCAAGGACTTTCTGAGGTGGCACTCAGCGGCACATGAAGAAGTTTAGTACTTCAGTTTTGTGAAAGTTTAGATGGACCTAGCTGGCTGCACTAATGCACTAAAGGCAAGGACAGAARCATCTTACATTTAGAGGCTTGCTTTGATGTTTGCATCTTCACTGGGGAGAAGTTTTGGGCAAACAATTGAATGGTTGGTGTGTAAAATTTTTTCTACACCAGCACCATGGGAAAAACCTCATAACCATGCCCCATGTAGTGTAGAGAAATTTGAGATAAATAAGCATGTTCCATATTACTTCAATAGTCTTACAGTGTTATCTAGGTTTCTTCTATAAGGGAAAGTCTGGAACTTCCTCCTATTTCAAGATGTGGCTTTGTCACCATTTTAGGTTAAACTGGGTGCAGGCTGCTGCTCTATACTTGAAGATTTTTTTTTCCTGTAGGTGTTTGTTGACTCACATTGAGGTTTATGTTTCTGAAAGATTGTTGCCTGGAGTGCTTTCACCTCAATTTGGAGGTTAATTTTCACCTTAATCTGTATCTTGATCTCATTGAATGTGAGCATACAAATGCCTGTAGGAATGTGCAGCTGAGGGAGGATGGGGTTGCTCCTTTCAGCAGCTGCCTGAGTTCAGGAGTTTGTCAGGTGCCATAGAGATGTCCCCTGACACCATGTAGAATTGTCCTCTGGGAGTGGCAGTGCATCTCATCTGATCACAGAAAGAAAATTCTTACCTTGCTGAAACAGTATTCTTTATCTTAAATGGTAAAAACAAGGGTGATGAATCCTGCTCCCAAAGTCTGTGTTTCAGAGTATGGTATTACTTAAGGGAGGACATGTGCTGGGATATGGGCAGGCACCTTTAGGTAAACAGCATTAATTTAAAAATAATTTCCCGTGACATTTTCTAAGCTTGCTCTATATTTATAGCAATCTATTAAATTAATTTTTATATTATTTATTTTAATTTATCTTTAAAAAAACCCCATTTTATTGTGATTATGGTTTCCTTCTAGAAAAAATATGGAAGATGGGTTTGATTCTGAAAACTGCTGCCCATGTGAGTAACACCATGAAATGAACAAGTAGAAAATTGGTGTCAAAATTTGGRGTGAGCCCATGGTTTTTAAATTATTAATGTTGAATCCAGTGCCTTCAGCATTAATATCTTTGCGTTTAATTGGTAAGTAGTTCAGAAATCTGTCTCTTGTTTATCCTTTAGTCCCTTTGTGTTTCATATTGTTATTTGCCCACTGATTTTGGTATTGTTATTTGCCCACTGATTTTGGTTTAATTTCTAGGTAACTATTTTTTCTTTCAACTTTTCTGTAGTATATTTTAGATGTCTGCAAAATATGTGAAGAAAATAGAAGGAAAAGCTGTGGGTTTGTTTACCGCAGTGTGTTTTCCCAAGAATGCTTTGTGAATAGTAATCTTATTTTTTTAATGGAAAAAATACTTTCTTAATCATTGTGGGAAGGTGACAGTGCTTCAGTCACTGTAAATAAAACAGAATTCTCTTACAGTGTTCTCTTTCAAWAAACCCCAGGGTTTTTTTGTACTGTAATCATTATAAAGATATTACTCATTAWTCATAATCTGGAACTGAGCTTCAGCTTTAGCTTTCAAACCTGTTCCAAGGAACAGAAAAGAAAAAGACTAGGGAATTTTTTTGTATGAACATGTCCTCTGGCCTGATGTTTTTTTACCATGGAGGTAAACTTTCTTTGTCTGCTTTGGCTCTTGTTTTGAACTGTGCATTCTGGAGAAACAAAATAAAGGAAAAATAAAGAGGCTTACAGAAGCATGCTTTTGACCTGAACACAGCTACTACAGAGCTTCCAATTTTCGTGGTATTAAAGAACAAAGAGACTTCACTGAAGCACTGGGTAATAAAATGAAATCATGGAAAATGTGTCTTTGAGGTTAAAATAATTGTAGTGATACAATACTGTGAGTTCTATGCCAAAGCACAAAGGATGATTTGTTCTTAATTTTTGTTGCCAGTGTCTTCTGTTGTTAAAAACAACTCAACAAAACATTATCTCAGAATCAAAAGTGAGCATTCTTAATGTCTGTCCTGAATGTGATAATGCTGATTAAACCTTTGTTGTCCAAATAATTTGTAAACTTACATGTTTATAATTTGTRAACTTGCCTGTGAAAATCACATGTTCAGCAACCTGCCTACAAGACCTGGATTCTGTTCATCTTGTTCAATATCAGCTGGTACAAATTCTTTGGATCAACTTGCTGTTGTCGTTTAGGTTGAATTACTTCATGCATGAGAAATGCCACTGATTCAAATGGAATTAAATGTGTGGCACTGTTCTGTGGAAGAAAGATGGAATTTTCTTAGCTGTTTCTTTGATATCAGAAAATCTGTTTGCTTTTTGCTATGCTTTTTAAGAAGGCAAGATCATTAAATTCCACAGCATATCACTGCTTGTGCCTTTCATTTGTACGTGTGGTCACAGCAGAGTAAGATAGTTGTTCCACAACTGACATTTTCATCTCAAGATGCAAAACCATAGACACCCAAGGTGGTATTTTCTGGCTGTATGTCTCTGAGGCTAAACTTAATTTTCAAAGTTTTGGCTTTTGAAACTTTTATCTTGTCTATCTGTGATGTGTTAGCAGCCTCTGCCTGTGTTACCTTTCTATGCCTCTTGAGCACTTAGAACAAAACCATCTTAAAATTCTTCTTCAGGATGAATTTTACTAAGGATTGACACCAAAGCTTAAGTGCAACATAAAGATAACAGTTTAGTCTGGCTCTGGACTTGAACATTCCAGAGATATATTTCACCCTGTTTAATTTGTATGGACAGAGCCTTGATATGTACTTCTCCTGGTTTATAAACCATTCTAGTACATGGTAGGTATGGAAAATACTGCATAGAGGAAACTATTTCTGTTGTTGCTTTAGATTGAAACTATTGACATTCACMTTTGGCTTAAATTGTGTAGATAATTTCCTAGATTGCCTTTGATGGGCTCAGTTAGGATTAGGGTATGGGTCATTGATCTCCTGTACTGGGAAAGTGCCATTTGTCATTACTTTGTCATTACTGCTTACATTAYTAATGATCATAGAGCTACAAAAGTGTAAAAATCATTAAATATATTTGTATCTAAGCGGCCTGATTTTTCATTTTTAAGATGGTATTTTGGACCAGTGTGATATTATTTGATAATTGTTTTACTTGACAATTGCATTGCTTTAATTTTGCCTCTTTTGATGGCTTGGACTGCAGATGTGTATTCCCATACTAAAGAAGTGAGATAAATGCAATAAAGGAGGAGTTGGTTTAAGTCAAATAATATGAATGTGTTTTGATGGTCCCACTTATTTGGACAACTGCTTTTTGTTAGCATTTCTCCGTTGGTGTTTCATTTTGGACAATTCCAATGAAAAGAAGGTTGACAAATAAAGCCTGTACAATCATCAGGTATATAAACTTGGCACTTCACTCAAGCTTGATGTTTGTTCAATTTTCCTTTTATAAAAAATGTTTCTTGTGAAAAAACCCAAATTATGTCTATGTTTGATTCAACAAACACAGCTGGTGTTTGCATCCTTGAAGTCACTTGAGTAACTTATTGTCTTGACATTAGTACCAATGGGTTCTACTAGTTTGAAACACTAGAAATACATCTGACATATTTCCATCCCTTCTTCACTTTCATATGTACACTGAAGTGTTAGACCATACTATTTCTGTAATTCTACATTTTCAGAATTGCACTACAGCCTTGGATCTTCCCTCTGGACCTCTCATCCTCAGCACAAGGTCTTTGCATCAATCTTCCTGAATATGTAGCTGAATTTCATCATTCACTGAGGAAATTATGATCCTGGAAATAGAAAAAAAAGTACAGAGGCACCAAATTAATAAATTTGTGGAATAGGATTTTTTTTCATCCGCATTAGTTGGAAAGAATAAAATAGCATCAAAACGTTTTTGGTTTTTACTTAATGACTTACAGAAAGGTGGACTAAGTATTTTTAATGTCTGCGCAAATCTGTATTATGATGTAAGAAGAAAATTCCCTGCTGATCTGTAAATGTTAAAGAGCCATGGATTTTCATACAGAAAGGGAATTGTTTTTAAATATCAGCAACGAATTTACCCCAAATAGCAGAATCTCACACAGGAAATGAATTAAAAATCTCTCTTACAATATGAAGATATGTAGTCATCCTGGACTGAGTAGATTTCCTGTGGCCTCTTAGACACTAACTGCAGTAAAACAAGCACTTAAATTTTCTGTTTATGAAATTAAAGCTCATGCAGTTGTACTTCTATGAGTAAGATTTATGGTTAAATGTAATAGAAAGTGCAGGCCAGCCTGAGTGACAGCATTATTCCCTACAGGGGACCCCTGCAGTAGGTGGGCAGTGCTGTTGTTGTCAGTGGGGCTGTTGAGTCTCTGGAAGGGCTGCCCAGATGGGCTTTGCAGATAGGCTGGAGTTTGTTCAGAGGSAGTATGTCAACATTAACTTCTGGCAAAATTAAACTGCCCCACACTGAGGGTTATGTAAAAGAGAAGTTAAAATGTATTCAGTGAGGCTTGGTGTTGTGCTCACCTGTCTGTGTCAGGAATGCTGTGTGTGTATCATCATTTCATCACAGTCCATTCAGCAGCTCTATGTTTAYGCAGAGCCTTTGCGTGCACAGCACAATATTAATTCCAGCAGCCTCAAAACTGGAACAGGTTTCTGCGTGACTGTTTTCCCTTTTTCTTAAATCAACTCAGACCTCCTTACTTGTGCAATGGATCAAAGTGATCTATTGTCGCATTGGAATATTTTAAATAGTGTGGGTAGCTCCTGACTATCAATATTAATCATTCGCCAACATGAATTGATACCAACTGTGTACAGAAGGGCAAACTAAACAATCTGGTATGTGATATGGTTTTCATATAGATATGGAACAGGTCTGTTTAAATCCTAGTGTCATCACGTGAGAATGAACAATATTTGCTATTTTCTTTTCAAGAAGGCGCTGGAACATCGCTTGTAATCCAGGGGTGAATCTCCTTAAAAGAGAAGTCCGTGGTTTGGATTGATGTTTGTGGATCAGKACTATGCCCCAAGCCATCAGAATATGGTTGCCATTGCACTGGGCAAATGTAAAGGAGTGTAAATGTTGAACTCATGCCACACAGACCTCTAGGATTCGAGTTGGCTAATGTTGCTTATGCCTCACTCTTTCCRCTTTTACAGGGGACACACTCATACTAAGCTCAAAGGAGGATTGGAACTAGAAATAAGACAGACAGGAGCTCTGCCTCCTAAATACCTACCCATCTTTTTTAATAAGACACTAGTGTGGGCAGTTTAATGTTTTTCAGCCTTTGCTACCCCAAATAATACAAAAAGCTGAGGGAGGTAATATGGMCGAGTAAAGAAAATAATATGTACTAAAATATGTAATAAATACGTGTATTTGAATTAGAAGAACATAAACACTTGCACAATCCCAAACAAGTAAGTATTGTTCCTACTAACCTTTATAGCAAATTTGCTGTTGATTCATTAGGGTCAGGAATTTACCTTGAAACAGAAATTGAGGTAGAGAGAGAAGTTAATTGGCAGTAGCTGTACTTGTCATCAGTGAAAGTGCAAATGGATTTTCTAATGCACGCTATTATCTTGAATATATGGTATGCTGTGGTAGCACACTGTGTGCCATATGCCTTGCCCTTTCATGTTACTCCCCCTCATTTTTAATGACTCGTTCTGTATATTAAGTGTGGAAACTGTTCCAAGAGTGAGACTGGCACATTCTTTACACAGCTGAATTGACACGTCTGAAGCTGCCTCTGGCTACTGCTTGTAGACTGCCTTGCCTTTCTTTCATGGAGGATATGTTTTGCCTAATTTTAGTCATGCAAACTCTTCAGTGTGATGTTGTCATAGTCCTTGCGCAGTAGAAGGCAGCAGTCTGCCTCCTTGGCCATATATGGCTTTTGTGTTGTTGCCATATGCCTGCTCTGACATTACCTGAGTATCACATGCACTTCATTTTGTGTGAACTATGCTTACCAGGGGGGAAGGAGAAGGTTCCTGCAAGAGAAAAAACTACCTATCTACTTGGGACTTACGTAAKGACAGTAATTAAAAATAGCAATGAAGTAAGGAAAAGTAACTATAATTAATTATATTTTATTTGATGTTCTCCCCACTGTAAAGAAAAAAATACCTCCATAATTTAAAAATAATGTAGCTCAGGCACTGGTAGTGAGGGTCAGGGTTCCATGAGCTGCTTTGTGCCAGAAAGCAGTACCAGGACATTTGATGGCATTAGAACTGGGTCTTTGCTGCTGTGTCCCCAGAGCAGCCACCACTGTGCCCTGGCCCAGGCCAGCTGCCTGGAAACTGCCTGGCAGTTTCTGGGTAGGGCTGGCGAGTGGGCTCTGTCTAACACCTAATTCCATGTTATGCCTTCTCTGTTTTGCAGACACAGGCACTTCAATAGTAGAGACCTGATGAGTTCATTGCCAGGTGGCCTCAGTGTCAGAAAATGGTCCTGGCCACTTATACTTTGCTTATATATGCTTATATATGAAAATATGCATATATAAACGAACAAAAAATACACATATATATAAAACAAAAACCTTAGTTCTATAAAGAGATTTGCAAATCATATGCAGTTTGCAATTTATTTTGAATATCAGTGGGCCCTGAAAGTGTAACTCCTGTTATTGTCTCTGAAAGTTGTGCTAAAGTTGTTTAGTCACTCAGGCACACACTTTGAAATACAAGTTAGTTTGCTAAGTGCCCTTGTACATCCTCAAACTACAGYCTCTCTCTGAGTCACTTTTTGGACTGAGTTTTCATTTTCCCGTCTGTTTTTAGAATGTCAACTCAGCTTTAAAACCTAAGTATGCTTTTTCTGAGGCCTATGTCAGCACACCTTTRCTTTCAAGCATAGATGCTCCATTTTAGAGAAAGCATAATTTATCATCTTTTCACATTTAAATAGGTTAATTGACACTATACTGGCCTACAATTTGTCTTCTTTACCTAAGCTTAACCTCTGCCAGTTGTGTATTCACATCTCTGCATTAGTAAAGCCAATTTTTTYTTCTGTATGTATAGATTTTATAGTTGTGCTCAGAGCATCCTTGTATCTTCATTTATTTTAMCATTCATTCCTGTCGTTCTCAAATTCAGATTTGATGGTGGATTTTGACAACCTCTTTTAAACTGCTTTTCACTGTTTATTTCTGTTTCCTAACAGAAAATGGAAATATCTTATTTCTGTTTGTCTTGTCCATCTCCATCACTCCTTTTCTCTGACAGATGTAGGGAAAGGACCAGAGTAAATACAGTTTTGTTTTTGGTTTATTTCAGCAAGTTGCAGTCAACTCTGTCCMTTACCAGTTAGTTGAGGAAGTATGAGAAATTGCTCCTAAAACAAAGAGTAATCTCCCTCCTAGGTTTGGCTTAATCCTTAATCCTAATTGGTTTACTTTTACATCCAAAGTTTTTGTTACACTGATAGTTCTTAAATGTTTTCTGCTTAATTGCTTTTTACTGTATAGAAAAAAGGGCATAATATAAGAAGTTGGCATTATGTTTATGTTTCATACATATTAATTATGTGTTTAAGTTTATAATGTTTTCATGTCAATTAAAGACCTTATTCTTGTGTCATGAGTCAGGAATAAGGAGAAACTTTATTTGCTTTCTCCATACTTCATTACAGCGCACATTTGTCATTGTTGGCCTGGTCCTTTCAGAAGATAATATTTTTTTATGCTTTCTGATTGTTGTATGTGAGGTGTCCAGCCCTTTGATCATTTACACTGCTTTTCTCTGAGCCTTGCCTAGTTCTGCAGTATCCTTTTTGAGACTGGGTAATCAGAAGCACGTACAGCATTCCAGGTGAGACTCCACCACTGATTTATATCATGGCATTACAATACTTTCTGCATTATTCACCATCCTCTGTCTTATCCTTCAAAACATCATGTCTGCTTTTTTTACCACAGCTCAGCAGTGAGCTGAGGTCCTTAATGAGTTTTCTACAGTGATACCAGACTATTTTCAAAAGTTCATACAGTTAATTTAGGACGATGAAAGTACACTCTTCCTTTTTTCTTCTGTCCACTGTGGGTTATTTTGTAAGTACTAACACCGAGTTTCATTTGCCACTTTGGCGATTACTTTGGTTTCTCTTGAAAACTTCTCACAGTCCTGTCTGGACTTGACCACCCTAAAKAACTTTGAAGCACCTGCAGTTTTCCTTGCTTACTACTCAGCCTTTGTCCCAGTTTTGTTTCAGTTATACTTGAAAAGAAACAAACACCTTGATTTTATACTGTCAACTTACTTTTTCAGTAAAGCAAACTGAGCATTCACGATTTCTGCCTTTTTTTTTCAGTGTATTAGCCAATTTTGATCATGAAAATAGTTCACAGCTCACATTTTTAACAGGCTCTACTTATATTTTGAAAGGGACTTATGTGAAATCTGATTTTTTAGAATGTTTTATTAAGGTACATGCTAACTCATGTTCTATGCATGGTGATTTGTAACCCATGAACTCCTGGCTTCTCAGAGTGCTGCTGCATAAATCTGCTTCTCTAATTTTCACCCCCTGTCATATTTTCCCATGGTGAAAAGAACAGAGGTCTTGTGTTCTTGCTGTGTTATTCATATTGTTTCACCCATTTCTTAAGGTCCTGATGGTGCCTCTCAAGCCATTGGTCTCAGATCTTAACCTGGCTTTACTCTTACAAAATTTTCCTGAACATTCCCAGACTTTCTTATTACTTTCCTAATTACTGTTCCAGAAATTTAAAGTACTTGCTTCTTTGCTTGTCCATCCAAGACACAGGGCATGGATTATTCAATTTTTTTTTCTTTTTTTTTGTTATCACAGTATCTGTAGCCTGCTTTTAGATTTCACCTTCACTCTTTTCTTCTTTAGGGTAACCATTCTCAATATTTTTTTCAGAGTTCATGAGCTTTACATATTTAATTATMATTTTTCTGTGGTGTATCATTTTCAGATCATGCACAACTTCTGTGCAGTGCAGTTCTACAGACTGGGCACAGCTGACACTTTTCCAAAGCTGAGCAGACCCAGAGAAGGTAGTCACATAAAGCTTATCTCAGGAAGGCAGTTGCAAGCACTGGAAATCAAAAACWTTGAGAGGGTCAATGAGAAGAAAAGCCCCAAATCTGCAGTTTGTTCCACTAATGCTTCCAGGGGAAGGTTCCATTGATGTTCTCAGATATCTGTCGTCATCTCTGACATCTCTGAATCTCAGTTTGTCTCCTGAGACTTTGCTACTGGGACTGAAAAGTGTATTTGCTGGGAGAGGTTGCATGAATAGCTTCAGCAAGTTTGGCTTTGTTTACTTTGATCTGTCATTATATATTATGATTTTGTTGAGCATCTCAGCTGATATTTTGACTGTAGAAACACTACTGAAATATCATTCCACACAATGTTTAAAAGTCTATGAAATACCTGAGTTAAATATCTTCGGGGTTTTTTCAAGGAGCTTTCAAGGATGATAATTATGAAAAAATAAAAGACTGTAKTCATTTTATTAGTGGGCTGATTCTTCATCTTCCTTATTTGGGGGAAATGAGAAGGCCCATACCTTCTCTGGTGTAAAATTTTTCAACTTTTTAGTAAATAACTAGATGACAGTTTTTACACCTATTCTATTTTTGTATAGTAACRGAGGAAATGTGTGGAAAATATAACACTTCCTTTACAGATCCCACATAATTCAGTTTGCCTTTGAAGAGAGGTTGGCAAATTGTGGTGGAGAAAGCTGTTCTTATGATGTATCAGATAGAAGAGGATTAAGTTGTAATGTATTTTAGGCATTGTAACTTTAAATAAAAATCAGAATTTTAGGAACCCTTGGAAAGTCACTATGTGAATCAAACAAGATAGAGTATTCCTAATATTGCTGACATTTGAATATTGACAAGGATTTTAGGATTGTCAGGTGCKAATGAGCCTGGGCTCTAAAACTTCACCAATTGATTTTCAGGCTTTCTTATGGGGAGGGTGGGGAGGAAGAATCTGTGTAGAAGTCTTAGGTATGAGAGCAATTCACACCAACATGCCCAACCAGAGTTAAGTAGTTCTGCTGCTGATAACCACATAACTGTGGGGCTGAGCTTGCAATGCAATGTGTGTTTGGAAAGCTATGTAAACCTCAAATGACCAGCTAGCATGTTGCAGTTTCCTACCCCAGGTACTGTTCTATCTATTCCCAAGCCAGYTAGTGTTTGTACATAAGGTGTAATAAGTCTCTTAAATGCAGTCTAAATACTTCAAGATTTTTGATAGGACTGTTGGAGRACTTCCATTAGGACAGTATGAGCACATTTATCTTTTTATTTWTAAACTATGTAGGTATTTTTGGGAAGTCTGTACAGTGGTTCTGCCCTCTGTTCCATGGGTTTGTAGAAAATGCATCAACTTGACCTGGTAACCTCTGATTTCCTGCATTTCAACTGCAACTGACAYGCACATATCTTTGCTCACACAACTTGGATATGAAATCCAGAGAATTCCTATTACAGGATAGACAATATAGGTTGAATGTACTTTGCACATGCTACACAGTACATGTTTGTTCATTATGATAAACTGCCTATAAACCCATCTCTATTAACATTTACCATCTGTTTTGCTTCTTGCATAGTCAGATGATGCGGCTGTCTGAGAATCAGTGAATTATCCTCCCTGGCAGTTTTATCATCCTTGGTTTTGTTTGCATAAGTCTCCCCTCCTATTTCTAAACATATCCTGCTAGTCTTGTTAACTCTATAATTGACTCCTATCACCTATCAGCTCTTACTAACTATGCATAGATATAATTTCAAAGATAAAATTCTCCCACTTTTAAGCAGTCTGAATATCTGTGAATTTTGGATGTCTACATTTATTTCTCACCCTTAGGACAATGTTTTCTGAAAGGGTGCATTAATGCTTAAGGAACATATACAACACATCTTGGCGGGTACACAGGCGATTACTGCAATTAAGAGAGGGGAGCCCAGTGCATAATGCACAAGTAAACACATTCAAAAGTAACTGCTCAGCACTGGATTTAATTGTGTGACCATGTCCCATCTGCAGGCGTTTTGCGGAGCTCTGAGATTTTGATGGTTCTGTGCCAGCTGACAGTTGCTGAAGACAGCTTCCAAGGTATTCAACACTTAGTTTTTGGGAGGAAACTCTCACTTGTGGATCTGCTGCTCTCCCTGTTCTTCCCTTTCCTACAACCAATTTTCAGCGRCCAGCCGTGTCAGACTGTGAGCTCCAAACCCACCCTGTGCAGTAAGATCCCTATGCAATTATGGCACAGGACATGCTGGGCCGAGCCAGTTTCAGCTACTCCTGAGGATCTATCCTGGGATGTTCCTGGTGTAGCAATGCCCATGATTACCAGCTCGGTGTGAGTTAGGCTGTAGCCTGAAGAGCTCTGTGCCAGCACCACACTGCTCCCAGCTCTGGAGGTGGCTCGTGTGGAAGCATTTCTGCTGTCCCTGCAAGGCACTGCTTTGTTTGGATTGACACACTTTTTTAGCTCTCTGCTAACTTTGCTTTTAATCTCTGGCTCAATTTATGCTTTACAGCCTTAAATGTTGTCTGTTTCACTGCCTCTCTTGAGAAAGGTTGTTCTTCCAAGTCTGTGAATGTGTGGAAAAGGGTTTATGATGTCACTTGTAAGAGCTATTTCATTTTGTTTGGGCTAAATCAATGCAGCTTGTTAGCATTTTAACCAATGTATTTTAAGCTGGATCTTACTTCAAATGCATGACAGGTATGCCATAAAGCTGAGATATAAGGTACAAGAGCAAAATTGAATACAAAATCCATGTTGTTGCAAAAGTATTCAATGATAAAAAATATCCATTCCAAAAATGTTTGTTTGAGCAGTTACTGTTTCAGCTGCATGTCTTTTGCCATGATTTGCTCTGTCATGACAGCGAATATAAATACCCTTGCTTTTTTAGGTTTATGATAACTTACACATCAGTTCTGCCTGTGGACCTATTCATTTTCTATTGCACTATTATGCTCATGTGACATCAGTCTGACTGAATGCTTTTTCGTTTCTTTTATTCTCTTTAAGCCAGATGTCCATATTTGAAGACTAATTTGGAAATGTGAGGCAGAATTTATTCCTTAGACAAATGGAGCCATCTGCTCCATAGTGGAATGACAAGGTCTGGGACTGAGAATGAGCCTGCAGTTCACAAAAAAAAAAAAAGTTATCAGGCAGGAAAATAATGGTTCTTCCTTAGGGAAAAAAATAATCCCAACCTACTCTCTGATATCTGTGCTAGCATCTGTTGTGATGCTAAACTGCTCGTCTTGRCATGATGACCAATAAATCCAGGTGACTGAAACCACCAGGTTCATATCCCTTGTCCCTGGGATGTAAGCTAGACTTATWGCCAGAATAACTTGAATATTTGGAAATAATGCTTATGTAAAATTGATTTTAAAGGAACAGGAGRAAAATGACAGAAGCTTGCTGTAACATGCTTCATGCAAATGGTGTTTCTCCAGAATGCTGATAGGTTCTGATAAATCCATTAGATCTGTCTGAGCTCCACAGTGATTTCTTCTGCATGGCAAATGACAACAAGCCTATGGAGGAATTTAACTTCTCAGCTCATTCCTTAAGCAGGCATCACTCATATTTAAATACATGTATAATTAGTATCTCTCTGGATTCTGTAGGTAGGTGTTATCCTGCCAGTGTCATTCCTGTTTGGTTCTGGCTGTACTGAAACAAGGGAAACCAGYGAGATGATGACATTAAAGTGGGTCATGTCTGGTGTACAGTTTAGCTGTATAAGTATGTCTGATTTGATTTCATTGAGAAAATATTAATATTTTGATCAGATGCCAGAAATATGAGATTAACTTGTCTAATTAATAAAAAGATTGACAGACAAATAATGAGGCACAAAGCTCATAAGTACATACACCTACACAGCCCCAGCATCCACCTACATTGGAGCATGTAGGAGGCTTCACAGATTCTTTATCAGAATCAGATAGTTGTTTTCCACACTGAAAGAAAACTCAGATTTATAAGGGTGTAGATGCCTGAAGTGTGAAGAAGTTTAGGGAATCTCCTCTTACATCTACCAATGTCTAGATGAATTCAATTTTAATCATTTCAGTAACTGTCCTTTTATACAGGCAAGGTTAAAATGYTAAATTTTAAAATTTTTACAGCAGTGTGAAGTTCCACTTGAGCTTAGCAATGAGGGTAACCAATTTAAACAGCACTTGGCAATCGCTTTCTGGATAAAGCAAACTAGAAATATTTATTTGGAATCATCAATCTKTCAGGTTTTCAACCTCCAAGTGTTGCATGCATGACAGAGTAATGTGAATTTGTTTGATTTTCATTCACCATAATTTCTCTGATTTTTAAAAAAGATTAATGTCTTCTGTCATATTTAAAATTAGGATGTATTTAATTTTTGAAGGAAATGCAATTTTTCCACTTGTAGTGTGATAATTAGGGCTATCAGTATTCTTAAATTATTGTCATAAGTTGTCCACAGAGATAACCATATAATAAATTCTAATATTCTAATATTCTAATAACCTGCTCATAACTGTTGAATAATATTCTAATTTTTTTTTAAATACAGTGAATCGGTCCTTTTATATACTCTCATTTGCTGTGAGTAGCAATTAATTTGAATATTTTGTTCACAACAGAATACTTAGAGAGCAAAACTGTTTTTTTCATAGCAAGTAGGAAAATTCGTCTGTCTCATTGTGACATTGATATTACAGCATATGGCAAAGACTCATTGTTTGGGCACAGCCCACTTGTTAAACAAGTGAAAAGTTGAATACATACATAAACTTTGGTCTGGTTCTGCAAACATGCATTGCCAGAGTGCAGCTTACACCGAATCTTGATTACTAAGGTCAGTATATTAGGAGGTGGATTCCCAAGCTARGTGGGAGAGGTTTCCAGTGTTGCATCAGGAAGCTCACAGGCCAGGTKTCATGCTCTTGTGAAATGCTCCTGCTATCAAGGGGTTTTGCAACCTACGTGCATTGACTCCCACAGATGATCAATACAGGCACTCTTTCTTTAGACATCTGTTTTCCCAGGGGTTTACAATACCAGYCTTCTTATTTTGGGATAAAGTCTGGACAAGCAGGATCATTGATGAATTAGGCAAGAAAGTGAATTTTTAAAATTTTATCTATCAATTTATTTATTTATTTAGGATAATACCTATCCTTATTTTTAAGAATAGTTTGGTGTAGTTCCAGCGATGTCAGCAGAAGACCTCCCTCTGACTTTAACAGAGGAAACATTTTGTTTTTACTAACTCTATTTAATGTAAAATCCTTGAAAAGCCAAAGAGAGCAATCTGAATTTTCTTTGAAGGTTTGAGAAATGGCTAGAGTTAAAATATAACACTTAACTACTCCAGCAACTGAGAATCTTCCTGCAGCATAAATTCATGGCTATCCTGGATTCTGTCAGCAGAGTATTAACCTGACAAAAAAAAGTCCTGCAGTGGTGTTCATGAGTGCTGCTTCTTGGGTGGGAAGGACATCAGACGGAAGGATTTTATTAGGAGTGCCAAACTATATTTAACTGTGTAAGAAAAGGTGTGGAGTTTTAAAAAGTACTTGTTGTTTCTTTTAAAAATATTTTCATTTCAGTAATTTTGGCCAGATTTTTTTTTCCTTCTTTCTGTGGTGAGTCACAGCAGGCCAATGTAATTGTGGCTTTCTCTTAGATTAATGTGCTAGGTGGTGTTACTACAGAGACCCAGCTGGCTGAGGGAATACTTTGTCCATCTGCAAGTGATCAGCTTAGTGTTTGCTGGTGGACCAACAAATGCACAAGACTATTCTGTCCTGGTAGCTCCAACAGCACTGATTAGAGCTCAGTCTGATTAGACCTACTTGGTTATTAATCTCTGGAAGGTAGGGAGCACTGCAGTGGGATGCATAGTAAAACAAATCATGAATCTGGAGGAAATGGGATGTATCAATTCCACTATGCAAAAGACTACTAGAGAATTCATATTCCAATGTTTGCAACCTTCTTTATTTCTAGAGGAGTGTTTTAGTTGGACTGGAAGGTTATTGTTTTTTGTTAACAAGCAGTTTTTACTATATTTCTTAAAATTTCCTGGAAAATAGTACTGCTACAGAAAAAAAGAACTGCTACAGTCATAGAATCACAGAACAGTTTGGATTGAAAGGAACCTTAAAGATTATCTAGTTCYAACCTCCTGCCATTCACAAGGAACCTTTCACTAGACCAGGATACTCAAAGCCCCATCCAGGCTGGCCTAGTTACATAATCAGGGCTTATTGAGGTGTTTTGTTTTTTTTTTTTTCTGGTGAAAGTACCAGCTGGTTCTGTTGAGTTTTTTTCCTGCTACTCCAAATACTTTGTTTCTTCTGTAACCAAAATATTTTTCTCACATACAATCACACTTCATAGTAGATTTTACCACAAATTTCAGTACAYGTATTTTGCTGCTTAGCAGTTTATGTGTATAAAAATGTAGACCCATTTAGTCAAAATGAGAGTAACATTACCGTTGCTAGCTTGGAGCTGCTGGGAATCGGTATTATCTCAATCAACTGGTTTGTATGGTTTATTTTTTGAAAGGTGATATAAGCATTCTAAACATAGAGAAGATAAAAACCAGTATCAACTGAAATAATAACAGCTCCTGCAATGTGGCAGCTCTTTTTTCTCAACAGGGGATTTTGATAAGAAAGTCACTGTTCTGAAATATTATTCAGGGATATTATTCTAGTGTTTGTGAAGAGTTGTTCTAAATCTTTTTGACAGGACTTTGCAAAATGTGCAATGTAGATTTTCTGCACATGACATCAATAAATTGTACAGTGGGTATAGCCCACTTGTTTATTATAATAGAAGAATGGGTGCATTTGGAGGCTAAAAACTGTGAGGTGGATCAACTTTTCAGAGCTGTGCAGCCACAAGGTAAAAGCRAAGAGATGTATAATTTAATATTTGTTAATCAAATGCATAGATTACCACCTTGTTTTAAACAAATGCGGTGTCAGTAATTTTGCTTAGCATACTGTGAAAAAATAGCATGTATAGAAAATGCTTAGAATAAACTTTGTCAGATATTTATTCAACAAAGCYCTTAAAAGTTGTGGTGAGGTGATATTTTGAAAACTGTTAAGGAGTACTGTTAAGGGTCTTATTTMAGTCCTTACTCAGAGTTTCGGTTGTTAGCTCTTGTGTGAGTCAGTCCAGGCAGATGTCTCCGTGCTTGCTTGCATGGACCTCACTGGGACTGCTCAGGTGCTTTAAGTTATTCCTGTGTTATTAAAATGATCTAGATGAAAATCTAAGCCCTGAGCTCTAAGCTGTTAGCTGAAGCCTTAGGGCTCTAAGGCTGAGACTTAGAAGCTCATGTTAATGAACATCATTCCATTAGCCTTTTTGGGAATGCATTATAACCTTGCCACCTGGGCAGAGCTTGTGCATTGGCCAAGCAATCAATTGCTACTGTTTCTAGATGCACAGGACTCCATGCAGCCTGGAAAAGAGATTCCTTCAGGAAATCCCCTGGACATTAAGAACTCTTCAGTAACCCTCACTTTCCTGTCTCATGACCATAATCTTCACTTTCATATTAAATTAGAAATAATCTAATACTTTCTTGATTACAGAGTGAAAAGATGTCTGCTACAGTGGAATATTCTGTAAATATCATATCTTACAGCAGGTCTGCCTTCGTGCATGCTGTTCTATCAATCACCCATTCTTTTTGTCTTCTTCAAGTATCCCTGTTATTGCTCAGCRTGTTCTGAGGCCTGTATGGAGTTAGACTGCCTCCTGCACGACCATGTCCCCCTTATGCAGCTGGGCAGCCATTTCCCCACTGCATTTATATTCTGCAAGCCTCTTGCAATAACATGTGTGGTATCCTTTCTCCTATAGCCCACTCTTAGGGTGGGCTTCCACAAAAAGGAACCAATCTGATAACCATGTTTAACRTACTAAAATCAAGTAATTGAGATCATAAGTGTGAGGAAAAGGAAATGTAATTTGAAGTAAAACTCAGTTTTGTATAACTGTCATAAAGGACTTTCCCTTTTACTATCTATGGAGTATTTTGAAAATCTGCATTATAAGGATAAAGTAGATTTGAGAGGTAATGCCAGGACTGTCTGTCTCTACAGACAGTGAGAGACTTATTTAATTGAGTGCTTACYAGGTTTGTTTCAGTACCTCAGGTCACAGGTCATGGAAATGTGGTTGAAACTCTGTAAGTTCTAGTCACACTTTATGCTCCAAGGAAGACTATCAACATTAGGTCAGCAAAGACTTTGTCTAGCCAAGTCTAAAAAACCTGCAATGATGTAGATTCCACAACTTAGTTACCTGTTCTAGTGCTGCTCTGCTGTCATATATGTAGAGCCTTTTTAGAGCAAATAAAATTCACAGCTGTAGTAAGTCTGTACCAAGTCCAAAAATATTTCTCAAAAAAGCAAATGGGTACAATAAATTCATAAACATTTTAGTCTGGCATAAGCCACTGACAATACTTAAGGAAGTGTAATGTAGTGAGAGTGGTACTACATGGCAGTGGGAAAGGTKGCTGGGTAATTAATAAGGCCTTCCCATTATCAATTTCAGATCAGGTCTACATTTTGACAAATTCTTAGGAAACTATTTCCATGAAATATTCTATGCTTCATAACTGGCAATATCAAACTGCCATTTCTTAAATAAGTTGAGTAATGGTGGAAAGGTGCTTCTCAAAGGTGTAAAAGATCTTCAGTACTGGAAGAAAAGTTTTTTTATTCCCCTATGCCAACATCAGCACCCATTGCAAGTATGAGAAAGTTCAAATAGAAACACAAAATACCAGATTTAGCCTGCCTTTTAAAAACAGCAATGCCACAGCAGAAATCATTGATTCTGAAACTTTTTGTGAAACCAGTACAATTTTCTGAAAAAACACATGTGTTTCACAATGTAGGTTCCTGGAAAATTTTTGTATCCTGTAGGGATGTATATCTTTCTCTGATCTTAACAAACTTGATTTTAAACAAGGAATACAATTTGTAACATGAAAAACGTTGTTCCTTTATGCATGTTCATTTGCAATGGGTAGCTATCTTCTTATATTTTGTTCTTAAATGTGTTATATTTCACAGTTTATCTGAATTCAGGAAAAAATCTTTGGACTGAAAAAATTGTCAACCCCTTCTAGGTACCATTTGGTACCTCAGAGAGAAAATGGGRTAAGGTGCTTTAAAAAGCATTGGAAGGACTACAAGCATTAGAAGCCAAAACCAAGAAGCATTGATGATGAGATAATGACTATTTTCATATTTTCTTGTGATGTAGCAGTCACTGTGCCCTCTGCATTTTGTTCCTGAGAGAAATGTCAACAATGTCCCACAATTCATCAAGGAGATGTCMATGTGTTTTTCCTCCTTGTGAAGGAACAGGGTCTTTCTGACTGGCTGAGTAGCTGCATCTGTTGGGCTATCCTTGCTGCATTCTTTCTTACTGTTATTATTCAAAATTATAGACTACAGTTTCTGTAACTGATTATCTTTAAGGATGTGATCCAGCCTTCATTGAAGCCAAGGGAGAAACGTGACTGGCTGAAAGAAATTTATTGCTATAAATGAACTATATGACTGTGTGGGCTTCCGAGGGTAAAGCCTACTTGAGAGTCCACTTTGAGGGTGGCATTCTAAAGGCCTTAATTTAAATTCCTTGTTGTGCATCAGAGCAGACTGCGTGCTTCAGATAAACGTGGAGAACATTTATGCTGTTAAAACAGGGCTATAATCCACCATAAAATGTGCAGCTTTTAATATTTAAAAGTAACAAACTCAGTGTTTCAATCCATCACCCTAAAGTAGTGAGTCTGTGTTGCCACACTGGACCATGTCATTTGTTGAGGAAAGTAAAATTGCATCAGGAAGCTAGAAAAACTCACGGAGTTCACAGTTGTATGCTGGTGCTATTTAGGCTTTCAAGCTGCAAAAAAAGCAATTCCGCTGTTAGTTATTTATCATTAGACTGAAAAGTCTTTTACATATGCTTTGTATTACAGAAGTTGGTGTTTCCTTTTGCCTTTCACAGGCTTGATGTTCACCTAATGCTGTTTGCACATAAGCATTTGTAATCAGACTGAAAATCTGCCAAAAGAACCGAGGCTGGATCAGTCCCAGCAGTATCATCTCCAGGAACTGTGTGAACTTAGATGCCTTGAATTTTCAGCAGCATCACATTTACTTTTCTATTAAAGGGGTTTCACCACATTTTTAAATTAAAATCTATCCCTTTGTTAAGTAAAAGGCATGTGTGAAATTTTCACCATCTTTATTTATCTTTATGGAAGKTATTCTATCATAAGGCTTATTTATTCCAAATAGAGGATAGGTGAGTTATCACTATCCCTTACATAGTGATTGCCTCTGTCTTAGTAGTTGGTTAAAGTCTTTAAACAGGCTCTTGTTAAAAAGCTGAAATGCAAAAGTGTAATCCAAGTATAATAACAGTGGTATGTAAAGATGAATACACTTTAAAAAAACCCTTCCTTCTTTAAATTTCCCTTCCTAGTATCTTCTTTCAYGGATAATTTCCTATACACATGATGCAGCAGACAAATTCTGAATTCAGTGGGTAGAACAAATGTCTCTAACTAAAGATTTAWGCATTAGCAGCCTTAGTGCAAAAGCTGGAGCAAGGCAGAAAGGGCCAYGTCCCTTTGATTTTTTTGAGTGTGCATACAGATAACAAAGGTAATTAGAATACAGTGGCATCTCCCTATCTGACAGATGGTACCATGACACTTCKCTTGCAATAGCTTTAAATGAGAACAGAAAGAAGCAGAAGGATTTTTTTTCCCCTTGGCTCTATGACTTGAGAGAACTAACTACCTTAGAAGTTTGAACTGGTGGGAGAGCAGCATTGTAAGACGAGAGAAATAGAGAGTGAAAGCCAAGCCACAAATAACTGCAATATTGTGATCCCTTAAGCCCCACAGTTGAGAAAGGAAGAAAAAAAAAATCTCCTCGTTGAGAATTCAGGGCGGGCAGGGGAAATAAAATGGGTGAACCGCAAGATGGAAAACCGGTTCCAGACTGTGATGTTCTAGTGACGCAAGCCGAGAAAGGTGCTGCGGCACAGCGGCGCTCTCCTGAGACCCAGCAAGAGTCATTCCTATAGGAGAGAAACCACATRAAGACAGTGAGTAAGGGAAATTTTAACAGTAAAGCGGACTGGGAGAGACTGAAAATCCAAGCTGTTTTYGTAAAGAAATTCCATGTCTGAGTGGAAAACAATGAGCCCTTATCCGCAAGTGAAATGACGATTGAGCACGTACTGGGCGTTCTTCTCAACGGCTGRCAAAGTAAAGGAAAAGAAGCGGAGGGGAAAAGATAAGTAATCCTATAAAAAATTCTGCTTGGGTGAAAGCAGAATGCTGGTAGGGAAAATTTAGTGAGTATGTCCACAGTGGACATGGGTAAATGRAAGATTGGAGTGTTTCTCATAATGAAGAATGGATCAATTCCTGGATCAAGTTCTGTCTCAGGTAATTMTAGATCTATCAAAAGTGGCCTGAAACCAGAGGTACCAGATCCTTTGTCACCCATTAGGAAGGATTAATCTCTACTAAATGAYTTGTAGATAATCCTAAGAAGTAAATTTTTTYCTTTTCTTGATAAGAGAYKTTCCTTGTTTAAGTTAAAAAGCCTGAATCTTGGTGACTTATAAGAGATGTGGGAGCCATCTTCTCCCCATTTGTCTTCATAGAAGACTTTTCCTATAAATGTTGAATATGATTCTTGATCAGGATGTTTGTAAAAGGTTAGATGATAAGTCATCTTGTCTGTAGATGCCAGCATTAATTTAGTTGGCATTAGCATTGTGCTAATAACACTCCAGATTTTGGGTTTGATCCCCATAGACTTGATGTTCCTTGTGGGTCCCTTCCAATTCCGAATATTCTGTGATTCTGTAATAAGGAATTTACCATGTGGCTTCTCTGAATGAGATGGGGAATTGAAGAGTCTCTGGACTAGTCTCTCAAACTGTCTGTTCTGAGATTGTAACCTCAAATCCATATAGATGAATCATTTGTTAAAAACTATGTGTCTTGAAAAGCACTACATTTTTACTTCTTTTTTTGTTTGTTTGTTTTGTTCCTTTCTTGATTACATGAGACCTCCCTTTAGGTTCTGAAGACTAGAACTCACAACAGGAAGTTAAATTGTTACATTCTTGGTGCAGATTTTCCTCCTTCCCTGAGATGGAAAATTTATACTAACTAGGTATGGCTTAATTTTCATACTTATATCCTATAATGTTTGATCACTTTTATGAGTGCATAATCATGGCACCAGAGAACACTTGATGCTTAATACTAAACATTTGCATAAGTTCTTGGAACTGCGTTAGGGTGCATATGAGGAGCAAACTGAATCTGAAGTGAAAAGAAATGTTAAGAAGACTGAGTTCTAAAATTTGCTAYATTGCTCATGAAATGTGAACTTTAACAAACATACTTGACACTGATGATATCTTGTTCAAAACAAGGTAAAAAATTCCTGTTAAAAGCCTTTATTCCCAGAACTTTTCCATGTGTAGTCATGGAAAAACAGGCAGGCACGTTTACATAAACTGGTAGACAGTTTTTCATTGACCATTCTCCTTAGAAGTGCATGAAGTACATAGTACTTCCAGTTTCAGATTGGTCTTAATTTGGTGATATATTTCCAAATTTTCTGCMTGTATAATTATTTCATGTGAGCAGGTGATTTCCTCTTACCCTCCCAAATAACCTTGGAATGCTGTAACCAATTAGGTCTTTACCTGATTCTGCAATTTGCTGTGTCCTCCATCCCTTGGCTGCAGTGGAGGCTCTGTATGCTCTCTCCCCGATCAGAAAACAAACAGTGAAGAGTGCATACACTGGAGACTGGGGGTTGATATCTGAGGATCACTGGCATCTTAAATCTTAAAAAAACCCACCCTACAATTCCTCCTTGATTGGTGAACTAACCTCAAACAGGGTGAATAGAACTGCGGCCTYGTTCTATATCTGAGTATGGAAATAAAACAACTATTTCTGCTCTTTTCTTCACATTGAGAGACACTTTGGAAGCTTTATGGCTGTATCAGCATATATCTAAGTGTCAGATCTACCCCTCCTTGGTACCAGACAGACCAAGGTCCAAATCCTTGGCCATGCCTCYGTCAAAGCTGTGGAGTTATATGTACTGTCTCCGGAAACAAACACATTTCTGCAGAGGAACTCTCTCAAATTTCCTTCTGCCTTTTTGACAATTTCATAGCCTTTACCATTCCTCTGTGTAACCCCAGTCTCTGCTTGTAAGAGATTGGAGTCTCCTATTGGGAAATCCCCATGTTTCAAGGAGAGACAATCTGATCATGCCAGGTGAAAGAGAAATGTTGGTACCTTATTAGGAGGATTTCACATAGCAATACATGGTAAACAGATGGGAATGACCAAAAGCCACAACCCAAGCTGGAGTCCATGCCCATATCATTCATGCAGTTTTAAAGTAGATACTTTGCCTACAGGTTCAATCCTAAAGTTTGATCCACAGGTGAATGGACACAATTCATTAGTGGGCCTAAGTGCATGCTCAGCGGGAAKAATGAAACTTTAGCTAAACTTAATTTGTGTGATATGTCACAATAAGTCATACCAGGCCTAATGAGAAGATCAAACCTATTTCTGTGTGTCAGTGCTTTGCTGGATTGTAATACTCTAGACTTCCAAAAATTAAACTTAAAAATATTTACTGATACTGAAAGCCAAAGTTGAGGTTGCAAGTATAGAATGATCAAGTCAATCTATCTTAACAAACAACAATAAATAYATGAATTCTTAATGGAGGATTACTGGGAAATGTATGTATAATTTTCACTTGGCCTTAGTGAGATTGCATCTGGAGTGCTGTGTCCAGTTCTGGGCTCCACAGCACAAGAGAGACTTGAAGCTCCTGGAGCAGGTCCCGCAGAGAGCTATGAAGTTGATCAAGGAAGAGAAGCATCTCTCTCAAGAGAAAAGGCTGTGGGAGCTGGGCCTGTTTAGTCTCAGGAAGAGAAAACTGAGAGGGGACCCCATCAGTGTCAGTGACTGCAGGGAGGGGTCAGAGCAGGGACCGGGCTCTGCTCGGTGGTACTGAGCAACAGGACAGGAGACATTGGGCAGTGCGAGGTGCGCAGGAAATTCCACCTGAACATTGGGAAGAACTTTTTTACTGTGCAGTGCCCAAGCACTGGAACAGTTTGCCCACAGAGTCTGTGGAGTCTCTCTCTCTGGAAATATCCCATATTTTTAGATGYAATCCTGGGCTGTGTGCTCTGGGATGGCCCTGCTTGGGCAGGGGTTTGGACCAGATGACCCACAGTGGCCCTTCCTACCTGACCCATYYTGTGGTCCTGTGACTTGTTCCTTGTTTGATTACCATTTATATTTCATAGTTAGTTAGTTATTGCTYGCTTTATCAACAGTGGGTTTTACATTAGGGACACGTGTCCTTAGGAATGAAACAGAGAGATTCAGAGAGATTATTGATGTAATGCCAAGTAAAAGAAATTTGTCTCTGTAAAATATATGAATTATTCATAATGCAATTAAAGTGCTTAAAGCTAAATGAAGTTCATCTCATGTTTGTTAGCATGTGATATGAAAATATTTTGTTTTTTTAGCTGAGTAAATGAAGTTATTTGAATCAATAATTAACAYACTATACAAAGAAATAGAATCAATATTTTCTAATATATTCTAATAATTTTAATTATAATTGTTTTATATGTMATTTTTTTTACTTTGACTTATTTAATCTTGATAAAGATAATAAGAGACATTTTTTGAACCATTCATTTACATTTTTCTCAGCTGAAAGGAATAGAAAAGCAAATATATGGCAGAAATCAATGTCAGGGAGAAGTATGGAAAATTTAAATCACTTGACATTGTATTTGTTTATTATTCTGTACCCTGTCAGCCATAGACCACCCAAAGACACTTTGCTTATGAAAAACTCAAAAAGAGATGRTATGTGCTAGGATAGAATCTTAACTGAGATTCATTGCCCTTGAAGCAGAAGCTGCAGAGAGTGAGAAATAATAACCAGTGATTAATCTGAGAGCCTAACAGACCAAACAGATCTACACAGTAATTTTGAGAAGTAGCTATTAAAACTGTTMTTGGAGGAAGGAAAGAAGGAAGGAAATTCTTTCATTCCTAGCATACAAGGAATCCAAATTCTTTGGGGTTTACAATGAAGGGCAGCCAAAGATTTTCTGTAAAAAGGAAGAAAGACCTGTATGAAATAAGTACCTGCCTCTGAGAATGAAATYTGTGGAATTGCATATAAAGAATGATGTATTATTTTCAGCTATATTAAGATGCTGCAAAAATAGGAAAGCACTTAAGAGTGCTTTAAATTTAATTTAATTTAATTTAATTTAATGTGTGTTTCAGTTTTATATGTTCAATTTTAATTTAATTGAATGTAACAGAAAGACTTATGATGACTTCTCTATACTTTGGATCAAATATAACTTAGAAGTTTCCATTAACTGGTGTTCGCTTACTTTTTCATAGCATTAGATACATGACTCACTATTGGCATAATATAAAAAAAATCTGGGATCAGAGATTTCTAATTTGTTAAATGATAAAATTATTTTAATAAATATTATAGTTAACTAACAGAGTTACATTTTAGTAGTTAAGAACTTAAAAAGTGTTCAATTATGACTAGTCATTTGCAGTTGTGTTAAATGTTTTAATGACACATAAAATTTGTCAACACATGCCAAATAGCCAGCAATTTATTTTAAATCACCTTGCCTCATGGTTTTGAGGATGAAGTCACATATGGAGATACTGCTATACTGTGGAGATGGTCTGTGTCTTTTGATTGCCAGAATTTTCAGTTCTAAAGGTCTCCTGCAGCAGCCCTTTGCAGAAGCTTCACACACACRCATCTGCTCTATGCAACAGCAGACACATCTCTTTATGTTGTAGAGACAACATGAGAACGGGAGGCTTTCATATAGGATGGACTTCAACAAGGTGGAGTAAATACTGGTGCCACAACTTGGCTGAAAACACTTCTCTTGTCACATGGTACAGCTAAAACTTCCCCTGTGGATGTTACTTTATGTTACTTAAAATTCCAGACAGAAATATGCAATTTCCTGTCCGTCCATCCATCCGTCCATCCGTCCACCCATCCATCCATTTATCCATCCATCCATCCATCCACCCATTCAAAGATATATTTATGTAACAAGTTTTAAAAATTTTCCAAAGTGTGTATATAATACCAGAGATTGTACCAATCAGAGTGCAAGTTATTTTGGCAAATACGGGGCTTAAAACTCCAGTGGGATTGAAAGGACAAGATAAGCAACCATATCTAGTTGAAGATGTCATTTCAARKGAGTTGAGCCAGATGGTCTTTAAARGTCCCTTCCATGTCAATTAATCTATGACTCTACAATTCTATAATTTTTAGGATTCTATGATTCTAATGAAARTAATTTCAATTATTCAGCCAGTTCTTGAAGAAGATTGAAAGAATATCTGTAATTTAGTTTGTTCAATCTCTCACAACTCAGACAAGCTTCAGGCACTGTAAAGGATTTCTATATCAGTCTTTGTTTTCTTAGTCAACGAATTTTTTACACAAGGTAAGAGAAACCTTAATGAGAATAGCAAACCCTCATTMTTCCAGAACCCCATGGTTATCACTCATGCTATTCCTTCGTGTTTCCTCTTTCTGTACACCTAGAGAAAAATTATCATGACCTTGGACTTTTCTTTCTGTCAGTGAGGAATCCTCAGATATTAACCTTGCTTGAYTTTGTTAGTGTTACTTAGGCTTGAATTTTATTTAGCATCATCTCACTTTTYCCGCTATATTGTTTTCAAAAATAAGTTTGCTGAGGATTTCCTTGGCTGAGGCTTAATTCCATCTGTTTTGTTGGTCAAGTTCTATGTTCTTAGTGCCAATTCACAAGAATTATTCTTTGAGTATTTTAAGTAATTCCTTCACAAATGTAGTTTATATTAATGAGTTAATGTTTTAAATCMCATTATAAATGTAGTTTCATAAAAAAAAATCATTAGATAGCCAGTCTTGGTGCCTGTGTCACAGGAATGTGAGAATAAATGTTATGCTTAGTGTGTTCTTATTTCTCAGACTCCTCTAGTAATTTTTTAAGTGGTTATTTTTTTTCAAGATCATACTTGTCAGAAACTGGTTTGGGAAATCAAGTGCTCATGTTTGTATATCCTATATCCTTGAGCACTGTCTGTCTTTATTTCGGCATGGCAGCCCTGCTGTCTCACAGCTCCGCTTACGATGTTTCATTGGCTGAGAATGTAGAACATGTGGTTTTGGCTGGGATCATTCCCGAGCTCACTGAGACTCTGTTGCATAAAATGCCAGGGGTATTTTTCTGCTGTATCATCCACTGACCTCAGAGACAGGAGAACTGAACCAGTTCTCCCGTACAAGTGGTAATGCTTGTGTTATGGTTTTGCTTGGCTGGAAAACTCCTTGGGCACATCACAATTTTGTCCCAGCAGAACAAACCATGAAATGTAACAAGAGGCTTGGATAACCTCTAGCCTCTGTGTGCGCATGCTTTTTTTCCCTAAAGAAATAAATGGAATGGTGCTTTACACATCATTACCACTGTTCCTGAACTGAGGCTGATTCACAATCCACTGCAGTCAGTTTTAGGACTCTGCTTTACTGATGGGTCCATCCTCAGTGTGAATTGGAAGAGCTTACAGTGCTCTAGTTCCTGATCTAGGGATGAGAGGGGAAGAATTTATATCTGGTTGCCATATATTGCTGAACTGCCCATTTTATGTTTCCTCTGTTAACTACTTCATTTTCTTTATAGTTTTCCTAATACAGGAAAAGAACTGACATAAATAATATTAAGTATTATTTTTCATATTATTTCTTACTGTAGGTTTTTTCCATCTACATCTGCTTCCTTTATTTGTCATGTTATTGATTCATGAGTTGAAAATTCAATCACAATATTTTTCAATGACCATTGAAATTCTTCTATAGTCTCCAGGGCACTCTGAAATACTTCTGAATGCTGCATAACTTCTTGTAATTTATCATGTGGTAGAAGGGCATTAAGTAATTCTAATGTCTGCTCAAAAGAWTTAAAAATAACYCTTAATCTCATTTTTTACTTATTAAATTGTGATAATGTAGATTTCGCACAGGTAATAACATTAATTAATTAATTAATTAATTMATAACCATCCTACCAGYAAATAAAATTGTGGATAATATGTCTGTACACTGTTTAATGCTTATGTGCCCAAGTTTACATCCAGTTTACTTGTAAGTTTAACCCTTGCTTTTAGGCTAAGAAGTGGAGTGTAGTGTCAATATGTGGTTGAAATGAGTAAGTTAGTGGTTGCATAGATGTGTGAGAACACTGAAGTATTAGGACTGCTCTCTAGCAATAACTTGCATGAAACAACCCAGATAGTAACAGCATAGGAAAGTGAATCCTTTCAGGGTTGTTCACTGGGGCTGTTTAATTTATGGGCATACATGTGGACCATATGASCATGCACTTGTTTAACACCTGAATTCCACTCCGAGCTGTTTAAAAATTGTTCCATTAGCAACAGATTCTGGCATTTGACCTAGTCCTATCAGCACTGGAGACTTACCAGAAAAGTAATTATTAACTTATGTTAAACAGAATCACAGGCAAACTGAGTGTCCCTCAAGAGCAACACAGGAGGGAAAGCAGTTTAAGCTGCAGAAGATGCCTTTGGGTAAACTCAGAAAAGGCAAGAAATAGGCAATCCATCCCTGTTGGGAAATCATTTGAAGAAGAAAAAATTTGAAGGAGTAATTATTTTCCCAGCCAAATTCTGGGCCATACAGTCAGCCAAAGAACAATGAATCAATATCAATATATCAAGTTCTGGAGAGCACAAGTATAGAAACTCTCACAAATTATGTTAATCAGGATTTTGACACTGCAATGATTGAAATCCCTATTTGGCACATGCTTAACTTTAAGCCTGTGAGTCAGTCCAATGAATGATATTAAAATTAGACAGATTCTGCCGAAAACTGGTCAAACCCATTTATTTTCCTATTAATTAAGCCTGTTTTACACTCCCTGTTATTTAAAATCCAAAAACTTTCTGATTGATTGTGGCTAAGAGACAAGCTTTTTTTTGTTATACTGTCAATGTCTTCCTGCAGCCACATGTAAAATGTACATCCTTATGCTCATTTAACATATCTAGAAGATAAATAACATACATATGTCAACAGTGTATGTGCATGTTAATTTTTCTTTCCCTGAAAATGAAATGTAAAATCTTTATGTTTTCAAGCTGTGTTAAACAAAAACTTCTCTGTCATSCCAGCTCTGTTSTCTGTAAGTGCTGCTTGTGCCTCAGAATCCTTTGTGGAGTCCTGTTGACTGCATACTGGTGTATGGTTCATAAGCCATACATAACTTCTTTGTCACTCTAGCAAGTCAACTGCAGGGAAGAGTGACCTTATTAAATTAATTTCTAACTGGAACATATCAGTGAGCTGCTAGTGTAGCTCTCATAATCCATTAGGAATGATTTTTTTTACTTTTGTTATTGATCCTGTTGAGCCTGCTGTATCAGATGGAGATATTCTCCTGTATGCAGCAGTTACTGCTATTGAGTGCAGAGKCTGAGTCACTGCTTTGCTTGTCTCAGCTGGGAGATGTTTGTGTACCTCATAATGACTTGCCCTGCTGACTCCTTTGATTCAATCTTTTGRAAAGGACAGTGTTGCTCTTTCCTGTTTGTAAATCAGACCATGTTGGGCTGAGGGCTGTACTCACTAGATTGTAAACAAATGYTGCTGGGCTTAGACTTTTATCTGCTTTTAATCCCATATCTTTAAATGTGGGATGCAATGACTATTGCCTATTAGGTGCTATCTGCAAATAACTTTTGTGTGACTGTGTCTAAAGCTGATCTTCTGTTTGTTGCTGGAGCCATGCCCAAGGAGCAGGACARAGGACAAATAAAATGGCTTTGCTTGAGGAAGATGCTGTGAAACACAGCAAGATGCAGAAAGGATGATAGCTACAGTATGTGCCTCAAAACTCATGATTGGTCAGCACTGGAGATCCAGCTCATACTGGGAGAGAAGAACTGATTGAATTCTCTCAGGGAGAGCCCAGTAACCATGTAACAATGGTACAGAAAATTCCCAAGACTACAGTGCAGTATATGTACACACAGCAGTACAGAATAAACACTGGGGTAAGCTTATGATGGAGTGATATCTGTAAAGCAGCAAGGTTCTCTGCAGAGGAGCTCTTTTTGTGTAGCTGATCCCTATATCTGCAGTTTTGAAAATAATACCTTCCCGTGGAAGAAGTTAAAATAAAGCTAAAACTTGAAGGGACTCCAGCTTCCTTTATTATCCCTGAAATTGTCACTGATTCAAAGAAAAACGCAAAGCATTCTGTAATGTTTTTTCTCCATGGTTTTGGCAGCATTACACTGCTGCTGAAGCTCTCCGTCTGTTAAATGTCTGGAAGCCCATGTAGATATTACACATAACTGGGGCAGTCACTTCCCTTTGTGTCTGCTCCAGCAACCCAGTAYGATTTGTGCAATCTAGAACGGCAAGAATTAACATGACACATCAGAGGAAACGTGAGACCAACCTCCCAGCTAATAAAACAGAAGACAGTTGATCAAATAAAAACATCTGCAAATTTTATTTTTCTTGTCTTTGACTAAACATGACACAAAGAGTGAGAAGCTTGTGAAGCCTAGACAGTGCCAGATCTTATAAAGATGATCAGTATGGGTACCAGGATGTAATTAGCTCCTTTCAGCCACTCATTTTTGTCTGTGGAAGGACCAGGCCAACTGCAGCATGTGCCACTTCCTTCCTCTCATCAGAAGTGGGTGAAGGCGCACTACAGCRCCAAAGCTGCACATTTTCCACTGAGAGAAGAAATAATGCTAGCTAGCCCTTTACTCACCTGAAAGTGCAAAGGTTCTCTGTTTCCTGACCCACTCTTGCTCCTGGGACTTTCCAACCCAGACTGTAATGTAAAGCAAAGTAAAATCAGACCCCAAGATACTGGAATAAAAGGGGTTTCCTTTTGGTTAACATTCTTTTCCCTTCATAGAAGCAGGAAGTATTTGATATCTGCTCTGTGGGTGACAGAGATGATCTCTGCTGCAGGCTGGCTATTAAGTGGATATTAAGGTAGATGTCATCATGCTGGGCTCTAGGGAAGTGTGCTGGCTTCACGCTGCTGCTTCAGGATAATGGCTTTTGTGAAAAACTGTTAAAGCTGCTTGCATCAGGCTACAAGTAGTGCTTCTACATAGTGTGGGCCATGCYATAACTTTTTCTTCTGCTGAAAAAGACAAACCCACAATTCTTACCCCTCAGCAGGGTGTGAGAACATTTCAGCTCACCCAGAACCCATCAAAAAATCAAGATTCAGAGACCAAAAAGGTTTATTGTTTTGTAGCCAAGTAACACTTTGCTACAAAGAAAGAGAAATWACTTGAATTTTGAACCCTTCTCTCAGAGATTGTTGTATAGTTTGCAAGAGATAACACAAAAAAGATGCTGGGAACCTCAAAGAGAGATTATCTAGCGTTCCTGAAGAACATGTGTTTTTAAAAGCTGCAACCTACAAAAATGTCTATCTCCCCTTGTGGAAATTATTGCAATACCTTTTTTCCCCAGTGTTAGGAAGATTTTCCAGTATTTAACAGAAATCATTCTCCCCCCCAAAATTATTATTTTTTTAATCTATTTTGGCCACTGAAACCAGCCCTTTTTGCTGGTTGGTATATGTTTGAAGATTGTTCCTACCTGCAGGTTAAACATTCCTGTCCTTTCTCCTATTTATTCTTTCTATAGGTATGAKAGTATTATTTTCTTTCCTGTGGATCCTGTGCAGTTAGTTCACAGTTTTTGAAGTGCAGTTCAAAGGCCTGAATACACCATTCCATCAAAGGCCTGACTAAAGATCAGCAAAGCAGAAAGCAATACTTGTGGATAAACATCTGAGTATGGCTTTGCCTGTTTTTTGGCAAGAGCAGTACTTYGTTGACTCATATTCAGCTAGTGATTCATTATTATCTGTTCTTGGACAAAACACATAAACATGGTTTATCCCTTAGGATAATCTTATATGAGACAGTCCTATATACTGAGTTTTTCCCTTCAAGACTTAAAAAACTTCTAATTCATGGGAATTCTTGATGGCATTTAGTTTTAGACTAAATGAAAAAACCAAAATTCCCCTCTCAGTTCAGGTACACAAATCACATATCTGGAGTATCACTTAGTCCTTCTATGCTACATCACCATGAGCAYTGATTTTTCTTATGTAAGAATGATAATTTGTCAAACTGGATGCCACCCTTCCTGCTAAAAACACCCTGCTAGTGAGGGGGCTGAGTTTGGAACTTTTTTCAACCTTTCCTTTTCCTGTATGCCTGGGAAGGCAATGTGCTATGGAAAACATTCACATGTTTGTAGTCTAAACTTTACACTCAGAGTTTCTGCAGAAACTATAGACAATGTTTTGAAAATGTGTTCTTTTTCAATTTTTACTTTTTTCCCCATGTTTTGCATCAGAGAATCTAGACTTCACAGAATCACAGATCATCCTGAGTTGGAAGGGACCCACAAGAAATATCCAGTCCATCTCCTGGCCCTTCACAACACCCCAAGAACCCCTCCATGCACCTGAGAACATTGTCCAAACACTTCTTGAAGCCTGTCAGGCTGGTGCTGTGATCACTTCTTTGGGGAGCCTGTTCCAGTGCCCAGCCACCCTTTGGATGAAGAACCTTTTCTTGATATACAACCTAAACCTCCCCTGACTCAGCTTCAGGCCATTCCCTTGGGTYCTGTCACTGYCACCACAGAGCAGAGATCAGTGCCTGCCCCTCCTCTTCCCCTCACAAGAAAATTGTAACTGCAGTGAAGTGTCCCCTCAGTCTCCTTCAGGTTGAGCAGACCAAGTGACCTCAGCCACTAATTCAGCTTCCCCTCCAGGCCCTTCAGCATCCTCATGACCTTCTTTTGGACATTCTCTAATAGCTTCATGTCTTTTTTACACTGTAGCACCTAAAAGTGCCCCCAGCAGCACTTGAGGTGAGGCTGCCCCAGTGCAGAGCAGGGCAGGACAATCCCAATCCCCTCCGAGTCAGCTTGAGGCGCCTCAGTTTTTCTTTTCTTTTCTTTCTTTCTTTCTTTCTTTCTTTCTTTCTTTCCTTTCTTTCTTTTCTTTCTTTCTTTTTCTTTACTTTCTTTCTTTCTTTCTTTCTTTCTCTTCTTTCTTTCTTTCTTCTTTCTCTTCTTTCTTTCTTTCTTTCTTTCTTTCTTTCTTTCTTTCTTTCTTTCTTTCTTTCTTTCTTTTCTTTCTTTCTTTCTTTTCTTTCTTTCTTTCTTTCTTTCTTTTCTTTCTTTCTTTCTTTCTTTCTTTTCCTTTCTTTTTCTTCTTCTCTTCCTCTTTCTTCTTTCTCTCTTTTCTTTCTCCTTCTTTTTCTTTTCTTATCTTTCCT
>NDFG01000392.1:7472940-7531428 GCA_002167245.1 Sporophila hypoxantha | reverse complement strand
AACCTTCCCTTCCCAAACCTTCCCTTCCCAAACCTTCCCTTCCCAAACCTTCCCAAACCTTCCCAAACCTTCCCTTCCCTTCCCAAACCTTCCCAAACCTTCCCAAACCTTCCCTTCCCAAACCTTCCCTTCCCTTCCCTTCCCTTCTCTCTTTCTTTTCCCCTCATTGTGTAAGAAACCATTCTAGATCTCTAGCTGTGGGTCTAAAACTTTAAAAGCCAGGTGTTTAGAAACCTAATCTCCAGAGCTCATAAAGGTTTGGAGCTTTGTCAATCCTATGGGGAATGCTAGCAGAGCTCTGTCCTGATGGTGGCCATGTACTTCCATTCTCACGGTCTGTGGAGTATCTTAGAATCCCGATTTCCCTTTTCACTCTCTCCAGAATTACATGAGCTAAGAATGGTTTAAAATACTTTTCTTAAACATGTACAGGTTTTCCAAGATCTGGGCTCACTTTACATTGAATGCTAGCTGCAACAGGAAAAAATAATGAAAATGCTTTAGTTTATGACCTCCAGGTGCTGTTATTTTCAGTTCATATAGACAGAATCACTGGGAATTGTGCCAATGATTAAAAAGAAAATTCTTTTTGTGTGCTTACTTGATCATGAACTGCCAATACTCTTGGCATTGTAAAAAGAGTACAGACTCAGAATATCATGCAGACGTAGTTTTCTGATTCAAGACCTTAAACTTGGATTAAATTCCCAAAACTGGGAACTCTTCTGAAGTGTTTGAAGCTGCTGTATTACTAATTTGGCTGTATTAAGTTCACATTGTCAGCTCATCCTATGGCACTTCAAACTTAGCTACTAAATATTACTTCAAATCTGGGTACTAACATTYTGCTTTTGTCAAGGAATTAATAGGTAGGTTCATTCATTGGGTCTTAATGATTTACTCAACCATCCAAAACAGATTTGAGCAGCTATTGTACTTTTGTCACCATGAGTATAAAATTGTTAATTCAAAAAGTTACCCTAAACCTGGAGGAAGAATCCAGAATTTCTGCTTGACCATACTAAATTTATTTCAATAACTTCAAATATATAGGAAGTACAGAAATGCTGAACTTTAGAAAGTACAGAAAGATTTAGTTATGACTACTTAAGACAGCAAAATTCATTTTGTTCTGCCTGCTTTTCCAGGTTTTTCTGCCTTTCATCTGATGTAAACTATAGGCACTGTATTAATTATTTGCGTTTATATAAAGGGATATTAGTAAAATAGAGAATCTGAGATTGATAACACTCAAATTATCAAATAATAGTAATAACAATTTTAATTCAGATTATAAAATTACACCTTCATTCTTGAATGGGGAAATTAGATTTCTGAAGTAAGTTATGATGGGTGGGGATTTTATCTGTGATTATATTTGTCAAAAAAATTCTGTTTTTTTCATAACATAAGAGAGGAAGTTTATCTAGTCAAACTCTTGTTTGGCAAATACATAATCAAAATGAGCTCTTCAGAAAATGTGCRCTAAATCCTTCAAATGTAATCTTCAATTCAGAGAGGTTTTTCTTGTTTTAAATTGAAAATCCCAGAAAAAGTCATCATTTGGTGAATCTGAGACAGAAGTACATCTTCTTAGATCACCCCATCATCTAAGCTGTTTAGTCTGTTTCATCTTATTATGCTTATTTTCCTGGCAAAATGTGTATAGGAAACAATAGTCTTTGGCAATTGAAATATAAAGAAATCATCCAGGAGGCAGCACTGGGGAATAATAAGATGTGGTGTGACAAGTTGTAGTGTTAGCCATGGATTCTATTTAATTTTTGTAGGAAATGTAAAACTAATACTTGTCCATTCTTGCAAACTTTCTTCTTCATAAGAATATGCCTTATGTGATRAGGCATAAGAATGTGCCTGTTGTAGAAATATCTGTAACTGTATATACTGTTTTTATTAAAATATTATCGAGGGATAAATTCAGCAAATAATTACTAGGGTGTGAACTTCAACAAACTTTAACACATTCCGTAGAATTCTCCCCTGTTTTAGAGACAATAGAATTTTGTGCCAAATTCAATTTTCTAATTGAATTTATGRGAGGGAAAATGGTAAATAACAGGAAAATTGCCAGTCGCTGTGACAAGATTTTTATTGGACATCTTTCTAGCATGCAGTCTTTACTGCTGGGAAACAGCTGAGAAGATTTCCCTCAGTGGTTTGGTGCAGCAGATAGGTCTGAGGAGCTGGGTGAATTTGAGGTAAGTGTCAAGCATGCATTAGACAATGTAGGTAGGCTTTGGGCCAGATGCCATTTCCTGAAAGCACTGAATAAACTCTGGAGCTGCAGAAGAGCTGGCCAAGGCTGCTGCCAATTGCTKCAGTTTAAGAGCAGAGTGCTGTGTAATCCCATCTGGAAAAAGGGTGTGGAAGGAGTCTGGGGAACTACAGACCTGTGGGTCCTATTTCTATACCTGATTAAATGCTAAGTGCATAATAAAGAATCTGATCAGGGTGTGCATGAATGAACATGACATGTTGGGAGCATGGCTTCTGCTGAACTAATTCTTCTCTCACTGGCCTGCTGGAGCTCTCTGAGGGCAGCTCTAAAGCACAAAGATAAAAGRGAGCCAGAGATACACTTTGTTTTCTGCTATAGATTATTAAAGAAGTCAAGTTGCCAGAAGGTTGGATAAGAGCTTTTTCCAGGGGCTGAAGGTTGGTTAAAGACAAGAAAGCAAATAGTATCATAAACTTAAATTCTGCTTAGATCCTTCAGCCTTTATTTATTCATGTATTTTATACTTTATAGACAATCAGTTAATTGTCTATATAGACACTTCATAAAATTGATTATGGAATTAGCTTCTARTTGTTCTTCTGTCTTATACACCTGTTCCCTTTGAAAATATCTTGAAAATATTTGCTGTTATCAAAGGACGCCTGTGATCGGTCTCAGCCTGCAAACAACTTGGTCACAAATGTTCTTAGAAGAGTTTATTTATGAGTAGCTAGTTAAAACTGTTAAAAGACATAAATGCTCCAACATTTAATACAGGTACTCAGCTCTTCAATGMATAGTTAAAAAGTAGTTGTGTAAAAAACTTTTTTGATAGAATATTCTGGGTTGGACTTAAAGTGTAAAGTTGTTAGTGCTTTTCCAGCAGCTTTTCTATACTGTGAAGAATGGGGGATGATCATGCAAGTTAATATTTTTGTGAAGCCCAGGGTTTTCAATAACTTCATCATTCAGTTTTCCCAGGGTTTTCAATAACTTCATCATTCAATTTCAGTGTAATTCAGATGCACATGAGGGTAGCAGAGAACGAATAAAATATTATGTTATCCATGTTATGTAATATTATGCTACATTGCTAGGTTATCTTTAGCAGCATGTGCGTCATGTGTGCAGGTTAGAAAGCAGCACATACACAAGCACTGCTTAGAAAAGCCATAATAAAAGTGTTCCAATACTGGGCAAATTTTCCATAAAATGGATACATAATTTGTATTTAAATATTATTAATTGTGATTCATGCAAACCAAACTTTTTCTATACTATTCTATTCTTTTCTATACTATACTATTCTTTTTCTATACTATTCTACTATTTCTATTCACCCAAACTTTTTCTATACAAACTCACATGGAGCTCGTCAGCAGGACCAATGAAGTCTTTTTCTATATCCCAATGATAAAACTAATTTATGTGAAAATTTTCAAGGAAAATATATTGAAGCAGTGTTGCAGCAACTAGAATCTTGTATGCCATCCACAGACTTGAACTTGTCTGCTGACATAGTTTCAAGCCACCACAACTTTCTCCCACCTGGTAACATTTTTCAGTAAAAATAATAAAACAGTAATGTGTGCTTGTGCCTGTCAGAAGCTGAAAGTAGCCAGCTTTGTTTTCTGCCCAGTAGCACTGTCTAGGAAAGGCTTTTAAAAGGGTTGGGGTCATTGGTCTTTCATCTAAAGTAAGATGTAGAAACCAAAGTAGGTTTCTGATGCAGCAGCTGGCTCTAATGATCAGGTTGTGTCTAGGAGAAACAGCAGAATTTTGGGGTAAAGTCCTCTCCATTGATAAAAATGTCATATATATATAGTAAAAAATGTAAAGTTTTGGGTKTTTTAGTGTCTTCCTCTGTGCATGCTCCCCCCAGAAATTTATTTCAATTTGAGAATACTCCCAGGCTCTCACTGTAATCATTAAGACCCCGGGATTAACCTGTTCTGGAAACAGATAAGTGTTAATATGTTTAAATCTGAGGTTAAGAGAGTTGAGAACTGGAGGATCTGTGTTTGTGAATTATTTGGGAGCAATTATTTGTCAAGCAGCTTATCTCAGGGGTTCCCTTGTAGGTGGTCAAGTCCCATTGCCCAGAACTGTAAAACTAGATAGTGGCAACTGAGACTGGGTTACATTTTTGTGCCTGAAAYATCCCAAAGCCTGGGTATTATCTAAATGAAATTAGAGACTTTAAAGTAAAAGACTTCAAACAAAAGTCAAAAATAAAACTACAGAAAGCAGTGGAGGTTTCAATTCAGTATGAATATTCATAGCTTCAAAGTTGTCCATTAATTTTAAAAGTGTTCATATGAATTAAAGGAAGAGTATCTTGTTCATGTACAACACAATGAGATACCYGTGAGGAGGTACTCTGCCAGACTCCTCTTTTACCTTCCTTTGTTTCACAGAGACAATTTATGTGTGACTTCACCTTGTTTTCTGGCATAACTTCCCCCAAATATCTGGCAAACCATGTAGTGAAAGCCATTTGAAGATTTCAATGGACACTAGCTGACATTTAATCTAAGTATCACAAACAGTGTGTCTGAAGATCATAATTGCCACTCTAATTGCAAACATTGAAGTATTTTACTGTTCTTCTGATAGAAAGTGTAGGGATGTGTATCCATGKGACACAAGGGCATATGTATCCATGGGAAATCTCTTTGTATGCACAAAAGGCCACACTCATTGAAATCTGTCACTTTTGGCATTTCTGAGTTGTGAGTTGTTAATGGATGCTAGGTAAGGATCAGATCCTCTTTTCAGTGTATGTCTCCTAAAATTCTCCAGTGATTTTCTTCCATATCCCAATGCAACAACACCCTTGCAGAATATATTTAGAGTTGCAGGTCAGGTTATTTCACATATWAATAAATAACTTCAATAAATATTCTAGAACAAGTCATGACAGATTGAGACTGATGTCCCATACTCACTTCTTTTATTTTGCACATAGAAATAATGCACAGATATATAAAATGGAGAAACAGAACCAAAACAAGAACTGACTACAAATAAATAAATCAATAAATAGAATCCCCCATAATTTTCTAACGCATATGGCAATAATTAACTGTGTATTTTGGCAGTAGCTTTCCTTGCTTAGCAACTCTAAAATGAGACATTCTGGATATTTTCTCTGGGGAGCTGAGTGCATTTCAGTTTTTGGAATGTTGATAACACTATCAAAACTACCACTGTGTTTACTTCAACTTTGTTTAATGCAATTTCTTTGATCTTTTTGGTTTAGCTTTTAAGGCCCAGCTTTGTTCACACTGAAATCAGACAAAAAAAYCCCAAAACAAAATATGTRTAATCCCCGTYRGTATATACTAGATGTTGCACAATAACAGCTCTGGGATCCCCAGCACAAGAGGGACATGGAGATACTGGAACAAGGCCAGAAGAGGCCACTAAGTTGATCACAGGGCTGGAACACCTTTTTTATGATGTTCCAGCTGAGAGGTTTCAGCAGCCATGAGAAGACAAAACTTCAGGGAGACCTTAGAGTACACAGAGACCTTCTGCTACATGAGGGGACTTAGAGTAAATCTGGACAGGGACATTTTGTAAGGGCATGTAGTGACAGAGAAAGGGGAATGGCTTTAAACTGGAGRTGGGCAGGTTTAGAATAGTTGTTGGGAAGAGATTTGTTGCTCAGAGGGTGGTGAGGCCCTGGCACAAGTTACCCAGAGAGCTCCTGGATGCACCATTGCTGGCAGTGCTCAGCCCCAGCRTGGATGGGGCTCTGAGGAGCCTGGTCTGGTAGAAGGTGTCCCTGACTATGGTGTGAGGCTTGGAACTTTATGATGATCTTTATGGTTCCTTCCAACCCAAACCATTCTATGATTCTGTGAGTGTTTATTTTACACTTGGGGTTACAGAGAAGATAGCCAGTTGTAATGCTGGGCCCTGATCCCTGAGTTCTGTAGGGCAACTGACATCAGTTACTTTACTCAGATAAGAAAGCTTTGCTTAAAATCACCAAAGTTTGTGGGGTAAATATCTAAATGTAAGATAAATATYACAGAATCTACAGTTATAGGGATTTTTCAGACAACTTCTACTGTTACTTTCCTACTAATCTCCAAAATATTCTCCCACAATAAAAACAAACCAAACAAGCCCCAAAACTAAACTACTAAGTTAAATGATCTAAAAAGATTTAGGTGGGAGCTGGGCACTTCCTGAAAGACCTGGAGTTTCCAAAGTCCTGCTATGCTTTATAATACAGGACGTTCAGATTCATCAAGGTGTCAAGTTACCCAGCACACATAAGCATTTTCTAATTAACTTTGAGATGGGTTGAGTTCTTTGTGTAGGGGTTTGCTTCTGAAGGAAAGCTTATTTTGATTAATGATTTGTTTTATTTAAATTATCAGTGTCTACAGAAATTATTGTCTTGTGTCCAGTAAACTTTCTTATTTCAGTTGAGAGAGAATGCTTAAACTTAAAAATAAAGGATTTGTGCTGTTTTTAGAGAGGGAAATGGAAACAACTGTTTTACACTGTGGCAATACATAATTTTGAATAAAAAGTATCTATTGTAATTACTGCTGATTATTAAAATTTATATAAAATAGAAAATTAGAACACCGAAATGGTAAGAACAGAATTTAAAACARAGAGAGAACTTGTATGGAGTGATTCTATATTTTGCAATAATATTAATTCAAAGGTGCAGGGGTGRTTGCAGTTTCTGGTAAGTAAAGGTCTTACAAAATCTCTCCCTTCTGAGTTTATGTGGTTAAGAGGCACTACTTATCCACATTGTTTATGGTCAATGCCAATTTGTCTTGTTCTCATCAGCGTGTATGTCTGTTTCCCTATGCTGTTTGACTCGTGTACAATGCAACTCTCATTAATTGGGGACCTTTTCCAGGAAGTTATGTGATACTGCCTGGTTCTGGKAGTTAGTGAGTTAGCCTGTATATCTTGGTTTCCATCCCATGTTTACTGTTGGGGATTGTTTTTGGAATATATTCACTTAGATTATAGTTTTAGAATGCAATTTGGAGTATTTTACAAATAGAGGTGAAAATTTTTGTATTGAGAATTGTCTGGCAACATTTTCCATACAGGTATCCTTGCTATGCTGGCAGTTGAAAGAAAGCTTCCATTAGTACAGCCTTTGACTATATTACTAGAGTTGCTTGCCAATCTTCACAGCATAACAGAACAAATMAAATCCATGTTGTACATGTTGATTTAAGAATTTTCTGAATTTTCACAGGAAAAAAAAACCAGCAAATTTTTCTTGAGGAAAGTGCTGTTAATCAGAAACATCACGCATTACCAATCCTTACCAGGAAAGGGTTTATCTGGAACTGCAGTGTGGTATTTTTTAATATTGTGAAAAAAAAAAAAAAAGAAAAAAGAAGAAAAGAAAAAATATAATTAAATAAAAAAAATAAAAGAAATTCTGGTTTAATTTTTCTATTTTTGGCATAATTTTTAAAGTGAGGAAAATGCTGTGAAAAATTTCAACATTACAAGAATCAAGAAATTGTAGTGTAGTTTGCAAAAGGGTGGTGTGACACTCTTTTGCAAATCTGAATCTGTCTGTTTAGAACTTGGGTCAAAACTTCTCATGCAAGTTACAAATAAACTTGAAAGCAGAGTTGAATGATATAACGGTCATAAAAGTAAGTGCCTTTAGGAAGAGGGCAGAGAGGTTTCACTTTTTGCAGAGGAGCTCACCYACACACTTTGTACTCAGCTGGCTTTGCTGCAAACCAGTTTCTGTTTCCTAGAAGTACTGAACTAAACAACACAACATGTTTAATGTACTTTGTGCACTTTATATGCACATAATATACAAATGTAGCTTATAATTTACTGTGAGCAATATGTCATTTACTGTTGGTTGACATAAACAGAGAATTTACAAAAAGTAAGTTAAAAGGGAAGCTGTATTCTTTCCTTTAATGCACCAGAATGGTACTCTGGAGTTGTGGCTGTACATGTAATTTTTCCAATAACATTTATAAATAAGTTTGGACAAGTCTTTTCATGCCATAGCATCTCCTCTGTGCCTTTTCTTTGGACCCAACCTTGACAGCATACATAAAAGTAAAAATACGTTAATTTCATTAGTGCTTTTGAGTGCTGTTCTGAGAGACAAGAACAGTGATGGTGCTTCATTCCTGTCTGCAATCCCTTCATCTTCTCTCAGAAGCACGTGTCTGGGCTCCAAACAGAAAACAACARGGAAAAAAGGTGCTACCTATATCAAATAAAGAGAGAAATTTAATTTAAAAATGAATAAAATACTATTGATATACCCTCATTCCACAATCCTAAAAAGCTACTGAGGAACTGTTTAGCTGTCTGCCTGAAGAGAGCTTCAGATCTTCCTGTCACTCATTCTCAGAGAGATATGAATTAAAGATTGGCTGCTACTGAGCACGGCTGGGAGCAAATGTGCAATGTGTGTGGCAGTGTTTATAGCAGGTGCCCCTATGGAGCAGCATTAGCAGGAGCACTGGCATTTTTGCAGCTGATCTTCAGAGCTTTGCAGTGATTGTGGATTGCTGCTGTGCCTCAGAGAGCATTRAATGCATTTAGTGCACTCAGGGTTTATATTTCTTTCTAAAGTAAAGGAAGTAAATATTAGGCGCTTGTGATGGAGGAAAAGAACTCGTGTGACCTTTGCTGCATGGGAAAGCAATGCCAACCCTTGCTCCTCCAGAGTGCTGGGCCAACAGATGTCCTGTCMCCCCTGCCAGGAATTTGGGCAGAGAGTGCACAGAGTTTACACTAGCAGAGATTCAGCTATGATGATTAATTCCAGAGAGATGCTCTCTCCTTGCAGAAGGATTTCAGGAAATAACATGTAGCTAGCAGCAGCTCACTGTGCCTGTCCAAGGAACATCAGATAACCAGACCCTCTGGGAGATGTGTGACTGTTTCCCTTTTCCATTTTTGGGCTATCCCCCAGTACAAATGATGACATTTGACAAATAAAAGACATCACTGAGGACTCAGATCAGAARAAACAAGATTAGCAATTAAAAATGTTCTACACTGTAGAAAGTGGGAAGAAATTTTTACATCACTCAGGATCATGGGGTACTTTTCTCTTGGATTCATTTCATTTGTCATCACAGTTCTTCAATGCCAGYTAAATCTTGCAGCCCTGTGGTGGGAGCTGGTATCCAGTAAACTTAGAGGAAGTTTAGAACAGAAGGCACATTGTGARTTTTTAAACTTAATACAATATCTACTTTTCATTTCCAGTTAAGATATTTTTCGTAGATGTTTTGCCAATATTTGAATAGGACTTTGCTAGCAGCCTTCTTTTTCTTTTCTCTGACATATTGCTTGCAAAAAATAGTGTGCAATATGAAAAAATATATGTATTTGTGCAAAGGGAGGTGAGGCCTGGAAAATGGCTTCAGTTTAAATACATTAGCAGAAAGAAACAGGAGGAGCATAGAGAAAACTCCATTGAATAGGCTCACTAGAAATTMATCTTAGAAGAAGCAGTTTGCACAATATAAGTTTTAAAGAAAGGCAGAAGGATGAAAGCTTTGCTGGTGATTCAAAGAATCTGTAAGTAGAAATAAGATTTGCAGCAGTTGAGGTTTGTGCAATAAAATCCATTCCAGGACTGTCCTTCACCTCTGACTTCATACTGTCCCAACAGTGCCTTCCTGGCATATGTGGACTCCTGCACATTTTGCTGACTTTAGGTGCCTCTCTTCTCCATGTGCTAGTGAGGACTCAAAATTGGAAATCAGGAAAAGCTTGAAAAATAGAAAGTTTTGAGTCCAGTCAACAGCATTCAATCAGGGATCTCTGTTGCTGTCTGTTGAGGCAGTTATTTTTATGAGTTAGGATGTACCTAGGAAAGGCTAAAAGTTAGGTTTCTGAAGATCAAGCACACTATTAGTAAKTTCTAAAGCAAATTTAATTCTCAACAACCTTCATCTTCAGGTTTCCAAATCTGACCAACATTGAGATAGTCTGGAAGAGAGCATGTGCCTAATAGCTGCTTTGCAGTGCTTGTTAGGAGGTCATTTTCCAAATGTCATGTACTGCTTTCCCAGTTGTTTTTCCAATACCTCTATTAAGCTGGGTCAGTACACACAAAGGATAAAATCCCAACCCGTACAGTTACATTACCTGTATCATTATTCAGAACTCATAAACTTGTTACACATTTTGCATTTCTTACAGAGTAATTTTGTGTTCTCTGCAAAGCTTTATTCTCCCTGTTCAAATGAAATAGAATAATCATCGTAGTAATTGCAATAAAATCCTACATATTGTGTACTTTGCACAGATTTCTTATGATATCCAGACTCATGTATTTTCCAGCAGGTTTTGAATAATGTAGTTTTAGAATCTCTGTTCTCATTTCATTAAAGACCATAGTTAGCTCTCAGGATTATGAAACAAAAAAGAGGTGAGGAAGAACAATTGATATCTCATTACCTGAGGCCGATCAGCCTGAGCGTTGTACTACCAGATTTTGATAACACTCCTTAAAAGTAACTTGTCACCAGACAAGGGCAGGGAAGAATGTTACCTTGTRTGGTGTCATGAGATCCTCCTCTGACCTCAGTATTACTATGAGTATGGCATGACAAGGCTTTCAGATTTGTTATGCACAACTAAAGTTGTTGGCTTTTTTCACAGTGCTCTGGTTTATTAGACTGCAAAGCATGTTATTTGTTTCATCTTGGTTTTTAGTAMCAGCAGATGTTTTTATTTGTTTGGATATTGTTAGGTTCATGGATCCACAACCGGATAGCTCCCATAAGGGGACTGAATGGTAGGAGGGTAGCAAGCAGATTTGTTCCCCTGGGACTGCCAAAACTCTTTTAACTTTGCTCCCATAGAGATTCATAAGTTGTTAATGAGGGAAAGGGAGGAAAATATAGTGAGAAAAATGTAGTAAGAAGTGGATTCCCTTTGAATTAGCTCTGTTTATTTTCCTGTCAACARCTGTAGTTCCTGACTTTCAATTTTAATAAGAAATTTGTTGGTTTATTGTTTTGTTTTTCTTTTTTTTATATGAAGAACTAAACATTAGCAGTTTCATCACGGGCACTTGCCACATCAGACTTTGATGAAAAGAGATACAGCAGCTTTCTTTGACCACAGCTGTGGCACTTCAGCTGACTTTTCTTGCAGTCTCCAGAGTCTGATCCTGCTGCTGGCCCTTACACTATCCCCCTTTCCCAGATCCACCACCATTCTGTCTCCTCTTCCGTTGCATTTGCCAAGCAGCTACTTAGGAAATCTCAGCAGAATTCAGGATCTGGCCCAGAATTGTCATCAGTTGATGCATTTCAGCTGCAGGGAAAATGATTAGTCAGATCCTGAGAAACAAGCAAGGGGGGGAAGGATAGCAAGGTTGCTTAATATTTGTAGATCCAGAGTATTTCCCTGCTCTTTTGTACTTGTGAGTGGGTGTCACACTGTCTGTGTGCAGGTTTGCATGGTTTTKTTAGCTGCTGAGACTGAAAGTAAGCCTAGGTCTACATAACAATACAAATTTTGCACTTAATTCTCAGGGAACCAATTTTATTGTTTATTAAGATGACAGAATTAAGCCTTTACCAATATCTGTAGTAGTTTAGGAAAGTTAAAATAAATGAATAATTAAATCTTGTTTGAGTCAAACAAGGTTTGAGTTAAATCTTGTTTTACTGAAAGGTAAAACAAAAGGAGCACTGAATTGTGCCTCTTTCCTTCCTGTACAGTGAAAGAATGAGAAAATTGATTTGTCCTATGTAGTTCAGACAGGTAAGCTGGGATTGTACAGAAACTGTAACTTGCAGCATCTTCAGTTGCAAGAAAACAAATAAAATCAGAAAAAAAATTATAAATGGTGCATTAGTTAATACATGGAAAGTATGTGTATGAGATCAAAATGGAACCAGAGCTGATGACAGGTAATACTCATGGGTCAATTACTTTGCATATCTCATGATTAGCTGAGGCATTAATAGGCTGATCAAAAAATAACATTACGTTGATAATCTAGCAGGCACTTGTTCTTCTCTTAACAGATTTAAAATTTGATTATGTACTTTGATTTAGTGTTTTTTTTTAATATTAGGAGTTTTTATCTGCTGTTGGTTTTATGCATTTAACACTGGCTGTGTGAATGAATGGTAAGAAATTATTGCTTGTTTGCATAGCAAGCTATCACTTTTTAAATTTAAAATTATAATTTCCAGTAAAAAACATTTAAATATTTWCAAATGTGTTCCAGAACTAACCAGCCTTTGATCCTGATCAGAACCAAGAAGAATAAAAGAATTTTCAGTCTTTGTAGYAATAATCTATGAAGCTGGTAAATCTGGATAAAATTGATCTGCCAATGTATTATCTATAAAGAAATTATTTGTTAAAAAACAACAACAAAACAAGACTTCTGCCTTCAACTTCTCAGCCTGTATTTCATATAATGAGAGACTGGAGTAAAAATTAGCTTTCATCTGTATTTGGTGTGCTTTTTTAAAATAGTGCTATCTTGATTTGTAATTTATTTTCCATTAATGTGTTGRCTTCTTCTATTTGACATTCTAAAGTGTGTCAAAGGGCTAATTAACTAAGCAAATATTTTCATAATTAAAATGTTCTAGTGAGTCTAAAATGCAGTACAAAAATATCCCTCTCCACGTGWAAGAAAATTGTCTACAGTAAGACTGGGAAGTTCCTCTCTGAAACCAGTTTATCTCAGCTGTGAAGGTCATCTTTGCTGATTAGCATTTTCAAAATTCCMGTCAAATATTTTAGCCTTCTTAAAACCCTCTGGATGTATATAAGGGAACTATGTGATTGATATGATGTATCTAACCTAACTGGCAATTTGGGCATTGTTCTGAGAAAAGATTATTCAATATCCTACCATGAAGGAGAAAGCCGAGACCAAACCACCAAGTTTCCTCCACTCAAAATATCTCTCAGTTTCAAAAGAAGTCTTACATTTTCTCGGGTTTTTGAAATAATTTTACAACATCTTTCATCTTAGAGGCTATTAACTATTAGGTTCCTGCCTAGGAGTAACAGATAAACCATAAAGGTTAATGAATCAGTAATAAAAAGTACTGTGATTCTAAAAAATATAGTTGTTAGCAGTCTCATTCTAGAAAAAGAATATTTGTCTTTTACTCATATCTTTTGCTCACCCCAAGGAACATAAGTCACAACACAACCCTCTGGCAAATATGCTCATTAAGATTTCGCCTAAAAGAAATCATGCTTGTAAATTATTACAAGTTAATTTATTGTACCAAACTACTAGTTGAATACAAATGACTGCAACAGAAYCACTAAGTTAATAAAATAGCTTATTTAATATTTTAAAAACAAAACAAATCACATGAAATAAATGAAAACAAAATATTTCAATTTATGTTTCTASTAATTTATGTTTCTACTGATATACTAATCTGTAGTCCTTATGTAATGATTGTGTTGAGCAATGTGGCAGTTTTGCTTAAGAAGCCTTTGAAATAGATGAGAATCCATTTCTAAGAAATGCCTTTGTGACTGCCACATTTAAGGCCATTTAAGAGCTAACTTTCATGGAATCACAAAATATCCTGAGTTGGAAGGAACCCACAAGGATCTTCAAGTTCAACAGGTTGGTTTTATTTCATTACTCAAGAAAACTGCAGGTGTAAACTACTTCTACTGTGTAATATACAGAGTAGCAGGGTTTGGACTGCCTTAAACAGAAAATTTGTCTGAAGCTCTGGCTTGAAGCAGGACCATAAAAGTGTAGTGAATGAAATGTAAGGTGATTAGGAAGCCTGAAAATAAATTGAAAACTCTTTTCCTGCATACCAGATATCTCGTCACTGATGCTTGCTAGGGCTATAGTCAAAGATCAGATTTTTAAAAAGTGGGCAGATGGCTGAATAAGAGATGGATAATTTGTGAATTATTTATTTAAAAGTGGAAAACTGCTTCAAAATCCATGGCATAACCTTTGCCATATGAGCCATCAGAGAAATTTAGAAGCAGAATCCTTGAAGATTTGTCTTCTGTATATTTGCACCTACCTTGTACTCATTCCTCTCTATGGAGGAATCCCAAAATAAAGAAACATTGAAAAGCAAAGCAAAAAGGAAAACACATTTTATAAGTGGCTCTCTGACTCTGTTTAACATAGCCAGTGCATCCCATAGGGCAGCACTGAATTCAGCACAAGCTAGAGAAATTCCAGTTATCTTAAAAAAATCTAGTGKTAAAGGGATAAACAATCTTATCCATACTAGGCCATATTTTGGAGCTTTTGACAATTCCCATATCATGATAAAAAAAAAGCTTTTTTACTGGACATTAGGGTATCATGGCATCTGCAACTCCCTTTAATTTTTTATAGAATCTTTGTCACCAAGGTGTGAAGCAGTGATTGTGGCATCTTCAGATGCTGAAAAAATTCAAATTTCAATCAGCAGCCTTTACTACAGCAARTGTTTAATTTTGCATAAATGAGCTACAAGCTGGCAAAATCAGCATCCATTGCATTAAATTAAGAATCAACAGACTAGTTGATTCTTATTTTGTTCTGCTGCAAAGACAGTGTCTTACAAATTTGGAGAGAAAAGTTTCTTTCATGAATGTTTGAATTATCTTTGAATCAGATGAAGAAAAATGAACAGTAACCAATACATTTGTAAAAACAAACACATTTTCAAAACAGTTCATCTTGCATCCCTACTTTCACTAAAGTGCATGTAAATATTTAACTACRTATGGACTACTTGCAAGTGACAGACTTTACTGAAAATTATTTTAAAAATATTGGAAAGAGAATTAATAGTTATTGTCAAATGAAGAGAAAAAAATATTGGAAGAAGTTGTCAAAGAAGGCAAAATATCCTGAAATTTCAAATTGATTCTCAGGGAAGTGGTGGAGTCACTGTCCTTGGAAGTGTTCAAAAAACAAATTAACATGGCACTTTGTGATATGATTTAGTGGCCATGGTGGTATTTGGTTGAAGGTTGAACTTCCTGATCCTAGACGTATTGTCCAAACTTTCCTACAATTCCATGATCGGGAAAGCAGTAAAAATGCCCAGAAGAATGTGTCCAAATTGACATCAGCTGCAGAGAACCAGCTGTGACCTATAACATGGAAACACTATGAAGAAATAGGAAGATAATATGAAGTGCTTGAGCAGCATAAGAGGATAGTTTGCTGATGGATTCTGAAGAAAGACTAGAGACAGTTTCTAAAACCTTAAATACTTTGTAAAATTACCATATCATAAATCCAACAATGTCTCCTCATGGGACATTTGGTTCTTTTGTATTTCTAAATAGTGTTATTTTTTAATGATGACATCAAAAAAATGGCCTCTTGTTCTACCAATTCCATGTGCACGCTGGGATTCCTCTTGGTCACCGGCTAATTAGTCATCTAGTCCAAAACTGGATGCTTAAATTATCTCAGTAGTTTGTGGTACAGAAGGACCATTCCTTTTAGATAGGGTGGGTAGGGTGTGTTGTTCTCAGGAAGTCTCTCCCTGGTTAACTAGGACAGTAGTTTATCCTGTCTGTGTACCTTTCCTATGGGTAATGTTTGGTGACATGAGTCTAACCCACAGACAAAAAACCAGGACATTTGACRGGCTACTTGGGACCTAGTAAAACACTTGGGACCTACTGAAACAAAGAAAAGATGAGGGATATCTATGTTAACTCACAGACCTATGCTCATGTAGTTCACATGAATGTGAAGCTTGCAGTTTGGTCACTAAAATGAGGATGTATTTGCATATGCAGTGTTTATGTCTGTGTTTCATTGGGCAAATACAARCCATTTTGATACAAAAGTGTCTGAWTGTAACTTTTTTGTAGAGAGGCTGACCCTTTTCTTGCATGAAAACCAGTAAGCTTTGCCAGGTTTCCCCATGCAATGCTGTTTCTGAAGCACTGTATGTTCTGACATGCTGATGAACGCCAATGTGATTCAGTAGAAAAACTTGTTCACAGAAACAGTCTCCTAATCCAGTTAGCTGTTTAATTGCAGGTCTGGGAACAGCTTGCTTCTGCATATATTCAAATTTTAATTGTCTGCTGAGTATAGAACTTTGTATAATTTCTAAAATCCAGGAGCTGTATCGCAATTGTTTTTCATCAGACAGTCTACTACCATTCACAGATGCAGATGATAATGGCATTTAGACTAATGCTGTGCAAAGGAAGTCATGTGCAAGATAAACTCTCCRAGAGTTCTGGAGAAACGTAAGTCCATAGAAGCAGAAGTCCATTTCACACCAAGTTTTTCACAAAGGGCTTCCATGTAGTTTTGTCTCTGGCTCCTGGATCAGGATTTCTTTTTAGTCTAGGATTTTCTGCAATTAGACATTTCTTTGATCACACCTCTGAAAAGCCAGTRTTCTGAGGTCCTTCTGGGTAGTCATTCATCTCCCCACCACCTTTGGGTTCCTTTTTGACATAGGGGCTCTTCACAAAAATGGACAACCAGGGGACTACTAGACCTGCCTTGAGACATCTCAGTCATGTGGGAACGAGGGGATTTGCCACACAAAGGGTTACAAACCATTGCCAGGTTTCTCCCACTGTCATCAGGGAGCAAATAAAGCCATGACAGGGGGGTGAGAGAGAGCAATCCTGGTTTTGCTACTGCTGCTGTTGCAGGTACAAGAAATAAAAGCAAGAAATAAAGAAAAGTGTCCTTGCTATCAGAAAAACTGCGTTTCTCATAAATCTTGACTCTTTGTTGGTGGTGGAAGCAAACACCAATAGACTTGCCTTTCCAATGCATGGTGGGTCTGTGGCTGCCTTGTCAATCTTGCAGAAAACTGCTCTGGGTGACTGCTCTGATCTTTGTCTAGTGCTGCTCCTGATTTTCAGTGTGAGGAATGCACTGTGCATGCAATGCCTGAATTCCCTTTGTGTAGATACATAACAACTTTATCCTGGGAGATTTAGCTCACATACCTCACACAAGGCAGGTCAGAGAATTGTTATCCAACACAGTCAGKACAGAGCCAAACTGGCTTTTTTCATGGCAGTCCCTCAGAAAAACTTGTTTACATTGTGCAAACAGCTTTCAGGGGAGGAAAAAGAGAACAATCAGTTATTCATGCAACAGCATTGGTTTGGCTAGAGGAAATGTTCCTAAACCCTTACAATTGTTTTTGAATGCTAGCCAGTGTGAAACACAGAAGTAATGTTAAGCTAAATGCAATTTCAAGTAGCTAGGGGTAAAGCAGCTTACCAAGGACAACTGGCTACAGGCATTTGGGGTACCAGACAGACAAAAGGAAGATGATGAATTTTCTCAGGCAAGGAACTACAAACTAAAGCTTTGTCATCATATTAAAGGGACAATAAAAATGAAATACACAATATTTAGCCTTCTTAGCAATTTTCAGAGTAATTTTAACCTGAGGCATATTTAAGATTATTCTTTCTGTCTGATTTCTTTTATGATGTGTCTTTACTTGTCCTTATCTAACACAATTGCTTTTAATTRAGGTAATCTGGATGTAGACTTGGCAGCGGTTGCAGTGGGGTAAATCACAACCAAGTCCTTGAGTGCAGAGCTGCAGAGAGGCAGGAGATGTCAGGGTGCCAATTTACAAATGATGAATGACATTCTACACTTCTACATTAGAGTTGGGTGTGTTGTCAGCTTCTCCTGAAGCTGACACAGGGGCACATGAGGCCAGATACATCCCATCTAAGCCGTGGCACTTATCTGAGGCATCTAAACTAGGAACTTGCCTRATGTTGCCTTCATTTCTAATTGGAGAGTACAAGCACATCTGGAAGGTAATTCAGTAAATTGAGATCTGGCAGTTTCCCTGCAGGTGCCCCCAGYTGGCTCCTTTGACTGTGCAGAGGATGGAGAGTGGGCTAGTTTATGTGCCCTAGGTAGGTCCACAGTTAGATGAGGAAATGCAGAGCACCATCCCCTGCTGCTTGTTTGTATTCTCACCTTCAGTTAGGCCCCAAGGCTTTGCATACATTGAATAAAGATAAATAGGTAGGTAGGTAGATAGATAGATAGATGATAGGTAGATTAGATAGATAGATAGATAGATAGATAGATAGATAGATAGATAGATAGATAGATAGATAGATAGATAGAGATGGAAACCATAACCAAAGAGCCTCGAGCTTTTGGAGAATTGCCTCAGCCAAGGAGAGCAGCGTGTATCAGGGTCATGATACCATTAATACCTTGTGTAGCACAGCACCCACAGCTCTAAATCCAGGCAYGTTGCTTTGCCTGTGCCCTGTCCATATAAACAGGCACATTGTGTACATTTTCCTACTACTGACAGGAGGACAGGCAACTTTAGGTCCACTTGTCTTCTTGAAGTCCAGAGGAAAATTCTGTGTATGGCCCTGAATCCTGAACAGGGAAAATGTGCCAGGGTTTCTTCTGTATGTGAGAATTTAGACTGTTCTTCCAAGAAGATTTTTATGTATTTATCAGGCACAGAAATTTATTTAGTGTTTCAGAATGCATTACCAATATACTGCTCTGGGCTTGAGGAGCTGTACAGCACGTTAGGGCTACATCCAAATGGGAATTCAAGAGTTGCAATGCTGAGGCTTGCACAGCTAAGGCATTTAATCTCTGCAGCAGAGTCCAAAGCTGAAAGTAGCCTTTGTTCCCCTCTGCAAGGCACAAGGACTAACAGGTTACTCAAAATCAGATTCAGAAGCACATAGAGTAGGGACTCATAGGAATCAAAACTAGGAGAGTCTGAGGACCACAGTGTGTCTACAGTCATTTGCTGTTTAATGTTAAAGCAACAATAACATATGTACTAATACTTCAGGATCTGGCAAAGGACTACTTTTCCTTCTGAAATGTAAGGAGGCAGAGTACCCTTTGTGTTTCCCTGTGTCAGTCTGACACTAGTAACCCTGTTGGCTGAATTCATGACCATCTTATTAACAGAGCCTTTAATTCTTATGTACTTTTAAAGTACTTTAACAGCAGGGGAAAGCCAAAGTGTTCTTCCCAGAAAAATAACAACCAAATGGGATGATGTTGGAAACAAGGCATGAAGAAACAGAAGCTGTGTTTGGTCTGTGTGTGAAGGTGCCGTTTCAATGGCTGTACAATTCCCACAGCAGTTTTGCAGTGCCTGGAAGAGTGAGTGGGCAGAAATTTGGATGGGGGTGCTCACGCAAAGATCACAGGAGAAATGCTGGCAGCACTTCCCCTCTTGTTGTTTAGGGCTGTGACACAAAGTGGATGTGGTAGGATCAGTATTCAAGAGGGAGTACACAAATAATCCCTTGACTGAAAATAGTTCCACCAAGATGTTAGTCATCTGGGGTAGGGCCCAAACCACAGCATTCTGATTGAAGAAAGCTTGGGGCCTTGCCTAATCCAAAAGATGAGGCAGAAATAAGAACGGTCTGCTCTGCTGCTATGCACTGTGGGAGCTGCAGCATCTCCAGATTTGCTGTAGTTTATATGGACAATGTTACCTACCARCGGAAAAAAAATTCTGTGCTTGTTGCACAGCTTCACAGTCTGGCTTATTGTACTTCTTCAAGGGAAACAGGAGTAGTTTCTTTTTTAAGTATTTATGTTATTTTAGTTACAATTTAGATTTAAAAGGGAATCTGACAAGCCAGGATAAATGGACTTGTGTTAGAAGCAGAAAAAAACCCCCTGAACATTTAATTGGAGGTAGAACCATTTGCAATGCTGATGGGGAAAAAAAAATCCACATTCAGAGTAAAGGAAAAGATTKAATAAAGCCCAACCTTAAGTGGTTTTGAGAGTCTACTTGACTTCCAAATGTTAACAAGTGAGCTGCTTCTCACATGAAACTTTTGCCCTGCTGCTCTCAGAGACCCAAACCTAGACTGAAGTCCATATATGATACATTTTGGACAGGTGGTCTATCTAAAATCTGTGCAGCAATTTTCCTTCTTCCACAAAGGGATCTTGTTTGCATGCATGGATTTATACTCAGCATGCCCAAGTACCATTACAGCTAATATAAACTATTATTACCATTAGTTAAGTTGGGAAATTTGATGTGGAAGAACTTCACTGCATCCCTGTGATAGGTACAAAACCTATATCCCCCAAACCTGGCAACAGAAAACATTTAATCTCTATTGTGAACCAGAAATCTACCTCAGAGTGTTCTTTATTTTTAACTAATGAAAAAAATATAAKCAGGGCATACTTTATTTTGGCATTATCCACATTTGTTTTCCCTCAAGAAAACTGGAGAAATACAATCTAGATTAAATCAACATGTGCATGTGTTCAAGTTGTTGCTCATTTTGATAGTATTAATTAATGTGGTGTTGTCAAACCAGGAGACCATTTCAAATCTGTCCCTGCATGTCTCCTCTGGGCCAAAACAATGAATAATTTCCATCACGAAGTGGCCATGTCCATTCTGCACAGATAAGTAAACAAGCAGAAAAAGGGCAAAGTATTAACCCCTTGGAGTTATTGTTGTGTGTTGTCTCTTTCAGAGTGTCTGTGCTGTCATGCATCATTGCAAATGCCTATTAAAAACCTGATGATATCCTGAGTGTTTGCAGCATGAGAAAAATTCTACAAATYGGAGTTCAATTATAAGAACAGCAGTACAAAATATAAGGCCAGCAGAGATATGGGTAGTCTTGCTTTGATTTATTTATAAGACAAAAAAAAAGAGATGCTGATTAAATGATTCTTTTTTTTTTCTTTTGAACATTTCATCTATCTGCACCAGTCCTGGATTTGGAAAAACATTCCAGTTTTTAACAGGAATTAGAAAATATCAGGAGTTTGATCCTTGACTTGGCTTTCACTTTTATTTCAGTCTGGGGAAAGATGATCTCAATTGCKTCTTTGTCTTTCAAAAAATTTTAACTTTTATTGGTGTAAATAAATGAGGTTTTATGAGCAGCCCATATTTCACAATGATTTTAATTGAATCGTCCCTTTTTGTAAACAGTGATGTTTATGAGAATTAACCAGAGTGACTAGTTTTGAAAAAGTTATTTTTTCAGAAGGAGGTAACAGTCAAATTCTTATACAAAATATTCATCCCAAATCTGTGATGGTACTTTTTATGAACCTTGATAGTTTCTGCAGCTGTACTAGTAAGTGAAGTCTGTTAAGCTGTTGGCTGATATTGATCACATTTGAACATATTTCAAGCTCCTGTTACTTTAGCTCCSATAAATGGGTTTTGGTTTGGTTTTTTGTTTGTTTGCTTCCTTAGGGTTTTTTTTTGTTTTGTTTTTAAATGTTACATTATTTTGTCATTTTTTCTTTGGTGTTTTGTTGGCTCTTTTTTTTAACCTTAAAATTGATTTATATATCTGACAACTCATCCTGCTTCACGTATGCTTAAAAACTCTAAAAATATATATCATTATAATGCTGGGGCTATTTTAACTTTGAAAATAGATTAGAATAAATCAGTATACTGCTCAAAAAACCCATTTAAATATATCAGTAAAAACCCATGATTTAATCAAATAGGTGCAGCTTTCTTTCCTAGAAATATTTGCATGAATTTGGCTTGCACATGGTAAGCAATAGTGCTCCAGGGTGGATGGTTTTATATTGAGACAACTCCATCAGGGTTCTCTCAATGTAAACTATTTTTTTCTTGCTGTTCAGCTGAAGCATGTGTTTTAGTCATATGGATGTTGGAAAAATTTGCTGGTGTCAGAAGCTGATTTAATGAGTGTAGATTGTTACATTTCCAAATCCAACTTAATCTGTCTATTTTGCATTATAATGTGAGATAGTTATTTTATAATATTATATTTCATGAAGAATTATGTAGTTCTGAAATTCATTAGAGAGTTATAAAGATTCTAGCTGGGTATATTTGTAGTTAAGCATGGCTGCAATTCACTTATATTAAATGTCTACTCCAGTCTGTATGAAATGAGTCAGATGTTCTCTGTTTTTTGCCACTATTAAATTCAGTGTGTGTAAATGAGTAGAGAAATGGATTGATATTTGGTGAAAAATCTTTTTCTACTAAACTAAGAACAATTCCAATATAAAAAAGGAAAAACTATTTATTATAAACATTTAGGTGTAGCTAAGATAATTATTATATGTGAATACTCCAAACAAATGCAGGTAGTTCTCCTACCCACAATACCCACCTCTTGTGGGTAATTCACATTGTCATGTAGAATGATATCCAAATATTTTTGTCATAAGTATCCTAACTCTGTGATGCAGGTCACCTTACAAATATTWGTTCTGTCTTGCAGTTAATTCTTTGAAAAAATACTAACTTTTGTCTTTCTCAAGGCAATATTTCTTCATCCTATTTGATGAGTATATGAAGTATATTAAGTCATTATGCTACACTGATTTACAACAAGTTTGGTTTGACAGAATGAGGAAAGTAACGCAGAGTAAAAAAGATGTTCACATTAATAAGGTTGTGGAACTGCTCACAGATGTGGAGCTCTGCTTAGGCACGTACAGGTAAACTGTGGAAATAATTTATGTGAAGAAACTTCTACACAAGCCCATAAAGTACAGATTTATCTTTGAAATCTACCTGGCTTACACTGTCCCTATGAATGGAATGTTATCATCATCAAATATATATAGTTCATGCAAACCTATTAAAATACCTGTTAATGCATTTTGCTCAAGTAGAACAAGATTGACCACAGCTGTTATAATTCCCTGAGTCCTGAATTTAAAATATGTGGTGTCAGCAGTAATATATCTGAGAGCAGAATCAGGCYTGGTGAGTGCACTTATAGAATTCTGAAATTTCTTGATTAAATTAAGGGTCATGCTCTCCCAGCCTTTTGTTTTGATTCACCAGAGAGAATTATTTGATCTCAAATATTTACCTCAACACTTTCCAAAACACAATGCCATATGAAAGCAAGRGTTGACAAAGAGTGAGGCTGGTGCCTGGAGGGACTCCTCTCTGTTTTGATTGCAAACACTCTGTGGATTGTATCTTAACACATATTTTTATGTTGATATTGCATATTTATATTTATATAAATAGGTGTTGTGCTTCATTCATCACAGTTATGAGTCATTCCTTCCAGAACTCTATTTGATTCAAGTACCCTGATTCTCTGTGACCTAAATCTTATGATACTTCACTCTGTATGGACTGGGATTAGATGGAAGGCAAAAGTAGCCCAGGACATTCAATGATAGAAAATATTATTCAAAAWTTTTTTTGATGTTCTAGAAAAATAAACCCCTTTAGAGTTTGTCTTGATTCTCTAAAGTTTGAAAATTTATGTTTTTAACTTAAATTGGCATAAAACATGCCCTGAGAAATTTTCRTTTTGAGATTTTATGCTACACTGACTTTGCAGAGACTCAAATGGAAGTAGGAGTTGAGTRGACAGCATCCAGAAAATGCTGTTTTCTGCCGTGTCTATGTTCACCTTTGCTGGGCACATGAAATAAAAATCCATGTTGTAACACACTGGACTTTCAAATACCACATGATAGTGAGACTTAGAAAAGGATATTCAGTGGATTAATCATAACACCATTTTTTCCTTAAAGTGGTGTTGTTTGTGGCAGGCATAGGCAGGGCAGGTCATGATGGACACAATGAGTGACAAAGACAGGCATGASAGTTTTTGAAYCTGAGGGARAAGGTGAGGGAAAGACTGAAACTTSCAATACCATCAATGTGGACAAGAGAACATTATGGTGAAGGGCATGTCTGTGAAAACTCATAGATATAAAATAAATGGCCTGGGAAACTTTCTTGAAAAGACTCACAGTTCCTGTGTTTTGCATGCACAGTGGTATAACTGCAGCTCATTCGAGGCCTCAAACAGAAATATGAATGTTCTCAAAAATCAGAGAATGTGACAGGATGCCCACAAAAGTCTGCTAGGGGTTATGTAGCACCTGAATAAATTCTGGGTATAGAATAAAATCAGTGTGTTGTATTTTCAGAGCCTGGAAATTCCTGTGATTCTAAATCTGCTCTGCTGTTAATAACCAGGATAATGTGGACTCTTAATGAGGAAAATCTAGTTGAACATGACTTTCCTGGTGAAGGAAAATGTTGTGCTCAGTGTTCCGTGGGTTCTCAGTCTTTTCCTGACTCTGGAGAAGAGGTGCTGTGTGCTCTGCTGTGCACACCCCAGGACAGCCCTTAAAGTGTGGGGCCACCCTCAGGAGATGTCCTGGCTCTTTCTGTGTGCTTGGAGGAGAGCATAGGTGTGTTTGTTTCTGCAGTATAACACAAATGTAACGAGTTTGTGGCATATACACTTGTGGAAAAAGCTTTAAAAATTKCATTCCAGAGTTCTTCAAGTGTAATGCTGATATTTGCTTCCACAAAGAGAGGTTATTTGTAGGCACATAGAAGCAAATCAGTCACCAGTCAGTCTGTCAAATACAGATCACTGTTTTAGTTGGATTACTGTATTTAGAATTTCATTCTTTTATTTATATGAAATTGTGAAATTGCTTGTTTTTGAAGTACTTGTTCATAAAATTATATTTTCAAGGTCTTTATGGTTTCCCTAAACTCAGTTTAGAGACAGAAGGTGCCTCAGAAGAAGCAATGACAGCAAATTCAAATTCAAATTCAAATTCAAATTCAAATTCAAATTCAAATTCAAATAATAATAATAATAATAATAATAATAATAATAATAAATGCCACCTGGTCAGAGCAAACGAGTAGATCACAATCTCATTGAGAATGTACTCTGGATGAAAGACAATGTGTCTGTGCAGTGCATGTCCAGTACGTCTCTCTGCAATGCAGGATGGTGAGTGATTATCTGAATGAGGGTTATTAGGGCTGTCCAGTCTGCCTTTGAGCTGCCTGTTCTGCCAGGGACASTCAGGGCCTTCCCCATCAAATGCATCATAGCCCCATGAGGCAACTTGTGACATGGCAAGAAGCACCAAAATAGAAGCGGACACTGCTCACACCCACGTTCCTGGAGTGCTCGCAGTGAGTTTCTATTTATCTTGGGATAGCTCACCTAAGCATTGCTGACCAGCAGCTCYGCTTTGAGCTGTGCTGAATCTTGCCATACAGGAACAGGAACAGTTTCTACGGTCTAAAACCTCTTGTCACTATGTTGGGGTGTTTCGTCAAGCTTCTTGATTTGGTTCTCCACCCAAAGGACGGCTGTGGAGTGGAACACACTCCCCAGGGAAGTCGACATGACACCAAGCTGGCCAGAGCTCAAGAAGAGTTTGGAAAATGYTCTCAGGCAACTTTATGAAAGTCCTGGGGCTGTCCTGTGTCTGTAGTGTTATGAGTTGAGTAAGAATCATCTCAACTGCAGCCTGCAGCTCCTACTGCCCTCTAGAAGATGCAGTATACTTAGTTCTAATCAAGATAAAGGTAAAAATATAATGAAAAAAGTCCTATTGCCTTAACACAGCTGTCCATTGTGTCTTTTCTGTATTCTGGGAGTAGCTTGGACRTGGCCACTACTTTTATTTTGCTGGACATAGCACTGTGACACACTGCTCTGAGTGCAGCTGTAAGCACATATTTTGATAATATGCATACACATCAAGCAAGGTTTTCTACGGGGTGTCTGAAAGGAGAGGAAGGTGGCATTGAGATTGAGGATGGAAACCTTATAAGTACCTCTGGAATGAGCCAACATTTTCCTCACTGTAGGAGCATGGATTTTCCTGATTTAGCAATCAYTTACACTGGCCAGAGCATGTAAAAAGGCCTCCTCTGCTTTGGTTGCAGCTACCTTTAATTGCTTCTCTCTTCSTCTCAACATATTCCTTATGTGATGCATTTTAAGTGAGAAGGCAGAGAATCTGCATTTAGGGAAGTAAGGCAGAAATCAGAAACTTCCTTTAAACAGTGTAGGTTAGGCAGATGCCAGGTTACAGTCATYGGTGCATTTTATGCAATCTTCTGGAAGCAGTCTGGTCATTTTCCTAAGTAGGACAAAGGCAAAGGCAAAAATAGGATCTAAATTAATGACCTAGAAATCCAAAATGGTTACTAGAGCAATGTTTGAAGCAATTGTATACATGTTAACTGGGTCATATAAATTTGCGGTATGACAGCTCATACAAGGAAGTTATAAATAGATGTCAAGAGGAAGAAGCATAAGAAGTGACAAATATGAGGCAACGCAGGCAGAAAGATGACCTTTCAATTCTATTCTTCCCTTTTTAAAATATTTTTTTAGCAGAAGACGTTGTTAGGAAGGGTGGTTCGGGGAGTTTAATGAAGGCAGCCCTTCCTCAGTCAGGAAAAACGTAACCTTTGACATATGGATTCATCAGATCTCTGCTGGCACTTCGTCTGCTGACTGGTGACAGGGAATCTGACGTGTGCTAAGGTGTTCCTGATTCCTCTGAGTGACTGGCAGAGAAAAGAATGAGGGTATGACCTTGTAACTTCTCTAATCTCCAGGGACAGTTACATCCTTAGGGATGTTTATTCCTATGCACAAACAAACAAAAATTGGAATTTGAGGTGTATTCCCACTGTATGCGATGCATAGAAGGAGCTGCTTTTAAAATAGGATAAATATTTCAAATACTCTAGTGATTAAGTAATAAAGTTTCTGCCTCAACTAAAGTTTTTAATTGCTTTATACAGAACAAATTGCTATTTAAATTCCAGCACTGCTGGTGAGGGGACTTTTCCTTCTCTTTTGCTATGGATTTACCAACTTGTGTTCCTGATAGTTTTATCCCACAGGTGGTTGCATATTAGCAGTGACTACCAAGACCTTTCTGACAAAGCATTCACTGGTTGCATTGTCACTCATCTGCACAATATATGCTCCATAATCTAAATATGGTTTTAACCAGCTTGTAAAACCACACCAACCAGCAAGATTATCTCCTGTCACAGTATTTTACAGRAGGTTTATGTAAGAGATAGTATGTTTCATAAAAACACAATGTTTAGAATAATACCAGAAAGAGTTATGAGTTCCAAGATCACTTAACTTCTGAAATGTTTTTAGAAATTTAGATCCTTCCTCAGATATTTTGAAAATGGATTTAAAGGTAGCATTTCAAATTCTTATTTCAGAATGAGCTATAGAGAAGGGAATAAAGCCCAGGTTTCTCATGCTGGTTGAGTTTAAATGTGATATCTCAAAATATGCTGGGACATTGATGATTTAATTTCAGTATGTCCTTGGGGATGAAGCTCATCTGGATGCAGTGAGCCAGCACAAGGCCATGCATTACTTAGCTGCATGGTTATTACTGTGCATGTGTTTTACACTGACCTGTTGCAGAACTGACTTMTGTCCCCATCTTTTACTAGCTAATCTCCCCAGACTTTTATTAGCTTTCTACAATTGGCCTTCCTTGTTCAAAGTAATCTCTAATCTTCTTCACCTTGTTCTTCCTATACTTGAGGAGTTGCTTTTCTTCACTGTCTTGAAGAATCCTTCATTTTGCTCTTGATCCAAAGATCCATRTGACTCTGAGCCTACCCCTGCAGTGTAACACAGCACATTGCACGCATGCCTGGGCTGATGGGGCCCTGGAATCTGGAGGAGGGTGGCCGTGTCAGCACACTGATGCCAAGCTCATTACTTGGGCGTGGTGTCACACTGCTGCTCTCTCCTGCTTCCAAGGCACAGGCGGGTGGCCCGGCACTCKGCTCTGCCATGCAGACAGACCAGTTTGGGTATGTACCGGCTCAGGTCCTCACTTTGCACACCCTTGCACAACGCAGGCATGCTTTCCAGYTCTGTTCAAAGGGCTCTGCCCATCCTGAGTTCTACTCAGTCTTTATTGTTAAAATCATGCTGATGTTAACTGTTGCTAATTATCTCATTGTTTGATTGAGTGCAAAGAAGTCTTTACTGGAATACAAGACTTTTTTTCACCTACACATTTTCTCAGTGGAGAACAACATGCTCAGGTGTTCTGGGAATCCAGCCCTCACAGTGTTGCTGGATTATACACACCTTGTAAAAGCATTTATATAACACAACTGCAAAAAAAGAGAACGTTACTAGATTACACACCAAAGTGACTCATCTCAGGTACAGAACTTCGTGTAAAAGCCAAGTCAATTTTGTTATGACATAATTTCTAACATGCAGAAATCTTTACACGTTATTACACATCTTCTTGTTACAGCACAGACAATTATCCTGTCCAGTGTTTCCAGGCTGTTTGATACGCAGCAGTGCAGAGAACTGTAATGAGAACTTCTGTTTCATATGAAATGTGCTGCCTTTAGATAGACAATCTGTGTTGCTGTTTCCTGTCTTAGCAGAAAGCAAGCATGACAGAAAAGTTCATTTGCAGAAACAGCAAAAAATCCTCTKGACAGCTCTCGTAGCCTGAACTGTGTGAGMTTAAGCTGCTCAGCATATCCAGGAATCCAAAYCTTGCCCTTTCCTACTTTAAGGAAKGAGGCACGTGTGATGAGACAGGCTGGTACAGAYGGGGATGTGAATCCACAGACTGCAGTGGTCTGCTCCTTTACATTGCACAGTCATATCCCTGAGTGAYACAGTCTCTACTCTGACATAGGGAGCTGGATGGCCCTGGCCTTGTCTCTCTCCTTGTCYAGGTCAGCAGGAATCACAGACAGAAGGGATGTACTTCAGTGGTACATGGAGGGCGTACAGTGGTACAAGGAAGGAAAAATCACTGTGACTCAATCATTTAAATCTGCGTGTTTTACCAACATTGTTMACCCCAGGTAGTTCAGATTTGTCATCTTTCTCTTTATCCTGAATTCTTTTGATATTTTCCCTACTCTCTTCTCCACCATTCACTTACCACACAGCTAAACCAGCTCTGGGGAGTCCTTTTCTATAAAATGGAGTAAGTATAGTTTGGAAGTGCTAACTTGAACTTTCTTCAATACAACATATATCTGTTTACACAAGTAGAAGCTTTTAGACTGACTAATTTTCCTGGAAAAAAAAAAAAAGAGAAAAGCAGTGAATGAGCTTATGGAGTGCTTTGCCAGTTTTCTTCAGGTATGACAGTCAAGAATTTTAAACCAAGCACACCTAACCCTACGGCAAAACTCTTGAGCATTATAATTACAACTGATGAAATGGATGGCAGTCACTCCTTATCTAGAGTAAAAGATACTGCTAGGCATACCACATGTCTCTAAAGGTCATTTGTGACCTATTCCAATGAAGTAAGTCTCAAAGGGGAATAAAATGAAAACCCCAGAGAAGTCTGAGTCCCTGGTGTCCCAGAAAGCCAGCGGTCAGAGAGCAGAGTCATTAACACAAGTCTGGGGACTTCCCCTGCTGCAATAGAAGACAAATGTTTCAGCAGAAACAATGACTTTCACTTCTTAAAGTAGCACACACATAAGGCAAAGTGCATGACTAGATGCAACGTGATCATTTTACACAGACAGAAAAACTGGACCTCTCACTAAAGCAGACATCCACCCATGGAGAGTTTTATTTTTATCATTATTTCTTCCCAAATTCTTTTTTTTTGGTTGTTTTTTAGTGCTCCTAAACTGCTTCACCATCTTGGAGAAGTGAGAGTATTTTGATTGTTTTTTGGCAGTGTAGAGAAGGTGACAGTTAGACCCTTGTGCTAGCCATGGCTCCTGGGAGACATTACARTAAAGCTAGAATTGATTTGGCAAGTGTGGACTACACTTATCACTGCATAAAGCACAAAAATCAGAATCCTTGTTTGGATTTTAATGGCAGTGTTAAATAATAGAGAGGAAAACCCTTACTATAAATACACCTGGAAACATCCTTTTCACAAATTAGAGATTCAGGGTCTATTGGATTCAGTGGAAAGACTTTGTCATCCAAAACATCTGGATGATGTATTGTGGATGTATTAGGACCAGTTCTATAGGTAGTGCTAATCAGCTCAACTTGTCTGGCCTTAACTATGCTGAGTTCTTTTACTGCATCTGAGAATTTTGGGTTAGATCCAGCATGAAATTGTGATACCAAGGGGTTTGGTGCCAAAGCAGCTAACTCCATCTGACTCCCACAGTGATATCCTGGATGGAGTGGTATTTGTGTAGGCAAGCTTCCTGCAGTGTGTGGGAACAGCCAGGTGCCTGAGAATGGTATCCTAAAACCCATAAGCTGTTGAGAGAGAGCCAAAAGAAAGAGTTAAGGATGAGAATATGCTCTGGGTTGTTAGGTGGGGAAGTCTAGATTGTAATTTTGTAGTTAATTATGCTGTTCTTCCCCTTTTGTCAAATTGTACATTGTACTGGCCTGTATATACATTTGTACATTATGCATCATTGTACATTGTACATTTGCACTGGCCTATTACCCATCTCCCATACTGAGTTTAAATGATTGCAACTACTTGGATGCTATCCTTTTTCTAAAAGAAGAACTTTGTTGATAGTACAGCAATAACTAGGAAAAGAGTATTATGAATAATTAGGACCATGAATATGAATAATTTAATTTATTTTTGGAAATAAATACTCTCTTTTTACTTAAGAGCTCATAATAAGGGAGAACTCTGCATGAAGGTGTTAGCTGGTGACTCAAAACTTTTTGGTTTTTTGTTTGTTTCAGTTTTCTCAGCATCAGTCTTCCATCTTGACACCATCTTTAACACTAACCCACGCCCTAGAATGGCATGCACACTTACAGACATTGACAGAAGTATGTCGGGGGGACATAACAGATATTGACACTGTGCCTGGCTCAGGCCATTATTAACATTTAATTGCTGATAATTTTTTTAAGCTCCTGACAGCAGTGTGGGATGGATGTAGGTAGAATACCTAGCAACACCGCAAACAAGGATATTGGGAGTGCATACCTGAACTGGATGGAGTCACAGGTTCCTGTCCTTAATCCTCTTGCTTTATAAGGTGATTGTGGGAAGGTTCACCCATGAATCACACAATGCTGTCATCCTTACTTATCTGTTGGCAGACTCTCTGAGGGCATGTATGTTATTGTAGTAGAGGCCTTGCATTAAACAGAAGAGGATTCTTTGGCTGTATGAACCCTACAATACAACCCAGTTTAAAAATTATAAGAAAGCTGAAAAAGGAGCCAGTCCTACAAGTAGGAAGGATAATGAAGTCTGCATCATGCTTAATTCACACTMATTAACTTTACTGGAAAAAGGGCTATTTAGCAACATGGCAAAATAACTTTCAGGGCCTGTGATGGCTTTTCTGCATGGCCTGCAGAAAGGAAGGCTACATTGCAACACTGTTGAGTTCTCCTCTGTGCTCTAGTCTTATCTATATGGCAAATATTTTCTGAATGTTTCTTAAACTTGAGGGGCCTAAGATGTCTCAATGTCTCTTTCTTCAGGCATCCAGCAGTGGCTTTATGCAAAAGTCTMATTTTCCAGTGAATCTATGCTCTCTGAAATCTGGCTAATAGTCTCTTACCTCTTCTGCAGAGTCCTGTTATGGGATGGTAGCAACAGGCTGCCCCAGAGCTTCCTGGGAACAACACATTTTAGAATTTATAAGAAATTGTTGTGGCTGGAGCATGTCACATCAAACTGTTTGCAGTGCATAAAAGCAGCATTGTAAATAACTATCAGGACAACAAGTGACCTYGGGATCAGGACTGCAGAAGCTGGTAACAAGATGTTTGGAGATCACTTCCTTATGATRCTCAGAGTAACTGCAAGACTGAAAGAGTAGACAATGTTTGGAGGGAAGGTTTTGCAGATTGCCACTTGTCTTGGATGCCTCAGAAATGTGATCTGCAGACACTGACCTCTGACAGCCACCAATTAAAACACAAGTTCTAGAATATTCCTGCACTTCARCTTCCTTTAGGAGCTGTTGTACCTTTCACCAGAACTGATTTTGAGACCCTCCCATCTACTCAGGATCTTGAGCACAAAGGGTGTTTTATTCATTTGGTTTTGAAGGCTGGTAATGTATGGCTTTTGCTCCAGTCACAAGACTCAGCAAACCCCACATTTTGGCACTTCCCTTTCTGGATCATCACTGATGACAGAGCTTAGGAGAGAGTTAGGTATCCAGCCCAAAGAAAGAGAGTGCTTCTTACCATGCATTGTTACTTCCTTTTGCTGGCTAGTGAGCTAAAAATGCTTCCAGTCAGTGCTGGGAAGGACCTGGCTGGATGCCTTCTTGGAAGTGCGTGCACAAATACTGCCTAAAGGAATACTTGGGCAATTGCAGGTAGGTCTGATCTCACCCATTTGGTGTGTAAGGTTTGATACTGGAAGAAATTGCAGTGATCAAAATGAATGAGCTTCAAGGTCTGACTTATTGTTTTCTGTGTTTTCGTGGGAAACTGTGAGTACAAACGGTGACACCCAGTCCCCCTTTGGCACAGGCAAGGAAAGGCAGTTCCAACAGGTAGCAAAGTGATGGCTGCTCCTCCTGCTTCATGGCTCGTCTGGAAGGTCTTTCAGACTGCAGCTGCATGTTGCTATGAATAGTGCCTGGCTGTTACCACCTGTCTTCCCACTGTGGGATCACCAGACACATGTGCAGTCCCTACCTACCTTTGGCATGGGACAACTCCCCCGGGGGTTTGCTGCTCCTGGAAACCTGCTCGTGGCTGCATATGCTACATGCAACAACTCATGGTGTTGCTCCAGATGAATTTACTGTGTTGTTTTGGGGGCTTTACTGTAACTGAAACATGGGGTAGGTATCCAAATTCTGCCTCTGTCGCACTAACATTTTGTTCCTTGGTGGTTTTGTACATAGTACCTGTGGSTTTTGGTACCTAGAGCATACATATCAGTATCACTAGCATTGTTTTCACTAACCCTTCCCAGGGTGTGCAAAGTTTGCTGGAATACCTCTGAGCATCATCCCCCAAATGCTTGGAATATCAAAGGCCCATATTAAAGCAATGCACAAAATCCTTCAGTTTGACCTTCAAAAACCAGAGTAGCAGGCTTCATTGCTTGAGGCCACAGGAGATGCTATTATGCAGGTCAGGAGAGACCCAAAGTTAGTGTTACCAGACAAACACARCTGGAAAGCCAATCAGTTCAGACAGTTTTCCTTCTTTGAGAGGCTCATTTTTAAGTTCAGAGTACCTCTTGAAAAGCARTAAACCAGAAAGAGATTAGGAATATTCCCAGTAAGCCTGTCACTCTGACCTTTTGTTATTTTTCTTATTATGCACATATAATGTAAAATACAATGTAGAAATACAAATTCACACTTCCTCTGTGACTATACACCTCTTCTAAAGTCCCTCATTAAAGAGGGCAGTAGCCCTATGGGTGAAAGACTAGATTTTTGGTATGTCTCACGAGCACGACTAGACACAAATTTTTAGGAGATCAATAAACCCACAGAGTTTTCAGCCTTTTTGTAAAAAAAAGAACTGAGTTGTTATAGAGTTGCAACCCTGAATGGGCCTGGGCCACAGGGAAAGAGGCAAGATCTGCTGAACACATGGTTTAGKTGGGACTTAATCATATTGCTGTCATATAAATATAAAATGTATGTTTTCTGGATAAGGCTGTCAAAAGGCAGTAAGACAATGAAATGACAATGAAAGGCTGACAGGTAGTTATACACAGACATGCATTTACTAATCCATTTCATTATGTTTTAGGACCTAGAAACACTTAGAYAGACTTTCTCCTTAAAAAGGAGRCTTTCTCCTTTCTCCTTTCCCCTTGTCAATATCAATATCTCCTTTCTCTCTTGTCCRTGTCTATASTGTCTGCTAAGGTCAACAGATCCTCAAAATGGGACCTCTCTCTTAATTTCAGTTTGGTTTGCTAATGAATGCCAAGGAATTGTGTCTCATGACTTCAGGCTTTTTTGATAATTTGAAGCATTGAAAGCAGTAGTAGAGAGGTACAAAGTGCTGAGGGGAAAAATAAAGGGTTTTCTTTCTTCAGGGACTGTTTTGTAGTATTTTTTTATTGCTATTTTTGAAGAAATATCAACTTTCCAGAGATATGCAAATAGAACATTGTCAATAACAATGATGCTTTATTGCTTGACATTTTCCCTGGTATTTTATTGCTCTACTTTTTTTCAAAAAAGCAGCAATCCCTATCAGAATGTGCTGATAAGGCAGATCTATCTTAAACAAATACATTGCTTTCACATATGGCCTTTTCTTCACTAAACTTTTAAACTTTCACAAGGGCTTTTGGATATTAATCATTACTTGATTCCTGGGGGTTCTCAATTTAATTTGCTTTATCAATAGCTTCAGTGTTGGCRTTATATACTCCCCAAAATGGTAAAACTCCTTGCTGTCAGACTGTGAAGGCTGTTTTGCCAGAACAGGGTGGTAGCAGAAAGACTTTTGGCATGGCATTTCTGTAACCCTTAAGGAATTTCATGATCTTCAAGATGGACAAGATAAATCTCCAGTGAAGTGTTGACAGCCCTGAAATATTTAGTGTTATTAAGTCTAGAAAGCAGAGGGCTTGGAAAACTTGAAAGCTGAGAGAGGCAGGCAAGGAATTGTATAAAATCCCAGACTTTTCTCGTATTATAGCATCTTGAAATGTCTCCCTCTAGTAATTTTTGTAAACCATGAAATGTGGCTATGAGGTAGATGCAAGGCACAACAAAGGAAACTAAGATTTTAAAAGATTTTTAAWATTTTCTTTCATTTTAAAATGATAAGTGGTGCTGTGAAGCAAACAACACACATGTGAATACCAGCGAGGTGAAATTACTGGCATATATGTCCTAATYCTAAAAAAACGTTTCAAAGAGTTTTGGTGTTAGTCTATTTTAGGACTGCGGGGTGAGGTTAAAGAAAGATTAACTAGCTAAACCTCAATTTAAACCTAACACAGACACAGTTTATTGCTATTTACCTTGACTTAGTAACAGGCAGGGTTCGCTGGTGATTACAACTGACCTCGCAGTGACTTCATATTGTCATCAAACTTGTTTGTAGCAGCTTGTAGMATTTAAAGAAAACCACTTCTGCAGAAGATGAATATCCATGCTGCTGCCAACTGCTGTGCAAGCTGACATACAGTGCTGCTGTCTCCTGCAGATTCCTCTGAAGTTTGACTAATGGCTCTTACAGGGTTGAGGGTAAAACAATAAACAAGTTCTCAGAACTTTTTCATAACAAGTTGACCCTGAAGCAGGCTGATAGAAGATCATCTGTGGAAGTTTCGGACACTGATTCTGAGCTGCAAAATGTCAGAGCTTTAACTAATATTCATCACACTCGAAAGYTGATGAACTCTGCCAACTCTCAGCTGTGCAGACACCCTTTTACAGTATTCTGTAATTCTTTTCTAGACTTTGATATAAGAGGACCCTCAGAACAGTTTCCATTTTAGGTATCCTGACATATTGGAGTTAAATGTAGTGGGGTCACGAAAGGGCTATTCACTTTGACGTTATTTATTTCCACAAGGACATCACAAGAAGCATATACAAAGTGATAGCTCTGACTCAAAATTTTAAGACAGAAACCTCTTTTAAGCTTTGCATGTGAYCTTGTTTAAAAAAGGAAGATTTTCAACATTGTTCAGTAATTRCTGGTGAGTGTCTGTATGTACTTCTGGCATTGGTGCTGCTGTTTCAAGGCACCTACAGAAATGCTGTATGTAATCCAAGCAATAGAGAAAAAAATCTCTTTGYGTTGTACCACTCTTTTGAGCATCTTGTTACCCATAAAAACAAGAACTATACTTTCTGAAGAACTGGATTCAGCCTGGCATTCCCTCCTGTAGCAATAATTTGTGCGAAGTTGCTCTTCTGATTGTCCAGAACTGCTCTAATCCATGAATTTCATTTAAAATACCTATTACTGGGGAGCAAAAATGAATTTTTTTWATGTTTTTAATAATCTTCACAGAGTTATTGTTTTTAATTCAGATTTTCACTKTCAGCAGTGCGTTGAACTAAGCTTCCAGAAAAGTATTTAAAACCTGAGGGCTTGCATTTTTTTTCAAAAACTTTGAAATGTTTGAAGGGGAAAACTTTATTTCTTCTTCCTCTATGCTTATTTCTCTTTTTATGTGGCAAGAAGCTGTGAATCACCCCGTGTGCAGATTCCAATCACTTGTCTCTCCTATGCTTATCTTTATATGGATGGCAAATAAGAGTCAAAGCTGAGTAAGTGCACGGAAGTGCAAGCCACGTTGGAGTATCAAAATGAAAATTTACCCTACTTTTGGCATCACTTTTCTGATCCTCAGATTTCCCCAGCTTTATGAGTATGATGATACTAACTGACATTTGGAAAGTTTCTTAAGATTTCCAAGTCCAAAGGCCTAGATAGTTAACTGTCATTCCACTCAGAAAACCCCAACATATGGCATCATTGTGCCATTGCAGAGGCAATAGCAGTGGTAACAGTGTTTGTGGGTAAAAAGGGAAAGTTGTTTCTTCTTGAAGGCATCCATTGACAAACATACTAATAAGGTCAGAGCTGASATCAAAGACTATCCTAGAATTCRTGGCATGTTTAGGTTTTATACCTTYAAGCTTTGATATGACTTTCTACTAAATACTTTTACAGCTTAGCCTTGTARAAGTCCCCGATTTCCTGGTTTACATGCTTTCATTTAAAGTGGATTGCACTTGATCCATCTGTTTGATGAGACTATTGTGCTTTTGTCTTACTGGTAATAAAACTTCTGGGGGTAGGGCATTGCATGTTTTTCTGGCTGTTGCAGGRAACACTATCACTAACTCTTGAACAAAGGGTCCTTCTATTGACTGCATAAATTATTTTTTCCAGAGCAAGAGAACAAAGATTTCAGACAGTTATAAACAGGAAACTGAAGGAAAGTTTGGGGTCAAAGGGTAAAAAGATGACCCAGATTCCTTTTCATCATGGTTGAGAAAAGGTACACAAGAGCAGATGAAAACCATTGGTGTTTCCTTCAGARCATGTATGCCATGTTCTGGTCTGAYATCTCCCAGGGACTGCAGACCTCAGAACATACCTCTGCCCTGTCCAGCCAGGACACTGGTCTATGTAGCCAAAAAGCCTTGAATTGTAATAATAAGCTAACCTATTTCAACTAACAAGATATGAATATTAGTCATCATTCAMTGCAGAAAAGAACAGGTCTTTGTTTTACAACAGGTCTTTGCCCCAGTTGGAATTGTGACATTGGACTGGAAGTGGCCCCAGAAGCAAGAGTCCATGCCTTGCATGCAGACATTGGAAAAGTCTCTTGTGCATCACAGCCTTCTGCAGCCCATTATTCACAAAACATTTTCTGAAGCCTTTTAACACGTCAAGACCTTTAGTACTAACCTCCAAAAATCACAGCAAAGCAATCTGCCAAAGGAGGAGAGCAGGAAAGATTACTGCCAAGCCAGTGCTCACAGTCCTGCAAGAGCCAAGGGGTTGTTAGGCGGTAATGCCCACAGGAGCCTAGGAAATAAATGAATCCACTTCTACAGAATGATGCATTGCCTTCTCTGCTGCCAGCTGGACTTGGAGGAATAGTTCCTTCAGGAACTACCACTGGAGGAATAGTTCCTCCAGGTTTACCACTGAGAATATGAAAAGAACACTCTAATTAGACTGTGAGAAACTTTCAAAAAGCTTTGAATTTCCTTTCAATGAGGCGTGTTTTTCTGGTCCAGGAAACGCCTCTTTTATGCTTTAGGTTGAGATCACAGTGGAGATATTACTTCCACATSTCCTCCACCAAAATGTATGTTTACATCTAAATGAAGTAAATTTGTAATGTCCTCCTGGGTAGTTCATATCAGTGCTGGAGCATAATAAGATGTAAGTATTTTGAAATGTGCATCCATAACATAATTTCTTAACACAATTCTTCTAAGATCACTCACATTTAGGCCCTGTGTGAGCTCTGATCCTCACACTATGAAAATCATACTGGACACCCTAATAATTATTTGCTTAACAGTGCTACTGCTTCCAGTGCATTATGATTACAACAATATTTGGAGCAATAATAATAACTGGTATCAAGACCAAAACCTACACAAAACATTTCCAAGGAGTTTTGTTGCCTTGCTTTTTACTGTAAAACAATAGTGTGCTAAAACAATAGCAAAGATTTGGCAGAAAAAAATTTGCTGCAAATTCCATATGTGAGGAGTGGGATAAAGCATAATGCAAGTTCAGTTAAGGGAGGATCATCTTTTCTAGATGCTTTTGATGCATTTTCTTTCAATGCCAGCTGGTCTCAGAAAGCATCTATCCATGTAGAAGTATCCTTTGGGAGGACAAACTGCATTAAAAGCATTTCTATTATCAAGAACCTCTCTGAGTGAGGTAATTGTTCAGCACATTGTGCTCTTTTTAGGATGTGATGCATTGGAAACGATGAAGATTGTTTTGAGAAAGCTGGGAAAAGCAGCTTTTTTTTCCTATGAGAAAATATATAAAACAAGAAAACACATATGTACAAGTAGATATAAAGTCCACATTATTATTACCATTTCAAAACACATTTACTCTTTGAAAATATTTGGTATGGATTTATAAAATGTGGTGGGATGAGGTGAATTCCCTTGAGATGAACCCTCCTAATCCTTCATTGGCTGAGGAACTCCCAAGAAGGGCTTTCTAGTGAATCTCTGCCCAGGAAATTTGAGCAAATCTTGGACTATCTGTTTTCAGACCTAAAGGCAAACTCAATTTCCTTTCCCCATGAATTTATTACCAAAGACTTTGAGTGAAAACTGCAAGAAAAGACAACAAATCAGTTTAGAGAAAGAAGAAGAAAAGGTCTTTAGAATTTAGGGTTCAACTTCAAGGAAGATGATACTAGAGCTGATTTTTACTTGACTTTACTCCCTTAAATATATTTCCTTTGGTGCTGAGATACTGATCAGCATACTAAGGTACTGTAGATAGTCCTGATACTGCCGACTGTTGTGGGTCTAGAGGGACCCACAGATTTGCAACATGCCATACCAATGACAGAGCCCTGTGTGGAAAATTTGTCATTTTTTCCTCATGCCTCGCTTTTGCCTGTGGATTTTTCCACAACAGTTAGAGATTCCAAAGGAAATAAGAGCAGAAACAAATAAATGAATGGACTGCGGTTAGAAAAGGAAATGTTTATTCAAACACAAGAATAGTGCCAGTTGTAGAAATCTGRATGCTTCTCATGTGTTGTTGTTTCTGAGGATATCCAAATGGATGTTTACTTATGGTGAGAAGTACCCAAAAAGTCTACAGTCATATATCATATTAATTCATCTGTTCTCAAAGTGCTATTCGATTTTCTCATAATGCTATTGTGCTGTAGACTTATAGTTTCTCCTTTTCTATTTGCATTCTGGGTTTTTTTTAGATACAGAGAATATTTCATTTACAGTTACTAGGAATCCAGCACACGCACTTTGTGTTCTCTGTGTATTAGTAATTGTTAGCACATAATAACAATAGCAAATTACAGAACTATGTAGGAATGAAAAAGAAATTCACCCTCTTGTTTAAGTACTTATGCATACAGTATGTGACTGGAAAGGCATTGTCATTAGGGTAGATGGTATGTATTTTGATATGCAAAATGGATCTGTTTTGAGATAAATGGGCTGTAAGAGTCATCTGTTTAATACACTGGAAAGTAACCAGCAGCAATTTAATTTTTAGGGAGTAACTAGAGATCAGCTTGGAATAGAGCAACAGATAAGGATATTTCAAAAAAACCCACATCATCCTCTCCCTAAATCAATACTCTTCTTGCCAATTTCTGTCACTTATATTGGCCTCAGGGGTCATGGCATTGATGTACACAGCCTGAAAAAATAAAAATAACAATGATGGTAATAAAAGAACCCAAGAACTGTTACCACCACAACACAAAGCTGAGAACAGTACTGTCTTTCTTTCTCAGTGTTTAGGGTGAACCAGTGACCTCTAAATTTATGGGCAGTTGTTTTAGGTTCAAAACTTAGTTCAGAACATATACACAAAAATGCTTTTCTTCCTGTTAACTGATTTTAAAGAATTTCACATTCCCTTACTTTGAGATGAGTTTAATTTCTGTAATTATTTACTTTCTGCAATTCTGTAATTATTTTATGTCTAAATGTCTCCTATATTAATTTCTCCTTTTATTTATTTTCCATTCCATACTGCAGTTGAGCTGGAAAATTTTTGCTGYAAAAAATTTCTGGGTAATTTCCATGATCTTATCTGGTGGTGGAAAAGCAGAATGACTTGAGGTCTTCCTCACCTTCAGGGCACTCACAATCTGTAATTTGAAATCCTGAAGGTCAAACCACCTCCTCTGGATGAGGGCAAGACAGATCTATGGCCTTTCAGCATTGCAGATGGTGTCTGAACCATCAGAGAGCCTTCCACACCGCCAAAGGGTTTTTTAAAACATTCTGTATAATGTTGTTGAGTAAAAGTGCTCTGAAATCTCAGCTATTTTTGCTAAATAAAAAGGTATGGTTCAAGTTGAAAGGAGATTGAGGTTTTTTCCAGCCCTCACTCCTTATACATTCTCCCTCCTATTTTTCTCATCCATAATGCAGATGAGGTATTTTCTTTTTAAATGCAAATTTTAATTAATTTTAGGCATTAATTAAATGCCAGCCATCTTGACATCAGGCCCATGGAAGATAATGAATCTTTATAGCTATTTTAGATAATGTTAAGCAGTAACATTAGATAGAAATAAAAAAGAACAATTACAGAGTATGGCTACATCAATTTCAGACCTTTTTATTCTGCTATCTTTATGAGTATGGCAGTACAGTGCAACATATTTTCAGTTTTCAACATATAGCATGGGAAGAATCCTGTTTCAATGAAAGAGATGTGAGTACTGCTACWAGTACTACTGCTACTACTACCACTACAATTTTCTCTATGAAAATCCTTGTCCAAAACCAGTTTAAGCAATATGGCCAAAATYATATAGAAGGATTTTTCAGTTAGGTTGCTAGATCTATATTTAGGTTTCTGCTTGGCTTTCCACTGCTGATAGCCAGAGTGTGTTGGATTTATGTCAATTTTTGTACAGAAATCACTAAAATCTATGGGATGAGAAACACAGAACATCCTGAGTTGGAAAGCACCCACAAAAATCCCACTCCTGGGTTGAGTCCAGCTTCTGGCTCTGCACAGGACCATCCCAAGAAAGTTTTTAGTCCCTGAGAGTGTTGACCAAATKCTCCTTCAACTCTGGTAGGCTGGGTGTTCACCAAAAGGCTGTAACTCATTGGATCTATAATTGCCAATGTGTTTTTGTTGATCCTGGTATATGTGCACCTGGGATACTAAATCATGCTAATCTAGAAAAAGCTGTCAGAACTAAAATCATCCCACCCTTCATGCTCATCACCCCCAGACAAGCAAGGTTGTTAGCTTGCACTTCAGCTTGGCTCTTGGCTGTTCATGAGAATTTGCCTGTGGTTTTGAAGTAAAATGGAACATTTTGTTTTGAGAATCTGTGACTCTGAGAAATTTGTGAGTGGAATGAAGAAGAGCAAGAATAGCCAAATACCATGTCAGTGTCTCATGTTCTCTAGTCCTGATCCCCAAGGACATGCTGTCAGTAAGGTTAACCCTTCTGCTCCCAGATCTTCCTGCTCCCTGAGTGGCAGTGAGTGGCAAGATACAGCTCTCTAGAAGTCACCACCATTACTTACTGATGACTCACAGCTGCAAACTTCTTGAGTCCCTCAAGSAGAAGAGAGACTCAGAAAACCCAGGAAAAGGAACAAGAATTWCAAGTTTCATGAACTTGCATGGGAAGCCATCACACTGGTTGGGCCCATTGTGACACCCCAGAGGTAGTTTTTAATACTGAACCCAAGTTATGAAATGGATGACAAAATCTTTCAAGATGCAGTTAAGTCCATTCTTCATAGGGAGGAGAAAATTAGAAACAGAAATTATAAGGATTTCATGAGAAATAGCAGGAGCTACATTTTTAAATACTTCTGCAGAGTATAATCCATTAGTAAGGAACAATATAATGGTTTGTTTTATAACAAACATGGAAATATATGCAGAGTAAGTTCCCCAGGGTGGCTGAAGGGATAGAAGAGGTTATTCTGGCTGACAAATGTGGTTAGTGAAGAGCTGAATTTAAGGTTAAATGTTAAAAGGTTTGAAGGCTTGTCTCACAGCAAAGCAGAGAAAAGATATAAATGTGCCATTAGTGCAGCTGAACAGTTAGAAGGAATGTTTGCTGTTCAAATTGGTGTAAAAATGTAATTTCTCCCCAAAGAAGCCTCCCTTGTTCTGGTGAGGCACGGGAGCCAAATGCTATGATACAGGCTTTTATACCCTTTAGAAGAGGGAAGGGAAGAAGGGGAGATGCTGTGGTWCCAGTATTGATTGCTGGGCTGTGCATTTTCCCTCAACATGGAAGCAAGGAATGAGACTCAGGATTCCCCTCTCTGGGGAGAAAGTCCTGTCTGTTAGAGTGCAAGGCTGCATGTCCTCCTGCCTGGCCTCTTCTGCCTTACTTATTATGTGTTTCTTGCTTCAAAGATGCACAGCTTTGCAGCTGGGGAAGCAGTTTCCCCAGGGTAGCAGGGTTACCAGCTCAGGCTGAAGCCCTCTGAGCTCATGTCTCTCCTCTGGCATTTCACAAGCAGGTGCTCACAGGTGATCATGCCTCTAACCATAAAAGGGAGTTTCTAACCTGGCAGGTGGCTGTATTGCCTCATAGGAAAAGGGTTAAAGGATTCCCTTTGCACATGCCCATTTTGCATGGATACATTTGCATGAGATCTGACATAACTAAGAAAGAACTTCCATTTAGGTGAAAAGAACCTCCCTCTGGTAAGGAGCCACTTCCATGAAAGGAGATGCATGGAGACAAGAAGGTCTGACAGGGCTGCCAGTCCCTTGCCATGCTGCTGAAGAACAACATGCTTCCACTTTTTAAATTTATTTCTGAAAAACCAAATAAAAAGGTTAAGTTTCTGTCAACCCCAAGAAGTTTTGAAAACTACATCTGATCCCAAATACTTCAGGTATAAATAATACCTTACATAGAAACATTTCCTCCTTTGAGGGACATAGGTGTAAGAACAGCTAAATGATTCTTCCTGAACTTCTCAAATATTTATACATTATTGGATGTAAAATGGAACCTTAGATAAAAAGAAGGTATGTTTAGAAATTTCAGACTCCTCAGATCAAGACATACAGTAAAAACAGGCTTTCACACCTACACAGTATATTAAAACTATTTTCATTCAACTGCTCCTYGCTTTGTCAATGGTAAAAAGCTGCAGAAGAGACCTGGAATGTTTTTTTCATGCTGTCACTCAAGAAAGACATGTGATCTTCTAAAACTGGGACAGTCCTTGTAAGTTTGTAGTAAATACTGACTTAATTTTTTCCTATTTTTAGCTGGCACAGGCTACAGTAACCCTTGCAATCAGTATAGTATGGAGTCAGTGGGAAAGATCAAAGAGAAAGATTGCTGTGCAGGGCACATGGCCCTGTGCTGGCACTGACGTCAGTGCTGCCCTTATCTGTAAATGTACATTCGCTGGAGACACAGACAGATCCCTTTGGCTGCTGTGTAAGTGACTTGGGAGTTGGACTTTGCTCTCATCTGTGATTAGGAACTTGAATTCTGAATGGGAAAAAGTCTTTCTTCAAATTCGTATGGTACAGCATATAAAGGAAAATGTCCCTTAGCTGCCTGCTAGTATAAATCTTCAGGTTGTACACTTATAATAGGATGCCAATTGTTAATATTCCTGAAGCCACATTACTTTACCTTTTGTGTACAATGCCTACAGCCATGAAATGTATATTGTCATTTAGCAACTGTCWAAGGAATGTGGTTTAGATAAAAGAATATGCTGATATTACCAAAGTAAAGGAAATAGTGCTTGAGAAATTAGTTTTATGGTCACTCAATGGATGTCTGAATCAATACCTTTAGTTAAGACATCAGATGTTAATTGCTAATGTCTTTTTGTTCCCTTACATGTATTGTTTTTTCTGATTTATATTACATTTTATGACTTAGGCTCTACTTTGCCTGTGGTGTGGAGGTACTCAGTGTTTGCTTTCCCTTTCCTTCCTATAAAAGTGGGGATTGCAATCCACTTGAGACTTTTAGGCTGGACACAATATCCTTAGGAGGAGTGCAATTACTCGTACATCCTTAGAGGGCTCATGTGGAGTTTCAATCTGACTTTGAAATGGGAGCAGAGAAATGAGTTGGGCATGCATGGTGGCAGCTGGAAGGGCAAGGCATTGCAGGGGGACTGAGCATTTGCTGAAAGCCTTGGAACAACCCAAGCAGAGCCTTTCCAACTGTTTCTGTCTCCAGATTTTTACTTTCATTGGTTCTGACCCTTACCTCTCAATTACCCTGGAATACCCTACTGTAACTCCACTGAAGTTATAGTTTTGTGAATTATTTTTAAGGAMCTGTACCACTATCTTTGTTCCAGTATAGAGACTAATTCTGCTTATTACAGATTCYAAAAATGCATAAAGAAGTACATGTTTTAGATATTTGTTCTTTGTATTGAACTTCATGGACTTARGTTTAATTTAAATGTATTCCTAACATSAAGCATCCCCTTCACTGCTTTATAAAGAAAGGATTTTTCAACTGAAGTTTTTAATCCAAAAATAATTATCTAAACCCTGTAAATTAGGTGGCTTTGTTTCTAGAGCTGGTGAGCCCTAGCTATACTCACTGACTTCATGCAGTGATGAAGCAGCTCATTAATGCCCAAATTCAAAATCCTGATCTCTTTTATAAGAACTGAAAAYGCATTTAATATTTCAATTTCATTGACTTGTGATGTGGTGTTGTCATAAGATTAATCATGTTCCCAAAAGAAAAAAAATCAATATTCTGTAAAGAGCAATAGAGCAGGAATAGTGAAGATTAGGAAACACTTCTAAAGATATTGGTGTGAAAAAATTACTATCTTAACCTTGCTTTGTAATGTACTCTATGAAGCCAGCATATTGTGGAGTAGCCAAAATCATTTTGTCTATTTTATKTCTACACAAGCAGACGTCATTGGAGACAAATAATAGATCTGTAAGCTTGTTCTGTACCAGAAAATTGTGTGGAACATAACAGTGAGTTTCTAAGACTAGTTTCAGTTGCAGCCTTCTGTGTGCTCTGGAGTGAAGGCTTCAAAGTCTAATCACTTCCTGTATCTTTATAGCATTWACTTGTCACATAGGCCCTTCAGGAAGTTAGGCTAGAAGAAAATTTCCTTTTCAAAAATATCTAATATTACTCCACCCTGCTAAAACGCACCAAATTTCTTTCTTTTTTCCCTCCTTCTTCTTTCTAAAGACCCCTGAAGTTTGATTTGATGTGTCTCATACAACTCCATCCTGTGGATCTGAAAAATGCCTGTGATTCTTTTCTAATTATTTCAAAGCAGAGATCTTTGAAAAGTTTTAGAAGATAAAACTTATGTGAATTAAGATGTCAGATATYGAGAATTTTACAAAAGTAATAGAGCTGTGTAGATATTTTTGCTAAGAGGCAAATATTTGTGTTACAAAGGTCCAGAATCACTGTGRCATTTGAATAGCAAATAATATCTGGGTTTCTTGTGCATCTTGCATTTTCTTACATTTTTACATTGCTGAGATACAAAAAATTTTTGGTTTTTTTTACTGTGACGTTCAAGGTAAGGAAAAAACTCCTTCACATTTACCATGCACTTTAGGTGCTGGGCTACCACATATAAGATAGCTCCAGGAGGGTGAAAAAAGCAAATGACTACTGGTAGTCACTTTTACAGAGAACTTGACCTCAAATTATATTTTGGAATGGTAGAATGGTTACCAGCTGGAGTATTTTCTGCTGTGGACACAGAAGAAAAGCTCTCTGAGAAAAACRCCAGAGCCAGGCAATAAAAGGTCATTGTCCTTTTCACAGTCTCACCTGCACGYTTCTGTCCAGTTAACCTCCTGCAGGACAACTTCAGACAGCACCTGAAATTCATGTCAGTCTGTCTGTCCCTCCAGAATTACACAGAATTACAATGCCTCAGGCCTGGGAGGAACAAAATTCAACCCTGCATAAGCAGCAGCTCTTGTTACGGTGTTACCTCACTTTACTTACYGGAGAAGTAAAAATACAAAAATGTATAAAATGTTTGCAGTGCTATGGTAAAAACTACATCATAGTTTTATCTTAGATGTCTAAGGTGAAGAAGTACAATTTTTATGCTCATGGCTTTATTAGACTGCATTTTTGGGTCACTTTTCCTGTCACTGTGGTTTAATTAAACAGCACTCTCTAACAGTGTGCATCAGCAGTGTCAGTGGAAAAGGAAAAAACACTGAGCAATGACGTTGTATTGACGCYGTAAGCCAGACACAAGTGTCTCAATTAGATGCTGATTTGAGGAATGGGAGGTTGTTGACTTCAGGGCCAGAGAATATGTTCTTGTTTTCTTTCTTTTGATCTAGGCTCCCRGTAAAAAAACCAGCAATGGTACAGAGGAAGTCTGCCGAAAATATTGCTACAATGCTCATAGTAGCTGTAGGAGTTCACTGTGTTCTCTCTGTCAGTGTCATTTGTGGTCCAAGCAGCAAGGATGTGAGCTGATCAAAAGGCAGATGCAATTGTGGTCTTTGTCATTATGCTGGCAGAATAATCTATATGGCACATCTGTGGATATCCTGTCAAATAAAACAAATACACAAAGGCTTTGCGGCAGCATTGAGGACACGTACGGACTTGAGGACTTGCCTCACAGTTAATCTTCAGTGCATCCTCTCCACATCTGTGAAGTTGTCTGRTTTAAAGCAGTTATTATCGGGTATTATGGATTCACACAAAATGTCACATGTTTCAGAAGTTCAGGTGTTGATCATACTTCACTGCAATATGAATGCTTTGGTTGCTCCTTACCCAAAAGAAGCTAGGGTAAGGGTATTTAACACCCATAGATCCTCCCATTGCATAGGGTGATAATATGCTTAACATTTCTGAACATTGGACGTTGGAAATTTTAAGGTGGTGTCCAGGTGCCAGTCATGCTGTCACATCCAGGACATTCTTCAGTGAAGAAGAGTAGAGCAAAAAAAGCCCAGGGACCGGATTTTCAGGCTATTTCTTTTGTTGCAGTGGGCATAGCAAAGTTGGAGAGCAAGTTAGGCTGGCTGTGGGCTACCAGAGCCAGCCACAGGTGCACAGGCTGGGCGCTGCCAGAGCCCCCATTGCCTTAGGTGTGAAGTGCTTAGCTGAGAGAAGCCTTAAGTGTCTGATTTGAGATGAGTTATTGTGTACACCAGGAAGAGCTAAGGTGRGAGAAATTAGTAATTGAGGTAGCACTGTTCAAGCTGGAAAAGAGAAGGCTCTGGGGAGATTTTACTGTGGCCTTTCGGTACCCAAAAGACAGGGACAGACCCTTTAGTAGCAGACCTTCAGTGATAGGACATGGGGTAATAATTTAAACTAAAATAGAATAGATTCAGAGGAGGTGTAAAGAAGGCTTTTTCTTCAGTGATAGTAGTAAAATTCTTGAACRGATTTCCCAGAGAAGTGTTGGATATCCYGYCCCTGGAACYATTCAAGGTCAGGTTGAACTGGGCTCTGAGCAACCTGATGTAGTTGAAGATGTTCTTGCTGGTTGCAGGGGATTGGACTAGGTGACCTTTAAAAGGTCACTTCTAGCTCAAAATATTCTATGATTCTATGAATTTTATGCCCAGGGGCTGCTGCCTAGGTCAGTCTTTTATTTCTGGGGAAATGGGAAAAATACAAAATTTGCGCAAATGTGCCAAAAAATGACAGGTAAGCCAATGAGCTAGTCTGCACTGATTTGTCTCTTCTTTCCTTGCTATCAGAGAGGAGTTTGATTGCCAAGCTAATTTGTCTCTTTAACRCATTTTCAGAGGTCATAAATGAGGTTATTGCAAGGGATACAGCCATCCTAGAGGAACTAGTGCCAGGATCCTTTTATCTATCCATTGACTGCATGCTTCTGGAGTACCTGTCCAGGCCTTGGGCCAGGTCTGCCTGTGTGGGATGTATGAATGAGGAGCAGGTYGTTGCTTCAGCAGCTGCTGGGAGAGAGCTCTGCCTCACTCTGAGCCTAAAGGTGTTAACCCTGAAGGACTCAGTTACTGGAAGTTGCATGTACACACTGACAAATGCCCCCAAACCCTTTTTTTTTTTTGGTTACGTTTTTACAGTAAGGGTTTTTTATTTAAATAAGTACATGAGGTGTTTATTTTTTCAGGAAATATTGTCTTTGTAGAACATCAGGCACATATGGTGTTAAACCATGAAAAGATCATGATCTTCCAGTGGTCTTATATCCACCACACAGTGCATTCCCTTATGTGCTAATSTGGCTATAAGTAAATGAATCAGGTTGAAGCTGTTCTATTTTTCTTTTAAATAAGGATGTATAATGAATATGTAATAGAGGATGCATAATGTAATCTAATCTTGAACCAAATGTCAAAGGAAAAATTTGATTTGCATGACACTCACAAACCCTAGATAAAGTCCCTAAATAGCTGRGTGACTCACCCCAATCCTATTTTTAGATACTAGTAAACCAAAGATATTAAAAGTTTTTGCCTTGTTTTCTCCTTACAGGTCTGTTTTCTGTAAATTAATCCATAGCAGGGCAGAAGGAGAAAAATCCAATATTTGAGAACACAGGTGGCAAAGTACCATGTGAAAAAGCATATATGCTGTTCAGCACGAAGAATAAATCCTGAAAGTATACAGACTAATAATGTAGTCCATAAGCTACCTTGATCTCATATTTACCAATAGAAAAACACTCTTATCCTAATACCTTATTGTTATCCTAACAACATACTCWGAACACCTTTAATTCCCACAGATATCTGAAAAATTTCTGATCATGCAAAAACTGTGAAAACCAAACATCTGCCTAAATCAATTTTAACTGCAACATATATCTGGTGTAAATGGCCAAAATTTAGTCAAGGGTGCATGGAAGAAATATCTTTATTAGCACTTCTAGTTAGCACTTCTTATCCTCTGTCTTTTATCTTATACAACATTGTCAAGGTAGTAGTTTGTAGATTAGACAAGCAAAGTGAAAAATAAACTTGTTGGTTAGTATTCATCAGAACAGCCATGTATTAGCAGATCCCTTGAGCAAGAAACTTTCCTTTCGATATGTTGTCCAAATTCCAGAATTATTTTTATAAATCTAATTTTTCAAAATGTATTTTGACAGATGAAACCTTTGTAAGGATTAACTTAATGAGACAGTCAGTTTTTCATGCCTCTCAATTGTGCCTCACAAAAAAAGTTATTTTCAAGCAGACTCCTCTTTATTTCTCACGCAAATACACACATCAGTCACTTCCACCCAATGTGAGCATGTAATCAGKTCCCAGACAGAATTATTGTCTCTGTGACTTTTTTGGAGGAAGTAGATGGAAATAAACCTACATTTTGAACAAAGATCTGAAATATGCCACTCGCTTCAAAGTGGTAGCAGCTATTTTTTCACCAAAATAATATAAATCTAATTTGATTTTTACCCATACCTTCTTGCAAACTGCTCAACGAAAATTTTCAGATGTTCTCATACACAATAATACAAACGTTGATGATAGCTACACTGTGTGGTGAGAAGGAAGAACACATAAATATATATTCACAGGTGATGTTGCATATAAACTGTTAATACTATTAAGCTGATTTTTCTGTTTAAAGTAATAAATTCAGTCCTATATGCTTTAAATTGCCATWACACTGGAAAGCCTAGTCATGAGGTTAATTCCATAGCTACCTATGCTGAGATCCTCTTACTTTTTGCTCAATGCATAAAGGCTGTGTTGCAGTGACTGCAGAGGAGGTACCTGCAGGGCACTGATTTCCTACAAAAATGTTATAAGACATTATAGTTGAAGGATAATCTAAATYATACATAGTAGATCTCCTTGCTCCTTTGACTGCAGGGGGAGCTTCAGCAGCTGCCCAGATTATACGATGGCTCTCCAGTGAGGCAGAGCCAGCACCAGCAAAGGTGCACCTCATTTTGAATGACCAGAATCCAACAAGAGTGGCCAGCTCTTACACAGACTGAAAAACAGGAAAATACTGAGGTGAAAGAGGAAGAGACATTCTGTGTTCTCATGTGTGTGTGTAAAGCAACAAGGCTTTACACTTAGTATACAATTTTACTGGTGAAATATGTTAATCAAGGCAACTGCAGAAGAGAAAAGGGAAAAATGTGAAATTGGAACTAACCCTTTCAGACAGAAGGTATTATTTCTGGGTGTTTTAAAAACAGAAGGCTCCATGCAACTCRTCTGGTTTTTGTGGATCTCCTGTTGACTCCAGACTGAGTGCCACACAGTTGGTGGCTGGCTACAGAGAAGCTGAGATGAAATTAATATGCTAATTATAGTGGTCTGGTGTGTCTTTCCACTTTGATGTATATTCTCCTTTGTGATGTTTCTTACCATTTTGCCTGTGGAGTGAATTCTGTCATAATCATGTGGAAACAAAGTGGAACATTTGGAAAATGAGAGCATATACACTGCATGAACCTGTATGGATTGAAGGGCAAAGGGAATGTGCCATTATAACCTAGGAAAGTTGGAAACAATTTCCTGCTAGGAATAGATTAATAGCTAATAAAAAACACTGATATCTAATTTCTATTCTTTACAATAAGTACTTACAATAAGTACTTACAATAAGTACAATAAGTTTTGCAGGTTCTGTAAAACTGCAGTATCATCCTATATATAAATAATTAATCGCATTTAACAGAAAAAAAAATCTGTCCAGTTTCCTTGTTTTTTTACAACTGCTACCTCTGTACTCTCAGATGAAATTATTTGAAGAACACATTTTTGAAGAACAAACTCCCACTTCAACCTTATGTTTATACAGTCATGTTTGGTAATTGCGGGAGTAGTTGATGATATTATCAGATCTTGTCCATTATTTTTATTTTAAGGATAAGAAATATTAGAGAAGTTAAGGCCAGCATTTTCAAAGTACAAAAGTATAGCTATTCCTGTGATTTGCAGTAAGTCCCTTTCATATAAAAATGTGAAAGAACTTACTCCCTGGAGTGTTAGTCTCTGAGTTCAGTTGACAACCCTTCTAACTTTCAAACCAGTTGAAGGTTCACAAGGACTCTRTATTTCCAGTACCTTTAAAATGGTTCTCAGAATAGCTGCATGGTAGATACCTAATATTAAATTTCTCCAAATCCGGATGGTTCTAAAATAGATTTATGTGAGTCATTTGAAACCAGCCTGTGGAAGAAATCAGGTTTTTCTTGTTGTCCAGTCTGCTACTAAACCCACTGACCTGTTTCCTCAGGAGTCTGGTACAGATTTGTGTTTTACAGTACATGGAGATAGTGATTTTTCATTCAGCCAAGCAGCAAATGCCAAAGTGTAAGAACATACATCTSTATGCTGGCTTAGAAAACAGTGCCAGATTATGAACTGAGTAATCATGCTTTATGTAGCTCCCTTGTTCAACAARTATTTTGGAACTAGTACTCCAGCCTGATTTAGAAAGAATTTATTTTACATACAGCTTTTTCTCAAACACAAGAGGTCTTTTTGATCAAGAAACTCAGACAATTTTTTGGTGAATTTTCAATATAGACAATATTGTACCTAGCAATCCCACTTGCATTTCATAGWATCTAAAGCCATAGAATCAATAATAGAATCACAGAATCATAGAATCACAGAACCATTGAATCATAGAATGGCCTGGATGGAAAGGCACCTTAAATAATGACCATGTAATTCTGCCCATGTAATTCTGTAATTCTGGACAGGAACACCTTCCACTACACCAGGCTGCTCACAGCCCCATCCAACCTGGCCTTGAACACTTCTGGGGATGGGACATTCACATAGTCTCTGAGCAACCTGGTCCAGTGCTTCACCACCCTCTTAGTAGAAAGTTTCTACTTTCTTTCAGTTTAATACCCTCTTTCTTTCAGATTAATATCCTCTTKCAGTTTCTTGTCCTGCTCTTGCAAAAGTATCTCTCCATAATTTTGTAGGATCTCTTCAGGTGTGAGGTCAGTCATGGCTCAGCATAAACAAGCACTGAGCCAAATTTAAAACAAAGATTTTATAGTGAAAATTTCTCTTGTTCCCATAATCATCTTAACTTTCTCTGAATTATTTAATTACTTGTTCAAGTCTAATTTTTATGTAAGAATCAGATTATTCTTCATGAATGGAGCAATGTGGAAYTATCTGCAGTATTTTGCATCTTGAATGGTTGTGTATAAAATAATTATTTTGATGACAAAGATCAGTAAATGCAAGTCTTCTATATCCACATATATTAGGAGCAATTGTGTTTCCCAATAGGAAGCTCTGCCATGGAAAATTTTGTGACACACTTATGGGAATTCATGAAGCTTCTGTGTTAAAATCCTTAGGGTCAATTAAAAGACTGTCACTCACTGTTGGCACAACAAGGTCATGTGCTTCAGAGGAAGCAGCAGTTCATGAGARGATATTTCATCTTCTAGAAGAACTCAGTTCATTTGTGTTGGTGCTGCTGCTGTTTCCACTKTTATGGACTATTTAGCCATTGGGATTTAAAAGCCCTGGTAGCCAGCCTTGTGCAGCCCACAGAGCTGTCCTGGCTGTGCAGACTATGTGTCCTGCTTGGCTCCAGCCTCTCSATGTTGCAGCCTGCATCTTGCACCAGGAAGCAAAATGAATATAAATAAAGGCTGTGGAGAAGAACTGGAGTCAGGGCATTACCAAGCAACACAGGGACACAAAACTGTAGGGAATCAAGTTTCATCTGTGCTGTTGTTGCTCATAGAGCTGTTTGTTTTTCAGAGAGCAATCCATGTGTCCATGTGCCATGAAGGTCACAGATAGCCTTTTATTTTTCTTTTTCTTTATCTCTCCTTTCTGGAGGTTTTGGTTTGTGTTCAGAATGAGAAAAGAGAAACAGATTTGTATAACAAACTGGCTGATGCACATCTGCACTTGAGCTCCAAGGCTAAGCAGCTATTTATTCTAGCATAGTCTAGAGCCAAACAAATGGGACTAATTCCTATTCTCATCCTGGCCAAGCCCAGATTGCTGAGTTTGGTGCCAGAGAGCTCCTGCAGGAGAGAGTGTCAACTTCACCTGAGTCACAGACAATCCTTATCTAGGCACAGTGTGGTCCTGAGGCTGTCACTGCCCTTCCTGACTTTGTGCTCCCTCCGTGGAGGTAAAATAGTGGATAGTCCATGTAGCATCTCTGGTACTCCTCAGCTTGTCTGCTCCCACATATCTATACACTCTCCAACTCCTTATTCTTCTCTTATATGAATGGTCAAAGGGATCTCTGGGGATGTTTAGGAAAGGACTGATTTCTTTAGGGCTAATTGCTGAAGTGTAAATGTGCCCATYGTGGTGAGAAGGCTGAGGAGAGCAGAGAAGCAATGCTGCTCATWGCCCTCTGTAGTGCTGGGATAAGGGTGATCTTGTGGTTATGATGTGGAAATGCAAACAACTGGCTATGACACAGACTCTATTCAGGTATCATTAGCCTCTGTTTCAGTGTTTCTGAGTGAGCAGGAGCAGCTGTGACAGTGGCATGTCCCTACCTTTTACATCTCTGGTAAGAAATAGGAGAGCATGGCAATGTCGATGAATGCTTCTAGGTGAATGAAACATGCAGAAACACATCTCCATTTAATTTTTATCTGCATTATTAGAGACTGGAGTGATCTGAGCATCTCACTGAGCTCACACTTGGGCCCTGATTTGAATCCTGTTGTRCATACTGTCAGGAACAGAGCAACTTATTGCATTTCTTTTCAGAGGAATAGAAGTCTGAATGTTGTCCCCTCATAATCAGTTGATCTGGTTTTAATTTGCTCTGACCAAATCCCACATTTTTCTGTGAATGATTTGCATCCTGGAGGGACTACTCCTCCACCCCCTCAAATGATGTTGCAACTGGAACAATGCTTAGAACATTTATAGTGCTTTTCTCTCTCTCTCTCTCTCTCTCTTTTTTTTCTCTTGGTTTGTTTTGGTTTTTTGTTTGTTGGATTTTTATTTTCTTTTTATAAATGGTCTCTGAACTGCTTTTTATCTTCTAGTTTCACTGTCTATTCACTATCTATATTTTCAAGGCATACACAGGGACCCTTTCTCTCAGTTATAGCTATTTAATTTCCTTTGAAACATGGAGTGATCTAAGTTTGATTTTTTTTCCAAAAACATGTAGGGTTTTTTAAAAGAAATTATTCTCCTGCTCTAAATATTAGCTCAAAATCAGGTCCTGATGAACCAAAGCTGTAAATCATATCCAGTGGGACATCTATCAGAGCAAAACTCAATTCAGCTTCTTCTATCAAGACCAAATTAATTCTGTTCAAGATAAAAGACTTCAAAAGAGTTTACATCAGCTTAAAGGTAGTGTAGGATTAGGTCCATAATCCTACATTTACTTAAGGTATTGCAGGTGAACTTGGAGAACACCTTCTCCCTCAATCATATCCTTCCGGCACAGAAAGTTACCTTAAGCTTCATGTTTAGTATTTAATTATATTTAAAATACAAGTCTTCACTGGAAGTGAATATGATTATTCCATAATATTGCTTCTCATTGCACAGCTGTCACGGCTACCTTCTGTTGCTGTCACYGGTAAGATTTATACCATTATTTGAGAATTAAGCTTGCAAAATTCTGTGGCCAGACTCCTCGTGAAGGCATTGTGCCAATTTTAACCTTAATGATTGTATACATATGTATACAAATACTTTATGTACATATAAAATGTTTTAAATTGTTGAATTATAGCTTGAAAAGACTTATAAATAGCTTTAAATCAAGCACAGTGGAAAAGATACCACAAAAATTTGTGTTTGCTGAATAGAATCTTAACAATTCCACAGTTCTGGTGCTGAATTTATTTAAGAGATTCTCCTCTTCTAGACTTTGCTGTTGTAAAGAGTGGACACAGAGGGATTTCAGATAACAACACTGACAAAAGAAATAAAGGTTGTAGCAACTCCATTCCAGATCAGGAATCGAGTTCCACAACATAGCAAAAGCCTGACGAGAAAGAATACTGCTAGAATGAAGGAAAGAGTTGGACAAATGTATTATGAGAAGATAATCTGTGTTTGTGATATGGTGTCATATGATTTTGTAAGCCTGTAATGTTAATTTCACGTGAACTCTTTTTTTTTCTTAGTAAGACTATATAAAGAATATAAATTTTAATCTGATATACAGGTTTACTAGAACACTATTGAAATTTGCTTGCCAAAATCTGCTAGCTTCTTGTTGCTCAGTTAAATAAACCAGACAGCCCCTGAAAAAATTAATGTAGTGTGGGTATGAAACAGAAGGAAATATAGCTGCAATGTAAATGTATATTCACCTGCAAACCCCGTATGGACATGTGTGAATTCTCTGTTCTACCCACTCAAACACAGAAACAAATACATTTAAAATCCATGGTTTTCTTCTTTCCAGCAGCACCCATGCTGCCCGCTCTCTGGAATCTCATAGTGCAGTGTGGACCTAACTCTTGAGGGCGTTTTATGTTACTACTTCTCTTTGGAAAAGATATTTATGTAGGTGGATAAAATCTTTTTCATGGTGTACAATCCACTCTTTGCAGCATATCACCTGGTGTACTCTGAAAAAAACTTCATGGAAAAAAAAGGATTTCTCTAGTTTTTGGACTTTTACCTGCAGGTTATTGAAATTATTTTACAAATAGTTAAATTCCTCTTCAGAGACAACAAAAATCTTGTCCAATAGAAAATGTGAGGTAGCTGAAACTTGGGTATGTGCCAGATGTCCACTAACAAAGTAATCTGAAGGACAAATAGAACAAAAGTAAATAACCAATCAAATGCTTACTTTGCACAATGGTGAGTCACTGCGCAAATGCTTTCGACATACATCCTTTTTCTGAAGCTGCCCAATTTAACTACACATTGTTTCCCAAGTGTCTTGGATATGCATAGCTGGGAGAGAYCTTAAGAAAACCACTGCAGAAATTGTGTTGCTTGGAAGGGAATTGGCTTTATTGAGACTAACTATAAAACTATCTGTCTTAAAATCCACCAGTGAAGGACTTTAACAACCATAGCTAGCTTTTTTACCAAGTGGTAGATGGTCTTTATTATTGTAATAAACATTCTTGAAAGCAGCATGTTTTAACAGAACAAATTAAATTGAATATTTTTCTTACCCCAGTGGGCATGAAAGACAATTGAACAATTTTTTTCTGCTTTCCTAACCTAAGCAGTACAACTGTTTCAAGCTACTCMTCTTACCCTGAGAAAGTCCTTGGAAAGTGAACCGAATTTGCTTTCTCAGCTATTGTGCAGTTGCTGGCATAGTTGGTGTTAGGACTGAAGCTGTTTTTGCAACACAAAGAAATTAAAAGAGCAACAACAGATTTGCGAGAGAATCTTGCAGAACTAGGTTCATCATGCATTGACGTAAAACACACACAGTTTCACAGTATGTGAGTATTCCCATCTGCCTATTTCATCACAGTCAACTTTGGGGCCTTCAAAAACAGGCTACTTATATCCTGTTTCTTTCCACTTTAAAGAAATTAAACCAAAACTATCACAAGTGAATTTCATCAATCCCCAAAGTGAGTACAACAAACAAAATTGAGCTCTTCAGTTATCTCATAGTCTCAGTAGTCTCAGGGCCATGGAATCATAGAATGGTTTGGGTTGGAAGGGACCTTAAAGATCACCTGGTTCCAGCACCTGATGGGGACAGGAACAACTTGCACTAGACAAGATTGCTCCATCCAAACTCTAATGAATTTGGTGACCCTCTTTGGGACTGGCTCCAGCAGGTCCCTGTCCCTCCTGTGCTGGGAGCCCAGGGCTGGATGCAGAGCTCCAGGTGGGTCTCAGCAGAGCAGAGCAGAGGGGCAGAATCCCCTCCCTGCCCTGCTGCCCACGGGGCTCTGGATGCAGCCCAGGACACGTTTGGCTCTCTGGGCTGTGAGTGCCATGGCTGGGCCATGTTCAGCCTCTCACCCACAGCACCCCCAAGCCCTTCTGGGCAGGGCTGCTCTGGGGCTGGTCATGCCCAGCCTGTGCTGATACCAGGGCTTGTCCCAGCCCAGGTGCAGCACGAGCACTTGGTTTTGTTAAACCTCTTCCTGTAGGCCACTACTTAGCTTGTTCAGGTCCCTCTGGGTGGCATCCCATTCTTCACAAGTGTCAAGTTGGTGTCATCTGCTAATTTTCTGAGAGTGCATTTGATCCCTTTATCTATGTCATTAATGAAGTTATTAAGTAACATAACTCCAAAATAGACCCCTGAGGGACTCCACTTGTCACTGATTTCCATCAGGACTCCAAGCGATTCATCATTCTCCTCTGGATGTGACTATGCAACCCCTTTCCTATCCATCTAACAGTCCACCCATCAAACCCATCTCTCTAATTTTGAGAGAGGGATTTTGTAGGTGACCATGTAAAAGGCTTTACAGGAATCCAGAAAAATGATATATTTAGTCCTTCCCTTGTCCACTAATGTGGTCACTTCATCACAGAAAGWCAATAGGTTGATTAGGCAGGACTTGGTGAGGTTGTACTAGCTGCCCTATATAATGTCCCTGTCCTCCATGTTTCTTAGCACAGCTTCTAGGGGTATGGTCCATGATCTTCCCAGGCATAGAGGTGAGGTTGATAGCTTGGTAGGTCCCAGAGTCACGATTTCTACTTTTTTTACAGCTGTGTACTATGTTTTCCTTTTTCCAGTCTCCTGAGAATTCACCTGACTGCCATGACTTTTCAAATATCATGGACAGCTAAAACCACACAGAGGAATAAAAATTCAACCTGAAACAGGCAGTGGCAAATAGAAATGTAAAATATTAAAAATAAGGTTGCACTGTATTTTACTTCAGCTGGTGTGGAGAACAAATTCCAATCAACTTGTATAGAATTGGCTTTAGCCAATGTACAGTTGTATGAGTTACCCACAGAATATAACCATAAAAACTCAGTGTTCCCTCTAGAAACAGACTTGTTACTGTATTTGAACTCACCAGGCTTTCTCTGTTGCTCCACGGAGTCTGTGCAACCAGTGCCGTGCCTTGATGTGCAACAATGGGTGTCTGGTCTCCTTTCTGGAGATCTGGGGTTGCAGGAACACCACAGGTGAGGGCCCCACAACTGCTGTGTGTGGTCTGGGCTCCCCCAGTCCTTACCCTGCTGCAGTCTCAGTCAAGTCTGAAAGCAGGGGGAAGGCAAGAGCATAAAACATTATTGGGACACCTTAAATGCAKTAATGTCATATTCTTTTGCCATGTCCTTTAATTCTCTCTAAGAACTTTGCATACAATCAGTTCTTCTGAAGTAGTTAATACAAATCTGAGTAAGCAGACAATATCTCAACAGAAAAAGGGCTGTATTAAATAATTCACTTGAGAACATCCACAGCCTACTATTACAAGCATTAGCTTTGGGTCAGCACAGTG